>JAKWJD010001763.1:7810162-8054976 GCA_027705065.1 Solanum peruvianum
CCTTTAGGAACAGAGTTGGGCGATTAAGATCGTTGCTACGGTGGTTAGGATGATGATGACCAGTAGTTATTTTAGTTTATCGCATGTTGTTAGAGATTGTTGGTTTGATCTGGATACCACATCAGTACAAGAATACAAACGGATGTCTCGTACCACACATGGTGTGAATACTAACACTGGTTGGATTTGGTACCACACCTATACACTAATATTTTTAATGTGAATTTCATGAGAGGGACAAACATTTATGTGTTGATTCCATGAATTAATCGAGTAACTATCATAATATTATCGATACATGTCGTTCCATGAGTGGTTGGTATTTTTATTTAAATGTTGTGATGTTCTTTTATAAATCGTGACTGGATGTTAATTATTGTAAATGGTGTCTTAGTAATGCTTTACTTGTCCAGGTCAGTTGAAAGGTGAGTTGTATATAGTTATGAGTTTGAATGTGATCATGTGGTACATGTTTATCTGGGTGATGATTGGATGTTTGAGATAAGTTATACTTGTGATTCTTATTGTAGGTTTTTCTTTTACTAAGTTTTGGTTAATAGGTCAAGTTGATGATCGGGGTCTGGTGTATGGTTTAAATATTGGGATTGGTTATGGTTATTTTGTGTTTAGGACATATCTGATAAAGGGGATTGGGTTATGGACCAAGGTGGTGGCATGAGAACATGAGGGGGATTAGTAGGTTGGTTAACAGAGTTGGAAGTGGTTAGGGTCTTCCTACATATGAAATGTTTTAAATCAAGTTAAGGGCGTTTTCATAATTAAACTGGATGTTAGATTATGTTTTTATAATTTCCGCAGTGACATTATAAAATTGGATTTTAAGGGTTCTCATATCTAGGTGTTAGAGTAGGTGTCTACACGACAAGATGGGTTTGAACGTGACACAAATATGACCAATAATATTGTTTTTTCTAGAAGAGCTAACACTACATATCTGATTCTATTATTTGAGTTCTTTTTTTTTATCTTTAGTAATATTTCTTTCTTCTAAATTTAATTGTCTGTATACTCCTTATATTTAATCTCTCAAACCATATTTCTTTTGAATTATTCTTGTATTCCTCTTGCAATAGATTTTTTTTTCTATTGAATCTTTTAATAAAGATGGTTTCTAATCTCCACCTTAATCTATACATAGATTATTCGTATGGAATGAATAGTTTTTAAGACCCAGTTTATCATATGCCATCAATTTTAAATATTAACAGTGTTATATGTTTCCTTCTAACTAAGGTTACTTTATGAGTGGATTTTTCATAAAGGTTTGCATGGGTCGTTTGGATAACTTTTTTAAAAAGATTTATAAGATTTTTTAAATTTATTTTTAGGGAAGATCATTTATCAAACTAACAAAACAAACTGGATTGTCTTGATGGATTTTATTTTTGCTAAATAACACTATTTGAGCACTGTTAATTGGTGCAATTGATGACATATGATAAACTAATAGTAATCATTTCATATAAACAAGTCATGAATATATATTTAAGATTAGAATATCTTTTTTTGAAAGTTAAAAAAGAAATATTATATATATATATATATTTTAAAAATCAAGAGCGATATTTGAGAAGTAATGTGATTTTTTTAAAAGTTTAATGATCCTTAGGGGATCGGGGGATTAGCAAACGCCCAGGCCTTATCATACATAGCAAAAAAGCAAAATACAAAGAGGGGGACATAAACTTTACCTCCGGATCTAAGGTGGTACACTAGTTAGTCTTCGTACTAAGGATGCCTATCAAGTTCCCATTTCTAAAAGTGAAACTTAGCACTGAGTACCTAAGGAGCAGACTCCTCTCATACATCATACTAGGAAACATAAACAAGGGAGACTCTCCCCTTATAAAGTAAAAGGAGATTACAACCAAGACACCTAAGAACTAAACCTAACTAAGAATAGATAAGGAAGAAAAGAACAAAGGTTAACCTGCAATCCTTCAATGGGCAGCCAACTGGATTGAGTTGATGCCATCATGAGAACTGGGTTTTCTTGACTTGACAGATTCATTCAATTGAACCCACACTCAAAGGAGGACCACAAGCTCGGGGCTCGACGAAACAGAAAGCTTCAGCATGTTGAAAATGAACATCTTCAAGGTGGTTGTTTGATCCTTTTCAAGTTTTTTCTTCTGAAGTTATAGACTCCCATTTTCTCAAGAACATAACTGCTTTTAACTATGGTAATAACTGTTTTAAGGTGTAGTAATGTTGTACCGTATCTGATTTGTGATTGTTTTTTCATAGAAAGTAAGCTGTGCTGTTTTCTTCTCTCTCTCCGAAAATGTGATGACAGATGAAAAATTCCTGTTGCCTAATGAGGTTGGTAAGCTCTTGTATACACTGTTGCAACTACCAGTGGGGGTTCTGATATTGTGTGTTAACCATTTTGTGAGTTGTTCTTAATCAACTTCAAGATCAATCCTTCTATATCCATGATGTACACACCACTCAATACCATGAATAGCTGCTAGAGTCTATGCTTGATTGTTAGTACCCTCACCTAAAGGAATAGAGAAAACATACACCAATTTCCAGTGTGAACTCTTAGAATTCCCCCCCTCCAATTTTGGAGGATTATTGAGGGCACTGCTATCCGTATTAAGCTTCAGAGTGTTGACATGAGGAGTACCCCACTTGACTTGACAAATTCTGACTTCCTGCTTGCAATGTTCAATAATTTTGATTATAGCATGCCAAGTGTGAGGCCAATGAGTATAAGGATAAGCAGTTATGATTAAATGATTGACATCCTTATTAATAAGAAACATGACTATAAGTGCTAGATGGCTTTCCCCCATATTTTCCCCCACATTTATTCTTCCATAGGTTCCAACAAATAATAATGGGGCTTCTTGGAAGAGAAGTTTCTGCACATCATTTTTTGTTTCTTTTCCCCACCAGTTGTTAATAAGGTCTCTTAGATACACCTGATCATGAATGATACCACAAGGAGCAGAGAAATACTTCCAGATATAGTTAGCGAAATTCCCATTAACAAAAATGTGGTTAATCTCATCATTCCAGGTATATTACACAAGAACAATTCTAAAACAGCTCCAAAGGTTGCAATATTTCATTAGTTGGAAGCTTGGTTCTCAAAGCTCTCCATAAAAGAAAGGAGATCTTGAAGGGAATATGCTTGTGACAGATGTGATTACTAAGGATGTTGCTATCCTTTTTCTGTCTGCATATTCTCCAGGCTGAGTTGCCTTAAAAAATTCCATTCTCATTGGGTTTCCACACTGCTGTATCACTTACCCCTGGCTGAAATTGAAGTCTGAAGCTTAGATCTTGGGGATTAGGTGAGGGGGCACTTTCAGCCTTAGAAGAGTCTCATTCCAGTTTCCACTTGTTTTAAAGGAAGACATTTGTTGTGCTAATTTCCCTTCGTCCAACCAGTCATCCCACCAAAATAAAACTGTTACCAGAATGAACTCTCCAAGTAATATGAGGTTCAATGAGACTTTTGTTTTCCATCATATACTTCCAAACAAGAGACTGTCCAGTACCATACCCCATTTTTTAGCAATTTGATTGGCCCTTTGACATTTTTTGTTCTAAAAACTAACTTCAAAGAGAAGTCTTGGTTCTAAAGGTCCACCATTTCTTAAATTGCATTGCAGTACCATATCCTCCTTTCCTAACCCCAATGCCTTTTTCCTCACAAGGGAAGCTTAGAGTTTTCCAAGACGCCCAATGATACTTCTTTTTTTTCTCTTATCCAAGCCCCAAAATAAATCATCTATAACTCTCTTAATATAATTAAGAGTAGTTTTTGGTAGGTGAAATTGAAGCCATGGCGTGAATAGGGATAGAGTTAAGCACATGCTTGATCAAGGTGACTCTTCCCCCAAACTCAATATCCTTGATTTCCAACCAATAATTCTTTTTACCACTTTTGCCACTAGGTTTGTGTAATAAATTATTCCTGGCCTCCTAATAAAAGAGGGCAACCCATATAAGTTATGGGCTAATCTTTTTGAGAAAAACCAGTGATCTCATTTATCATGTTCCTAGTTTCTGTAACAACATTAGTGGGGAGCATGAAATGGCTCTTTCCTTGTTAATACACTGGTCAGAAACACCTCATAAGTGCTAAGAGTCTTCATAATGAGTTGCAAAGACCTTCAAGTATGTGATTTGAGAATTGAATAGCAAGACTTTATAAAGATAAATAAAACTGAGTGGAGAGAAATATTGGTCCTGCCAAACTAAAATTTGTAATTAATTAGAACAAAATCTGAAGTTATTATAACTCATTCACCTGAACACATCCCTGGAAGAATCATTAATATGACAGATATTTTCAATGCTCTAGTTCTTATACATAACTATTTCAACAGTTGGAGCTTTGTGTTAATGCATAAGTCAAACGATGATAACAATTCAACACATAATCACAATAAAAAACACAAAAAAGGATTCCCATTACCCCTCCCCCCCCCTCTTTCTATTGTAGTATAAATTTATTGTCCATTACGTGACTATGTGGCATGTAGAGTGTAGTTCAATCTCTGATAGCGAGTTGAGTTGAGATAAAATGTAAAAATATATTTGTTTAATTAGAAATGTTATTAGTTTCTTTTCTTTTATTTATTTTTATTGTATTTTCTCCATTCTTTAATTTTTTTGCTATTTTCTCTTCCCCAAAACTCACAAAACCAACTGCCTCTTCTCTATCTTGTTTAACTTGGAAGACCCATTTACTTCACTTATTTTTTTCCCTTGGCTTCTTGGTTCTCTTAGTTCCTTTTTTGTCCCTAATTTTTAAAAAATAATAATAATTTTAAAACCACATTTGATAATATTGTTTTTTAAAACAAAAAACAAATTATATAGTTTATTAGCATCTAAATAAACAAATTTCATCGATGCAATATTATTATTGTATTTCATTACCTCCATCGTAAGGGAATTTCTGCTGCATAATTATTTTAGTATTGGAAAGAAGATGTACAATTGACGGTAATTATTAATTTTCAATTTATAATTTATTAGTAATTTTATGTGATTTAATAATGATTTGATTGTATTAGTGGTGGAGATGAAATTATAATAATGGTGTGATGATGGATACTCTATAAGATTAGCAGCTATTGAGGCCAAGTCATCGACCTACAGTGATGGCGGCTAAATGGAGGGCTGTAGCGAAGAAGAAGATTTACGAAGAAAGAAGAAGAAAGAGAAAAAAAAATGAAAACAAATGAAGCTAATAAATAATAAAAAAAAAATGAAAATAAAGATGAAAAAATTAAGACTTAAAACGTTGCCGATAAAAATTATTGCATAATTGCACTTCCTTTTTTGCAATTGACAATGGCTGAAATGTGGGATATTTATAACACTTTAAAATTGTTTAAGGGGGTGATAGATACCCTGCAAAGTGAAAGTGTCTTTTTAAAAAGCTAGTTTCTGAGCACGTATTTCGCACGTGTGTTTCATGTGAATTTTTATAGATACGTTAGAATGAATAAAATTTCATGGATATATATATTTAAATTGTAATGAATATAAAAATGTAACAATCACAAAATAAGAATAAATAGTTATGGCAATAAACATTCGTAGAAATTAAATTAAGAAGTCTAATAGGGGAAAAAAGACAAAAAGAAACAGATTTAAGAAAAATACAACGTAGACATTATTCTTATAAGACTGATATAATAAAAGATGAAAAAAAAAAGATCAAAATTAGTACATAACTCTCTGAGTTTTTATCAATTCCTTCAATATCCTATCAAAATTCAAGAGTCTTTTTCATCTAGTTTAACTATAGAATAAAAATAATAACCTAATAATCTTGGTAGGGATTTACTGAGATAAAAGAAGTTGAATTTATATAGATAGAGTAGAAGGAATACCAAAGGATATCTTAAAGTTTTAGTTAAATATTTAAAGGTTATGAATACGAAAAGGTGAGAGTTATGACCATTAAGAGTATAAAATAAAAGTTGAATAAGAAGTCATTGACATTTAGTTATATTTATACAATCAAATATTCAAATATTTATAACAATTTAATTTATAGAAGGGATAAAATCATAATTCAACTTTCTATATTTTTTATTCTTACTTTTAGTATATATGATAGGTCTTAGTTTAATTGGGTTATTATGTATTTTCTCTTAATAGAAATTATTGGAGTAGGTATAAGTAAGAATTTTGTAATTAATTAAAGACTGTAACAACACTCCTCAATTACTTTTTACATAATTAAATGGTGAGACCCATAATCTATATTATTGAAATCAAAATGAAGTACAGTCCCACTCCAACAAGAGATAGAGCTAGAGAAAAACAATACAAAAGTAGCTAAAAAGACAGGAAAACCTAAAAATGCAGTCAAACAGGAACGGAAAAGATATCACCTTCTTGGAGTTTTCATATCGATTTCACCGTCGTGGCTTTAACTCTGATGACTTGCCGTTCATAATTGTGAAATCTGGGTTTTCCCAATCTCATATATACATAAGCTTCCCTTGATGAATCTGAACTTCATATGAATTTCAAGATAACGTCGACGTATCAAGGATTGTATATATATACTTAGAGAATGATAATGAAACCAACCAGCAAAAAGCACTAACGCTGAAAAGATCAATACCCCAATTGCTCTACAATAGAGTTGTAATTCACTAGTTATTCATAATGCTCGCCAAAGCTGAAAAAAACCAGAGGTTATTTGTATTCCTCGGACACCCCCACCTACGTCACCATTTAATATTTCTTGGCCTACTATTGGCCAAACCACTTGGGCACTAGGCCCAATGTTAGTTTGATCACTTAGCCACACTTCATAATTAGAAAAACGAGCACCGTGGAAATACATGCCGCTCAGCCAAAGAAAGATGATGGAGAGTTGACCGAAATGTGCACTAAATACTTTTTGAGAGATCTCCTCCAAATCACTGGTATGGCTATCAAAATCGTGAGCATCAACATGTATGTCCCAGATCCAAGTGGTAATATCAATCCCTTTAGCTATTGTTCTTGAGAAATGACCCGGTCTAGCCCATTCCTCGAAAGAAGTTTTTACGGGATTCCTATTTACCAAAAATCTAACTTCTGATTCCGGCAAACGAATAATCATTGAGTCATCCTCTTTCTTGGACAACATATACAAAGAGACCCGTCAACAGTCAAATAATTAGAGAACCTTAGAGATAGAGAGATATTTCAATAATTAGTTCGTTTTTCTTCTTTTTTTCTATCTCCTATCTAGTTTCTTTAGTTATTTACTAGAGCAATTATGATCTGAAAGTCGAAATCGTGAGCATCAGCATGTAGGTTCTAGATCCAAGTGGTCGTATCAAGACCTTTAGCTATTGTTCTTGAGAAATGACTCGGTCTGGCCCAAACCTCAAAAGATGTTTTTACGGGATCCCTATCTATCAAAATTTCAACTTCTGCAATTTCGGCGAACGAATAATCATTGAGTCCTCCTCTTTCCGGACAATACATACAAAGAGACCCGCCAACAGTCAAATAATTAGTGAACTTTAAAGATAGAGAGATATTTCTATAATTCGTTTGTTTCTCTTTTTTTTTTTCTATCTCCTATCTATTTTCTTTAGTTATTTACTAGAGAAATTATGATCCAGAAGTCGATCCGGGGCAAGTGTTCGGATCTATTATGGCATAGCTTTTGAGGTGCTCAACGGACCTTTTAACCTTTTAAAACCTTTTTGGGCTTTGAATTGATCAAAAAATGACTTTTTTGTGAAACCTAGTTTATATTCATAGAAGTTATTAAATGGAGCTCTTTAATATTTTACCTAGAAGATTTTAATAACTCTAACTCTATTCAAAATCACGCGAGTAGCCATTAGACATTACTAAGAGACCATACCCAAAATATATGGATTTAGTGATTCGAAGGTTTCTTTTATTAGTTTCAATAATAAATTGTTTAAATTAATAAATAGAAGTCTATTTTGTACTCTATCTGTGTATCCTTTTTTATTCCTAAAAAGTAGTAGATGAAATAGAAGTGAAATAGAAGGCTTAGAGGGCAGATAATGAAATTATGTGATTGGGTCTTCCAAAAGCAAAGGAATAATCCTTTTTTTCGTTAACTGATCTGATGGGTCCAATAAACAATTAATTTTAACAAATATCTAAATTCGAAATAAAAAGGTAAAATACTAGACTAAGATTCTAAATAAAGAATAATAAATAAATGGGGTCCTCTTTTATTCGAAACGTCTCGTGATCTTCAACCAATTATGCGCTTCAATATAATTACCGGGAGTAAGCGCTATAGCATGTTTCCAATACTCAGCGGCTTGATCGAACCAAGCCTCTACAATTTCAGAATTTTCCTGTTGAATGGCTTGTTCTCCCCGACTGGAATAGATAGTTCAATTCCTTTCCTTAGAACCGTATTTGAGAATTTCTTACCTTATACGAATCAATAGTCAATTCTTTTGGTGTACCATTTTGATATATAGTATATCTAATAAAATCTAATCAGATTTCTCATGGATCTATCCTAGTTTTAGGGTTAACCAGAAGAAAAATAGGTTAATTACATGAGTTTCAAACTGAAATTTGGATGAATAATCTGTTTGTTTAGTTTTATCTTTTTCCCACCTTCAGAAAAATAAAGCATAGGCATTTCTACTAGTGTTAGAATTTTATGAAAAAAGGGAACTATCTCGGTTTCATAGATAAATTTATATAGAATCTTTGAAAAAGACTTTCTTTCTTAAGAAAGAAAATACTTACTATCATTGGGCTCTGATCCTACCCCGTGCTCAAGACATTAGTGGATCGACTCTATTACATAAGCTTATTCCTAATTTTTATCTAACATCATCAGATATGTACGCAATTATTATTATATCGGCCCAAAAACTCGCTAATTGATCTTTACGGTTCTTCCTCTCTCTCTCTCAATTAAAGCTTTATATCCATAGAAAAAAATTTCTAGGCATTTTTATTTTTTCTTATTTTTACTTTTATGAAGTTTCGTTCTTTGCTAAAGCTAATAAAAATCGTTGTTTTAGATGATGCATATGTAGAAACCCTATTTGGTTCTAGTAGTTACTTTACTAGATTTTTCTTTTTTTCTTTCTATAGTGGACATAGTCGCACGTAATGGCAGATCACGACCATATTATTAAAAGCTTGTAGTAAGATTGGGTTTCATTCTAGTGCTCGAAAATAATATTCCAAATCTTTCGTATGTTCACCATTACTTTGTGGATAAGCCATATAGTATAGAGTATATAACTTCGATCATAGGGATCAATTTCTAGTCGCATAGATTCATAATAATTCTGCAAAGCTTTCGCGTAATTTCCTTCAAATTGAGCCAACATCCGTTACGGTCGTCATTCAATTGGAAGAATCTCCGTTCCAGAATCGTAAGTGAGATGTTCACCTCATATGACTCCTCCCTTATGTGCATAAAGAGAATAATACATAGAATCCAAAAAGATTCGACGATGAAAATATTCTCATTATGAACTCAATAGGTCTAGTGTTTTTTCTAGAAATCTCTAGCCAACCTTCCTGCAAGATATTCTTTCTTAACATCAAGCCTATTGGGACTAGATAGAAATGATAAAATAACCGCCACAATTTCTTTGTTTTTAACGCCTCCTAATTTCCATGAATTAATCACTTCAATAACCTTCAATGGTCATATGGGTATCTAAAGGACGAACGAGATGGATGTTTGTTGTCCCAATCATTCTTTTAGTCCCAAGCCCGCTAAGAGAAGTGCTGACTTAGAACAAAGTTTTCGTGTTGTTGATTCCTAGGTGTAGCGCTTTTTCCTCTACGCTGCCTATTAGCTCTAATAGATTCGGATTTACCCGTAATACAGAACCTCTAGGCGTAACCTTTCGCTTAATACTAGAATCTATAATTGAAACATAGCATCTGAGGTTGCATTAATCGAGGATACACGACAGAAGGAATTGTTCTATTTCCAAACTTCACCTTCAAAAAGCGTAGATTTTTTTTCTCGAATCATGTGTTTTTCTCCTCGTAAGACTGAGAGAAATGAATAAATATAAAATCAAAAAAAAAGAATCAAATCGCACCATCTCTGTAATAGGTAAATGCCTCTTTTTCTCCGGAAGTTGTCTGAATTACTCGTAATAAGATATCGGCTACAATTGTAAAGGTCTTATCAATAAAATTTCCATTTATCCGTGATCTAGGCATAGGTAGCAATCCATTCTAGAATTCTTTTCATTACCTCTCGTGGGAAAAAGATCCCACAAAGAAAAGAATTGTATAGTACGAAATAACATAAAAACTTCTTTTTTAAATAAAAAACAAAAGATAGGAATCCTCTATTCAATTGTTCCTTTTGAAAGGAATCGAGAAGAAATAATAAATATTTCAACGAGATTCGATTTCATACTAATGTAGTAGATAGGAACTTTTCCGATTTTGGTGAAGTTACAAATTAGAAGAAATCGAGAAATTTTGATTGAATCGTGACACAAATTACAAAGAAGAAAAAGATTGACTAATCATTCTTTGATGAAAATAGAATAACTGCCAATTTTGTGTACATAACGGGTATACACTATACAATCGAATCTAAATTTTTGATGAATTTCTATTCTACTAGAGGGGTAGGTATTTGTTGTTGAGAACTCCAAAACCAAAAAGGAATTAAAAAAATTTTCTGGTATGGAATCATAGTCTAAATAATAATAATTATTGCTATGATTTAAGAGTATCAGTTACTATAGTCTAAAAGATATAAACTATCAATTAGTTGATTCGTTCTAATTCATAGAATTAATCTGTTATAAAAATAGAAAAATATCAGAAAAAGAAGGGAACGTTGTTTTTGCAAACATGAATTGAATTTTTTTGAACAATTTTTCGTAAAAATTGTATCTTTATCCCGGAGCCTCGAAGGAAAGAAAAACCGTTCTTTGCTTTGACTTTGATGACAAATTTTCAGTTAAAATGGATTGGTCGTACCTATCCAATAATGGAATATGGATTATGACTGACTCGCTATTCACTCGGTTTTGGGGTCATAATCATTATGTAGGAGAGATGGCCGAGTGGTTCAAGGCGTAGCATTGGAACTGCTATGTAGGCTTTTGTTTACCGAGGGTTCGAATCCCTCTCTTTCCGTACCTTCGCTTAATTCACCAATTTTACTAACAACAAGGACTCAAATAGCATTGGATACCATTATTCTAACATAGACCCTTCTTTGATCTAAAGATAGAGATTCTCAATTCCTAATTGTTGTGACGCGTAAAATAGAATACTAAAAAATAATCATAATCAAAATACTGGAAAGAAAAGAATAGACAAGGAATGAAAATAGATCCTTGGTCTATGATACAAAAATGGAAATCTAGATCAAAGTCGGATTGATCTTAGTTAACTTTCTTAACCTTGGGTTTAATTTACTTAGCCTAAAGGGAAGAAATTTTTGTGAACCCTTGGTTTAATTCTGAGGTTAAAGTATGACGAGAATAATATTCTACGACTAGCAATTCATTTATTTTCAAACTGACCCATTAACTAGTGATTATTTGATTGACTAATCCTTTATATTGGAATGCCTGAAGGGTCAAATGATTGGTAATTCCTCATGAGGGGATGAATCGAGAGAAATTTGAGTCAGTGCTCTGGATTTTTCTTCATCCTTGTCATTAATATTATCTCGAGGTTTGCAGCGATAACTCAGTATATCTACTATATGACCATTGACTAAAATTTGTCGATGGTTAACTAATGATGGGCTGCGGGAATAGTGGAAGCCATACCCAATCAAAAACGGATATTATGCTAACGCATTTCAAGTAATTGTAGTAAAACTTGACCTGTTGACCCCTTGGCTTTTCTGGCGATACGGACATATTTAAGTAATTGTCGTTCTGTAAGTCATAATGAAAACACAATTTTGTTTTTCGTCTAGGCGAATACGATATTGAGATTTTTTACCGGAACTCGTTTGGTGTCTTGACTTTAATAGTTTTATCCATGGACTATGGTGGCCTTTAAAATATCCATTAAGTTAACTTAATTAACTTAAATACTTTATGGATCTTCCACATGGCATAGAAAGTTATTTTAAACTCTTGTAGGACAATGCATATCTTAAAATAAATTTGAGAGATGTGTGGAAAACACCTATCAACTTGATAAGAATTTTTAGTTTCGTCCTAAACAATTGATATTATCAACAACACATGCCTGTGCTTAATTAACTTAACTTTAATATACCCCCAATCTTGCAAGATGGGATAAATAAGTACGACGCCCATCACACCTTGTTCCTATAATATTTTCACCCGAAATAATATATCTACACTAAGATCCAAAAGTTTTAAGAAGACAATTATGTAATCTTAGTTCTTATAGTAAATATTAATTATTATTAATATAAATAGTTGGAGCAGGTGTAAGTAAGAATTTTTTAATAAATTAGAGAAGGTAAAAATGCTGAACTAATTCTTGGCCCCTTAAGGCTGAAGAATATAACAACACTCCTTCAATTACTTTTTACATAATTGAATGGTGAGACCCATAAGATGTAGTACAAAAATCAAAATGACGTATATGCCAAATCCAACAACATATAGGGCTAAACAAAGACAATATAAAAGTAGCTAAAAAGACACCAAAACCTAAAAGGCAGTCAAACTTGAAAGGAAAAGTATCATCTTTGCAATGTTTTCATATCGATTTCGCCGTCGTGGCTTGATATTTGATCAGAAGCCTACCATAATTGTGAAATCTCAACTTTTCCTGTCTCATATCAACATAAGCTCCATTTTATGAAGCTCCACTTCATATGAACTTCCAGATCGCGTCGACTGTTACATTTTGTCGGCATCTTCTTAAATCTATTTGTAAAGCTGTGAGATGCTAGAAAGAAAAGCTTCTGATGAGGTAGGTTTACTTTCTTCATCCAGACTTATATTAAGGCCAAGGGATATATTTATGGAAATAAATATATTCTAAGCTCTATGATCTTGTATAAATTGCACATTATTCAACGATTGCACATATCTTTGCATATTACTCGCAGACTAGTAGTGAAAAGAAATTTCAATCTTATGATGTAGTTATACTATTATTTTAATAACTATATGTGAGGTATAAATCATTTTATCGAGTCTAATATTTAATGGGTTGAATTACGTAGTCTAATTCAAATCTTACATCTTTGAATTAAAAAATTAACTCAATTTTCCTTATTTTGCTTATGTGATTTATAGGAAAGATAAACCTTTTAGATAGATGGAGAGAGCAATGGGATCACATATCAAATACACTACTAACAACCTCTTAGTCGTGATTTCTTACTTTTTAAAAAACCTTTATGCTCCCACCAGGTACGTGATACTGCTAACCAACAAAAATATAGCTTCAGATATCAAAAGTTTTCTACTACTTGATCTTATTTGTGAGCTCCTCTAGGCTTCTTATCGACACTTGTACATCTAATTGTTATTTGGTACTTGTGAATTGTGAAAATTTAATTAGAACTCGTAAAGACTATCTTCTTGATTCTTATGTATAGAGTGTTATATTTTTTCGAACTTATTATATTTTTGGATACTATTGGGATTTCTGTCCCAATTTGTCATAATACAAAGGAATTTTGATGCGAAATATCAAAATTCTATAAACACGGTGCAAAATATAAAAAATTGAGCACATAACAAAGATGACATATTTTATATTGATCAGGCTAATGTCAACCTTCCATGTCGGTAAGCATTCCACTATGGCCTCACCACTATAGGGCCTCCACGACAATTATAGTGAACTATGTGAAATCATACAACTATTAATGTGATTAACTTTATTTTCCTCCCCATATGGAAGAACAAAAAAGATATGGACTTCTTCAAAACCCCCTATGTAAGCACCCAGGGCATGAGAGCAATGGAGGGGAGAGATTACAAAAAGAGAGGAGAAAACCAAAGGAATCCAATACTTATCGTCACATTTTTCTCTCTTGGAGCCAAAATCTCATAGTAATGGTTCAATAATAGATGCTTGGCGCCTAGGTAGACTTGTTTTTTTTTTTTTGTTTAAGATAGGAGGTTAAACCTATATTTACCTACATCATATATTGTGTATGTTCAGTTCTTGCATACATAGGATTTTGTGCTCTGAGTTGGACTATGATATACCGTGGTTTCACGGTATTATTAATACTTTTTCCTTTAGTTTAGTGTGTCCGAAAACCTTTTTGTAATAATTTTTATATAAGTTTCTTTTTATTTTGCAGGAAATCTGTCCAAAGCTGAATGCAGAGATTTTGAGCGAAGAAATGCAGAAGAGACCACCTACGGAGCTTATGACGGTCCATCGTGCTTGTGACGGTCCGTAGGTGGCAGAGTAGTAAAGCTGCTGAAGGAAGATGGGGAAGTCTGACCAAGTGTGGGGTTACGAAGCTTATGACGGTCCGTCGTGTCTATGAAGGTCCGTCCTGCAGGTTCGTCATGAAGTTCAGAGAAGTAATCCCAGTACCCATATTCCAAGAGTTGAAGTGTTTTGGAACGAAGACCCTCGACAGACCGTTGTGCCTACGACGGTCCGTCATACTTGCCGTCGAGGGGAATGAAGAGAGCAGCAGAAGGAATTGCACAAGTATGGGACGACGGAGTCCATCACGGTCCGTCGTGACCACGATGATCCATCGCTAGGTCCGTCGACCCAGCCGCGTTTTGGCAGATTTCCAGCAAATAGAGTCCTTGTTTAATTAGGTTTTTATTTTTTATAAATAGTTCGAAAAACCTCGTTTTTGAGGTTAGGCTCTGTTAGGTTAGACTCTGTATTGTTAGACATCATATTATTAGACAGTGTGTATTAGTGTTAGATTCTTGATCATCATTAGACTTTTTGTGAGATTATTGAATGCGTTGAGATTCTTGCAAGTGATTTTTGGTGACTAATCAAGTAAACTTTGGGATTTTACTCTTTCTCATTGAAGTAAGTACATGAATTCTTATTTAATATATTTGAATATTGTGATTATGACTATGAGTAACTAAACTCCATAACTAGGGTTGTGGGAACCATAGGCAAATAATGATATAAAACCTAACTAAAATAACAATTCTAGAATAGTGTCTTGCATGTATTAATAATTCTTTCGCTTAGAAGTCTTTTTAACGGATGGCCAACGTTAGAACTCGCCTTAATGCTACTTGCCGGACGAAGGAGGTAGATAATAGGAAAAGAATTATTAACATAGATTTAGTGTATACTATCTAATAGGCTAGTATTGATTGATACGAGGTAATAACTTAGTCAAATATCGAATACGATGCTTAATATGAGGTAAAGATAAGGGTTAGGATAGAAACACACGTAGCCGGACCAAGGTGCGGAGTGAGGATTTCTAGATGCCGGACCAAGGATTTAGAAATACATAACTTATCAGTTTGCATGCAAGATACTAGGAAAAAATTGTTATAGTTAGAATTATCAAGTTATGAACCTGTGGGAACACGTAAAGCCTAGTTACTTTGATTAGTTGATTAAAATCCAACTTTGAAAGCTGTGAAGTGTCTCTTTCTATTTCGTTAGTTATTTTTACTCATTTAGAAATAGAAAACCCCCTTTTATTGTTTTACTTTCCAAGGAAGTGATTGACCAAACAATAGTAATAACAGGTTGAAGTTAAGTCTAGACTATTTTCTCGTGGGAACGATCCCAACCTCACTAGTTGGGTTATTTACTTGACACGACCGCTTTACTTCTTATTTGAGAAGTAAGTTTGAGCTTATCAAATTTTGGCGCCGCTGCCGGGGATTATAGCTTTTAGATTAACATGAACTTATTACTATAGTTTATTTGATATTTTCTTGATTTTACTTTGTTTTATTGTTTTTGATTTTTTTCAGAACTATCCTCCTTTTATGCCAAATACACGGAGAGGAAGAGAACCCTTGTTTCCGTACGATCACGAGTTAGAGTGTACAGTGCGCAATATGAATCGAAACTTGGGAATAAATGATGATGATCCGAACTAGAACATCCCAGCTCCGGTACATCTTTTTGTTATTTTCAAACTAGGGCACACACGACGGAACCAACGACGGGTCATCACAAATGCGACAAACCATCGTCGGGGAACCGTCGCGTGATTAATATGTCGTACCCGACCCGACCCGGCTGGAGTCTTTTTGAAAATCAGACCATTTAAACCCCCCCCCCCAACCCCTCATTTCACCCCCATTCCTTCATTATTCCTCCACTACTCTCTCTTTTTCAACATCCACAATTTATTCCTCTATCAACCACCGATCATTGCCCCCACAATTCTCCAAATCCCTAAAAGTGTTAATCTACTAGTCGGAGCTGCTGATGTGGGTGTCTTCCTGGCCACTGGGTACTTGTCCATTTGTTTTCTCCAATGCTAAGGTATGTGTCTCTAATTTCTACTCATTTATCTTGAATTTTTGTTATTAGTTAGTATTAGCTTAGTTTTTCATCATATGTTGTTTATTTTATACGATTCTGTCTAACGTAGGTTAAAAATGTTCGAAATTGCCATGTTTACAACCCTAGACATAGGTGCTTTTGCATTGCTAGTTTCCTAGGTAGTTGGGTTAGACAAATGTAGGTCCAAAACACTACAAATTTGATGTGGGTTCATCGGGGATGCATGGGGTACCTCCAGTTCTGTCACTGATACACAGAACGAGACCCCGACGACGAACCGTCTTACCCACGACGGACCGGTGTAGGGTCTATTCCAAAAGCCCTAGCACCCTGTCCCAACGGACACATGTGACGGACCGATGTCTTCACGACGGTCGATCCTGCAGAACCGTTCTGGTTGTCAGAGACCCTGTTTCTAAGGGTCTTTCATTTTTTCCTAAGTGTCCCCCAACGGACACATGTGATGGACCGTCGTCTTCAAAACGGTCTGTCCTGCACAACCGTTCTGGTTGTCATAGACCGTGTTTCTAAGGGTCTCTCATTTTTTCCTAATTGTTCCCCAACGGACACATGTGACGGACCGTCGTCTTCACGACGGTCTGTCCTGCACAACCGTTATGGTTGTCAGAGACCCTGTTTCTAAGGGTCTCTCACTTTTTGTAAGTGTCCTTCAACAAACACATGTGACGAACCATCATACCCACGACGGTCCGTCCTGCATGACCGTCATGACAGTCAGAGACCCCTCTCCTAAGGGTCTCCATATTTTTTTAAGTGTCCTACGACGGACACCTACGACGGACCGTCGTACCTATGACGGTCCGTCCTGCACATACCGTCATGCTAGTCAGAAACTCTCCTTCAGGGTTCTCTATTTGTACATAGTCTAAGTAAAAGACGACGGACCTCATGACAGTCCGTCATAATCACGATGAGCCGTCACCAGGCCCGTCGTGTGTCACTGTCTCTATACCAATGACTTACTATTTTCGATGTTTTGTTTAGTATGATTTTGCTTGTCTTGTTTGCCACTTCTCATACTAATATTGATCCTTTACAGGTAATATCTACTATGGCACCCAAGCAAGATCGAATCTACGCACGCGGGCGATCGAAGTCTGTGGCGTCTGCCCGCATGGTCATTGGCTCGGATGATGAGCGTGACCCCGAGTATGTGCCCCCAGGCATTTCCACCACTTCCCGTGCTGCACGTGCTCCCAGAGCCACACCCAAAAAGGTGGCGTCCGGCGTAGTCACTGCCTTCTTGTCTTATCAGGAGCGCACACTGATCGGCGGCACACCCTCTGGGTCAGCCACAAATGAAGAAGGAGCGTCTGGCTCCTTAGGAGTATCGTGGTCAGAGGAAGCCTCCGGCTCTGCTGAGGTTCCCGTACCCGCCACCGCTGCAGCTTCGTCCTCGTCTGATGAAGCTGGCAGTTCGGATTCCACATCAGTTCACCAGCTCAGGCCTCCACCCCTTCCACTGACCAGCCCAACTGGTGGTGTGTCGACGGGCAATTTCAAGTCTACTCCGACGCCAAGTTCCTGACTGATAAAGGATTGATGACTCAAACACTCACCTTGGAGCGGTAGTTCCTTACAGGGAGTCTCCCGACGATACCTGAGATCCACAATCTCTTCACTAGGCATCGCTTGGAGTGGACAGCACGTCCGTTGGGACGTTACAACGAAATAATTGTCCGAGAGTTCTACACATCCTACGTAGCGACTCTCCGATCACAGATAGATAGATGGGCTCCCCCCGCTAAAAAGGCCCCCCTGGAGCAGGTCTGAGTATGGGGCGTACAGGTTGACATCTCTATGCCGGCCATCTGCCGTTTCTATACGGCGAGGGTGTTGATGCTACTCGGACCCCTCTCACTGTCGAGTTTGACTACCGCTGGCAGATAGTTAAAGATGGCAAGTTCCTGCGCGAGCCATCACTGAGAGAGACCACCAAAAAGTGGATGGCCCTGCACCTGTCAGTTGATGGAGAGGGTGCCGACTGGGTGAATGAGCCAAAGGGGGCCATCAAGAAGGCCAACCTCACGTTCACGGCGAAGTTCTTGTGGCTGCTTGTCAGTCACTACCTTTCCCCCAAAGCTACTGATAATATCGTAACCTGGGATCGAGTAGTGTTGATGGCGGGGATGATAGCCGGGTTCGAGGTGGACTTCGCGTGGCTTCTACAGGCAGTCATGCACGAGAGGGCATTCAAGGTCACTACTACTTACCCTTTCCCGCGCATGATCTTTGCTCTTTGCAGGTCCGCAGGTGTGCCTATATGGCACGTAAATCAACTTAAGACACCGCAGGGCACTGCTGACGTCGGCCTCATCAGAGATGAGGTCAATGAGTTGGCTCCACGCAGAGGGCCCCGTCCAGAGCTTCCCCCACTTAGTGATGATCTTGCTGATACGGTAGCCCAGGCCGCACGGCTACACAGGCGGTGTCCACTGACACTACCTTGGTCGAGTCTATCCCGGGTAGTAGCACTGCCCCGAGCTCCTCTCGTACATCCCTACTACCAACACTGGTCCCGCTTGCTAGGGTCCAAAAACTAGAAGCACAAATGGCTACACTTCTGCATCATAACCAGCCGTGGATGCAGAATTCGATTACTGATTCAGAAGAGCGCCTAGAGCGGAAAATGGTCTAGTATTAAAAGTGGAAGATCGCTGAGGTTCAACAGCGCTTGGACGCCTTTGAGTTGAGGGTTTTAGCCCGACCAGCCCCTCCGGTGGATGTGTCGACTCTTCAGGCTGCAGTTGACAGTCTTCGTGCAGATATCGACACGATCTTAGAGGCTAGGGTGCCAGAGTCTGAGGCCCATTCTGTCGAGCCGGCTGAAGACACAGTGTTGGCAACCCTTTTTTCCACTTCAGAGGTTCCACCACCTCCCCTTCGAGAGAATACTAAGAGGAGTGGTGGTTGAGCAGAGAACAAGGCGCGAACACAGAAGAAGGAGCGCCGAGAGATGGAGGTTGCAATGAGAGCCTCACTTGTTGAGGAGGAGTCGCACCAGATGAGAGCATTAGAGTTAGCTCCCGCACTGTGGAGATAGCAGGAGGCACTACTAATGGTGCGGTTGTTGCTGAGGACACCACTGAGGGTGTCCAGATTGCATAGGACGTGGGTTCCGGGGAACCGGACCCACCAGCTTGCTGATCGATGGCGCTTTGCGCCACATGTTTTCTTCACCTACCACTCTAGTATTTAAATTTTTATGCATTGGGGACAATTGCATGTTTTTTGTTGGGGGTGGGTTAAATGGAAAGTGAGTGTTAGGGTGAAGTCTGAGTAGACCAATTCACTATCCTCTTTTGGGGTTTTCTTGCCTGTGTTCTTTTTCCCCAAAAGACTGATTACTTTTTCTGTTGAATCGGCATGTCTATATCTTTTGTACATAGTTTAATTTTTGAGCATGATGGCTAAAATGATATCCTGATAAACTGGAAAATGATGCATGACTATGCATAGTAACTGATAATTGTGTGGCTCTAAGCATGACATAGAGTTACACCATTGCATTACCCTAAGTCTTAAATTCGAACTAGGTGTCTGATAATCTGGTATAGTGATGAGATGTCAAGTGAGTTTGAGGAAAATTCGAATAAGTCCACTATTGTTACTAAGCTAGAACTTGCCTGGTTAGTCCTGCTAAAGTAAGTTGTAATAGACAATTAGGAAAGGATCATAGACCCTTATTCAATATAGCCCATCTTTAGCCTAAATATAAGAAAACCAAACGAAATTTATCATTCTTTGATCCATATGATCTTAGCTTAAAATAGACCTTTCTTTTTCACCCCAACTGATCTTTTCTAGGAACAATGTGTTGGCCCTGGTCCCTCCTTGGACATTTGCACCTCAGCTTATGCCAAAAGCATTAGTTGAGGGTGGCGAATGCAGTAAACAACCTTTCGTTATGGCCCTGACCCAACTTTGGGTATTGTGTACCTTGACTCATGGCAAAGCCATGAGTGGAGGGTGGCTATTTTGAGGAATGCTCTGGAAAGTGGGGTTGAAAGAACAAAGGGAAAGAAAGAACAAAAGTAAAGTGACTCAAGAATTAATTGAAAGAAAAGTAATAAAAAGAAAAATATACAAGAAATACAAGAAAGAAAAGAAGAGAGTCACTTACACAAATGAAGAAAGAAGAGAAAATAGGAAGGTGAAAGAATATGAGAAACTGGGCGAGATAAAATGATAGAAAGTGGAAGGTTTAGCCGATATGTCAAGGAGGGCAAAAAGTCATTAAAGTATACCTAAATATACCCTACCTGACCCTGAGCCTATGTTACAAGCTAAGAAAGTCCTATCGTGATCGTAAGGGTTGTATAGCAAACTTAAGGCAGTGAAAATAAGGGTAAGCTTATGGAAATAGGTATGAATGAGTGTGACTTTGTTCTGAGAGCCAGTGTTGAAAAGTAATCCTTATACTCAAACTGAAATCATTGTGTGAAAAATGAGGATTTTGTTTAAAGTGATGACACTAGTTGCAATACTGGAATTGTTAGCACCTCGGTGTGAAATTGAAAAGGATAGGTGTTAGTGCATGGTGAGTGTGTGTCATGTTCTGATCCCACATAATTCAAGCCTAATAGTGATAGCATGCATAGATTTGATGAGATTAATCGGGATTGATAGCCAAATGATTGCAAAAGATGAAACATGGATACTATTTTACAAAGATTGTGTATTAAGTCATAGTGCGTCGCTTGAGGACAAACAACGAATTTCAGTTGAGGGTGTTGATATACCGTGGTTTCACGGTATTATTAATACTTTTTCCTTAAGTTTAGTGTGTCCAAAAGCCTTTTTGTGCTAATTTTTATATAAGTTTCTATTTATTTTGCATGAAATCTGTCCAAAGCTGAATGCGGAGATTTTGAGCGAAGAAATGCAAAAGAGACAACCTACGGAGCTTATGATGGTCCGTCGTGCTTGTGACGGTCCGTAGGTGGCACCGTAGTGCAACTACTGAAGGAAGATGGGGAAGTCTGACCAAGTGTGGGGATACGAAGTTTGTGACGGTCCATCGTGTCTATGACGGTCCGTCCTGCAGGTTCGTCATGAAGTTCAGAGAAGTAATCCAGCACCCATATTCCAAGAGTTGAAGTCTTTTGGAACGAAGACCCTTGATGGACCATTGTGCCTATGACGGTCCGTCATACTTGCCATCGAGGGGAATGAAGAGAGCAGCAGAAGGAATTGCACAAGTATGGGACGACGGAGTCCATGACGGTCCGTCGTGACCACGACGATCCGTCGCGAGGTCCGTCGACCCAGCCGCGTTTTGGCAGATTTCCAGCAAATAGAGTCCTTGTTTAATAAGGTTTTTATTTTTTATAAATAGTTCGAAAAACCTCGTTTTTGAGGTTAGACTCCGTATTGTTAGACATCATTTTATTAGATTCTGTGTATTAGTGTTAGATTCTTGATCATAATTAGACTTTTTGTGAGATTATTGAATACTTTGAGATTCTTGCAAGTGATTTTTGGTGATTAATCAAGCAAACTTTCGGATTTTACTCTTTTGTATTGAAGTAAGTACATGAATTCTTATTAAATATATTTGAATATTGTGATTATGACTATGAGTAACTAAACTCCATAACTAGGGTTGTGAGAACCATAGGAAAATAATGAGATAAAACCTAACCTTAATAACAATTCTATAATAGTGTCTTGCATGTATTAATAATTCTTTCGCTTAGAAGTCTTTTTAACGGATGGCCAACGTTAGAACTCGCCTTAATGCTACTTGCCGGACCAAGGAGGTAGATAATAGGAAAAGAATTATTAACATAGATTTAGTGTATAGTATCTAATAGGCTAGTATTGATTGGTACGAGGTAATAACTTAGTCAAATATCGAATACGATGCTTAATATGAGGTAAAGATAAGGGTTTGGATAGTAACAAACGTAGCCGAACCAAGGTGCAGAGTGAGATTTTCTAGATACCGGACCAAGGATTTAGAAATACATAACTTATCACTTCGCATGCAAGATACTAGGAAAGAATTGTTAGAGTTAGATTATCAAGTTATGAACCTGTGGGGAACACGTAACCCTAGTTACTTTGATTAATTGATTAAAATCCAACTTTCAAAGCTGTAAGTGTCTCTTTCAATTTCATTAGTTATTTTCACTAATTTAGAAATAGAAAACCTCCTTTTATTGTATTACTTTCCAAGGAAGTCATTGACCAAACAATAGTATAACAGGTTGAAGTTAAGTCTAGACTATTTTCCTCTTGGGAATGATCCCAACCTCACTAGTTGGGTTATTTACTTGACACGATCGCTTTACTTTTTATGTGAGAAGTAAGTTTGAGCGTATCAGACGGTTAGGCTTGTGACTAGTGGTTAGGTCAATAACGACAATTAGGAATTTGAGGTTGTTGTATGTGGTTTTGTGTTATCTTGGAAAGGTAAGTTATGGTGAAGAGTGTAGGAGGATTAGGGAGTCTTTAGAAGTTTACCTTTAGTAGGTGATAATTATATGTTTCCAAGTATGTATGTAAGTATATGTATAATATCACTTGTGCAATTCATGTTAAAGAAAACATAAGAAAGAATGTGAAATGATATTATGTTGATAATCTTATGCGATGACTCAATTTACTTTACTTGTGGTTTCAAGTGTTATTAGTAATCTCCTGCAGTGAACCAGTGATAGACACCTTCAATCATTGGGCGAATAGTAGTGGTTGGTAAAGCACTTTAAAGACAGAAAAATTTCTCCCACATGACTTCTCTTCTACCATTGTATTTTATAACCATGTCATATGAATCTCCCTTTGATTCACATCATAGGCTGCACTAGAGACCTTTGGCACCCCAATGTTTCATTTATAGATCGGGCATCTATGGGGATGTTCACTCCTATGCGGATAATGGGGTTGGGAGAATCCTATAGAATATTAGGGAGGATCACATACAATCACATACCCGCCCGACCTAAAAGAAGGGATGAGCCATCACCAAAGGACTCCAATTGAACTCCTAAATATGGTTATACGAAATACTAATATGTTTCGTTGCTCCTCTCATCTTGAAAACCTATCGTAATGGCCTACACAACTAGTAATATTGTCCGTTTTGGGAGTAGGCTTGAACTAATTTAAAAAGTATCACTAATTGGCAATGTATTCTTACATATCTATTAAATATCTCTCCTATGTTTTGCTGATGTTGGACTTATAATCTTAAATTGAGGTGTCACATGAACCCCATCTATATGGTCTGAACGTCATTGATGAGATTTTCCCGACCATATGGGATTCACCTACACTCAGCACTAACGTTTCCCAATCTTATCGGTTGCATTAACACATGAGTGACTATACTACCATTAGTAACACCTCTACCCACTTTGGGTATAGACCCAGACGATTTTAACATGTGCCCCTCATTGATAAGGCATGATTACTTATAAAACCAAAATCTATCTTATGTTTTACCGATATGGGACTTATAATCTTAAGGTGAGGTGTCACATAGACCTCTATATAGACTTAGAATCCTCACAGAGTTTTGCCTCACCGTATAGAATTTTCCTAGACTCAATATTTGGGTTTTCCGTGCCTTACCATGATTTTCCTTAAACTCGATCGAATTTTGACCCATATCAACAACGATAACACAAGAGTGGCCCTGATACCAAGTATTTTCCTATATAAATCTATTCCCAAGTCGAGACATAATATCTAAGACCACGAATGATCCCAGGATAACACTTGACATATCAAATATAACATATACACTATTGTAAAATCGAAACATATGCTAAATAAAGAATTCAATAAACTTTGTGATACTACATTACTAGTCTGAAAAAATCTTTATTACTTTATAATGAAAATATAAGTCTTCCAGGACACGGCCCTCAAATACCTAAAAATAAAGACAACATAAAAATATTGACAGTATTATACAATAGAGTCTCCTAATGAGAAGAGATAACTAAAAGCTATCTGGAAGTGCTGCAACCTTACTCGCTGCGATGATATAAGAATCTACATCATAAAAGGATCCAACATAGAGAAATGTATGCATCAATAAGATGAATGTACGACGAAAGTAAGGGAGAGCACTAGCTAAGTCATTAAAGAATCATGAACAAATAGTAAAAGAATATTTCCAAGATCAAACATATGATCTTGGAAAACTTATTTCACTACCTTGTTCTTAATTCTTTAAATTATTTAGCTAGTTTCTTGTTGTACTTACTTAGGACATTTCACAACAGACGTATATATATCTATGTGTACATATTTTAATGATGTTGATTATGATATTCACGCCCAAATTCATGGTGAGTGAGGGTACAACACTCTCAATTATCTTTTTGTGAGCGCTTCTCATTTGGGGACTTCATTGTTTCAAACTGACAACTTTTTTTCTTATGTTGTCTTTGTTTTAGGTAGATAGGGTTACATCCCGATAGAATTATATTTTCATTCTAAAGTAGTTGATGTTTTATTCAGACAACAGTAATGTACTATCATGGAGTTCATTGAATGGTTTATTAAGCATACGTTTTAGTTTCTGATATAGTGCATATAATATGATTGATATTTTAAAGGATAGATCGGTATCATTCATAGTCTGAGGTACAATGTCTTAACTAGGGTATAGAATAGGGCCATAATAAACTTGGTATTAGAGTCACTTTGTGTTAGCCTTGTCGATGTGGGTCAAAGTTCAACTGAGTTTAGGAAAATCCCAGTAAGACAGGCTAAACCTCAATGCAGAATCAAGGTAAATCACATGAGATGGAGGAAAACCTTAGCGAGGATGCTAATTTCCCAGAGGGGTATATATGACACTCTAACTTAATATTATTGTCCCATATCAAAAAAACATATGAGAGATGTTGGGTTTATAAGTAAATACTCATTACCAATTAGTGACACATTTTAAATCTGCGTGGGCCTAAGCTCAAACCAAACAATATCACTAGCGGGCTCGACCATTACACTCACTTCGAAAAAAATCCCATCCGCCAGATTTTGTTCGACCTCTCGTGGTTAGTTGTGTCGATAAATATCTCATACGGGAAGTCTAGTCCGACAATTATGTCCATTAAATTATCTTCAACATGAGAAGTATGAACTCTCAACATATACTAAAAGGGGTGTGTAATAGAGAAATCCAATATTTATACTAGATTGGAAGTTGCCAAATTTTACCCGCTCGCACTATAGTGCACCTGTAGGTGTTATTGCGCAGGGGTGCGCCATGGTAGTTCTGCATGATCTATAATGTGAAGGTAGGTGTGTGTGTGTGTGGGGGGGGGGGATTGAATAGCGACAACCTATCATTTATAGCAGCCTACCACCGTAGCGCAATGCAAGGGTGCCATAACGGCCTTCATTATCCCAGAATGTGAAGTGGTGCATCAATGATACCCCTTAGCCCAAGAATCGCAAAAAATTCTGCCTATTACTATTCCTAATGTACGCCATTATATATATATATATATATATATATATATATATATATATATATATATATATATATATATAATAATCTAGGAATTTCAACTTCTAAATCATGATTGAATCTAATTATCTAACCAGAAAAACCTTCTTACTTTCCCCACCATTTTGGAACGAATCTCGCCCCTATTTCTAGTGATTGTTACACCCAAAACACTCTAGTAGCATTGTAAATATAAGTGTAAATAACATATTTCAACAATATTAATGAATACAATATTTTAAAGTTTTTAAATATTAACCCAAACTCTATTCTAGTATATCATTTTCTTTCATGCAATAACCCTTATTCATAAAACAAACTAAATAGAGTAGAGTGCATGATAAATAGTGTAGTTTTGGCATTCTGATTGGAGTGATTGAAAAGAGTTTTGGGATAATTCAATGATTTCAAAAGGAGTTAAATGGGCATAAAACTCATTCCCGTCCTTATTTCTGTTTTTGATTTTGAGTACTCGCTATATTGAGATCCATCTTAGTGGATAGGAAGAAAATTTTGTATGCGTTTGAAATTTGTTTTGGTAGTCTTGGGTATCTGGGACATGGTAGCATTTTAGTACCTGTGTAGAGAGGAGTATTTCCTTAAAATCACCCAAACCATGCGATATAACTCATTAACTAGTCTATCTTCCTTCCATGCAGATGTCATTCAGAGATGCAAAATTGATAAATTGATATATATTTTAACTGCCCAATCTGTAATTACTCAAAGGCATCTAATGTGTGAAATCCTAAAATTTTGAAATAGGGTTCCAAATCTAAAAATTTAAGCACACAATGAAATTATCTTATTATAAAATTAATCAGGCTAATGTCAGACTGCCAAAATGGGAAGTCTCCCATTATGGTAGCACCATAATATTCCTTGCATGGACATTATAGTAGGTTGATGGAATATAACACCTCAGTTAATGAAACTTATTTTATGTTCTTTTCATTTTTTAAGGAGTAAATAGACTGGGGATGATCTAAGGATTCTTCTGAAGGCACCAAAGGCATGACTGAATGGAATGGAAGAGATTAAAGCATAAGGGATGTTAAAACTTAAGAATTTTGGTCCCATTCATCATAGTATGCTCTCACAGAGCCAAAATCTCATATTCAATGTTCAAGAACAGATGTTTGTCGCCTAGGTAGGCTAGATTTCTTGAAGTGAGTATTAAACCCTTATTTACTTGCATCATACCTTGTGCAATATTGTAGTTTGCATGCATATGCCTTTAGGCACAGAGTTGGGAGATTAAGATCGCGGATACGGTTGTTAGGATGATGATGACCATTATTTATTTTAGTTTATTGTATGGAGTGTTTATGTTGTCTAGGGAAGGAAAGTTGTGGATGAATCTAGAATGATCAGGGACTTTTCAGAAGGTTACCTTTCAGCTAGTGATGGTTGTGAGTTTTCCAAGTAATTTATTGCATGTCTACTTATTATACTATCACTTGTGCAATGCATGTTGCATTAAACATAGGAAGAACGTGAAATTGACACATTTATGTGTTGGTTCCATGAATGAATCGAGTTTACCTATCATAATATTATCGATAATGTCGATCCATGAGTGTTGGTATTTTTGTTTAATATTGTGATGATTTTTTATAAACCGGGATTGGATATTAATTATTGTAGATGGTGTCTTAGGAATGCTTTACTTGTCAAGGTTACTTTAAAGGTGAGTTGTATATAGTTATGAGTTTGAATGTAATCATGTGGTACATGTTTATCTGGGTGAGGATTGGATGTTGAGATAAGTTATACTTGTGATTCTGATTGTAGGTTTTTTCTTTTACAAAGTTTTGGTTTCTAGGTCAAATTGGTGATCGGGGTCTGGTCTATAGTTTAAATATTGTGATTGATTATTTTGTGTTTAGGACATATCTGATAAGGGGGATTAAGTTATGGACCAAGGTGGTGGCATGACAACTTGGGGGATTAGTAGGTTGGTTAACAGAGTTGGAAGTGTTTAGGGTCTTCCTTACATATGACATGTTTTGAATCATGTTAAGGGTATTTTCATAATTAAACCAGATGTTAGATTATATTTTATTAATTTCTGCATTGCAATTTTAAAATTGGATGGTAAGGGTTCTCATATCTATGTGTTAGAGTAGGTATCCACACGACAAGATAGTCTTGAACGTGACACAAATATGACCAATAATATTTTTTTCTAGAACAACTAACACTACGTATCTGATTCTATTATTTTAGTTCTTTTTATCTTAAATAATATTTTCTCTCTTCTAAATTTAATTATCTTTAGTTATTCTTGAAATTTAATCTCTCAAACCATATTTCTTCTGAATTATTCTTGTATACCTCTTGCAATAGATTTTTTTTATTGAATCTTTTACAAAGATGGTTTCTAATCTCCACCTTAATCTATACATAGATTGTTCGTATGGAATGAATAGTTTTTAGACCCAGTTTATCATATGCCACCAATTTCAAAGATAAACAGTGTTATATGTTTCTTTCTAACTAACGTTACTTTATGAGTAATGAATTTCATAAAGGTTTGCATGGGTCGTTTGGATAACTTTTTTTAAAAGGGATATAAGATTTTTAAAAATTTATTTTAGAGAGATCATTTATAAAACTAACAAAACAAACTGGATTGTCTTGATGGATTTTATTTTTGCTAAATAACACTATTTGAGCACTATTAATTGGTGCAATTGATGACATATGATAAACAACAAGTAATCATTTCATATAAACAAGTCATGAATATAGGAGTATTAAGATTAGAATAGATTTATTTGAAAGTAAAAATATATATATATATATTTTTTATAAATCAAGAGCGATATTTGAGAAGTAATGTGATTTTTTTAACAGATTAAGGACCCTTGGGGATCGGGGGATTAGCAACCCCCCAAGCATTATCATATATAGAAAAAAAGCAAAATACAAAGAGGCAGACATAAACCTTACCTCCGGATCTAAGGGGTATACTAGTTAGTCTTCCCACTAAGGATGCCTATCAAGTTCCCATTTCTAGAAAGTGAAACTTAGCACTGAGTACCTAAGGAGAGGACTCCTCTCATACATCATACTAGGAAACATAAACAAGGGAGACTCTCCCCTTAAGAAGTAAAAGGAAAATACAACCAAGACACCTAATAACTAAACCTAGCTAAGAATAGATAAGGAAGAAAACAACAAAGATTAACCTGCAATCCTTCAATGGGCAGCCAACTGGATTGAAATGATGCCATCTTGAGAACTGTAACTTCTTCATGGTGGTTTTTTGATCCTTTTCCGCGTTTTTCTTCTTTGAAGTTATAGACTCTCATTTTCTCAAGAAGATAACTGTTTTTAGCTATGGTAATAACGGTTGGAAGGTGAAGTAATGTTGCACCATATCTAATTTGTGATTGTTTTTTGGACAGAAAGTCAGTTGGCTGTTTGCTTCTCCGAAAATGTGATGACAGCTGAAAAATTCCTGTTGCCTAATGAGGTTGTAAGCTCTTGTATACACTGTTGCAACTACGGGGTGGGGGGGGGGGGTTAAGATTGTGTGTTAACCATTTTGTGAGTAGTTCTTAATTAACTTCAAGATCAATCGTTCTATATCCATGATGTATGCACCATCAATACCATGAATAGCTGCTAGAGTCTATGCTTGATTTTTAGTTCCCTCACCTAAAGGAATAGAGAAAGAATGTGAACTCTCAGAATTCCCCCTCCCCCAATTTTGCGAGATTATTGAGGGCACTGCTATCCGTATTAAGCTCCAAAGTGTTGACATGAGGAGTACCCCACTTGACTTGCCATATTCTACTTTCCTGCTTGCAAAGTTCAATAATTTTGATTATAGCATGCCAAGTGTGAGGCAAAACAAGAGACTACCCAGTACCCCATTTTTCAGCAATTTGATTGTCCCTTTGACAATATTTTGTTCTAAAAACAGACTTCAAAGAGAAGTCTTTGATCAAAAGGTCCACCATTTCTTGAATTGCATTGCAGTACAAATATCCTCTAGTTTCCTAACCCCAATGCCTCCTTCCTCACAAGGAAAGCTTAGAGTTTTCCAAGACGCCCAATGATACTTCTTTTTATCCTTATCCAAGCCACAAAAGAAATCATCTATAACTCTCTTAATATAATAAAGTGTTTTGGGAGGTGAAATTGAAGCCATGGCGTGAATAGGGATAGATCGAAGAACATGCTTGATCAAGGTGACTCTTCCCCCAAAATTCAATATCCTTGATTGCCAACCAATAATTTTTTTTACCACTTTTGCCACTAGGTCTGAGTAATAAATTATTCTATGGCATACTATATAAAGAGGGCAACCCAGATAAGTTATGGGGCTATCTTTTTGAGAAAAACCAGTGATCTCATTTATCATGTCCTAGTTTCTGGAACAACATTAGTGGGGATCATGAAATGGCCTTTTCCTTTTTAATACAAACTGGTCAAAAAACATCATAAGTGCTAAGAGCATTCATAATGAGTTGCAAAGACCTTCAAGTAATGTGATTTGAGAATTGAATATCAAGGAGTTTATAAGAAAAAAAAATTAGTGGAGAGAATATATGATCCTGCCAAACAAATCCAAGATGATATAGAAATTTATAATCAGTTAGAAACAAAATTTGAAGTTATTATAACTCATTCACCTGAACACATCCCTGGAAGACCCATTAATATGACAGATATTTCCAATGCTCCAGTTCTTATACATAACTATTTTCAACAGTTAGAGCTTTGAGTTAATGCATAAGTCAACGATTATAACAATTCAACTCATAATCAGAATAAAAAACAACACAAAGAACTGTCCATTACCCCTTCCCTCCCTTTTATCATGTAGTATAAATTTATTGTCAATTACGTGACTATGTGGAATGTAGAGTGTAGTGAATTCTCTGATAGCGAGTGAGTTGAGACAAAATGCAAAAATATATTTGTATAATTAGAAATGTTATTAGTTTCTTTTACTTTATTTATTTTATTGTATTTTCTCCGTTCTTTATTTTTTTTTGCTATATTCTTTCCCAAAACTCAAAAACCAACTGCCTCTTCTCTATCTTGTTCAACTTGGAAGACCCATATTCTTCCACTCATTTTTTCCCTTGGCTTCTTGGTTCTCTTTCTTCCTTTTTTGTCCCTATTTTTTTCAAAAATAATAATAATTGTAAACCACCTTTGATTATATTATTTTTTTAAAACAAAAAACAAAATATATAGTTTTTTAGCATCTAAATAAAATAATTTCATCGATGCAAGAGTATTATAGTATTTCATTACCTCCATCGTAAGGGAATTTCTGCTGCATAATTATTTTAGTATTGGTAAGAAGACGGCAGATTGACGGTAATTATTAATTTTGAATTTATAATTTATTAGTAATTTATGTGATTTAATAATGATTTGATTGTATTAGTGGTGGAGACGAAATTATAATAATGGTGTGATGATGGCTACTCTGTAGGATTGGCGGCAATTGAGGCCAAGTCAGCGACATACAGTGGTGGCGGCTAAATGGAGGGTTGTAGTGAAGAAGAAGAGTGATGAAGAAAGAAGAAGAAAGAGAAAAAAAGGAAAAAAATGAAAATCAAGATGAAAAAATTAAGACTTAACACGTTGCCGATAATAATTGTTGCATAATTGCACTTACTTTTTTGCTATTGACGGTGGGCTGAAATGTGGGTTATTTATAACACTTTAAAATTGTTTAAAGGTGGTAATAGATAACCTGCAAAGTAAAACTGTCTTTTTTTTAAAAATAGGTCTTAGTTTAATTGGGTTATAATGTATTTTGTCTTAATTGAAATAGTTGGAGTAGGTATAAGTAATTTTTTTTTTATTAATTAAAGACTGTAACAACACTCCTTCAATTACTATTTACATAATTAAATGGTGATACCCATAATCTATATTATTGAAATCAAAATGAAGTACAGTCCCACTCCAACATGAGATAGAGATAGAGAAAAACAATACAAAAGTAGCTAAAAAACAGCAAAACCTAAAAAGGCAATCAAATAGGAAAGTAAAAGATATCACCTTCTTGGAGTTTCATAGCGATTTCGCCGTCGTGGTTTTAACTCAGATCAGTTGCCCATCATAATTGTGAAATCTGGGTTCCTAATCTCATGTCAACATGAGCTTCCCTTAATGAATCTGATGTTCATATGAACTTCAAGATCACGTCGAGGTATCAAGGAGTGTATATAGATACTTAGAGAATGAAAATGAAACCAACCAGCAAAAATCACTAACGCTGCAAAGACTAATGCCCCAATTGCTCTACAATAGAGTTGTAATTCACTAGTTATTCCAGATGCTCGCCAAAGCTAAAAAAACCCAGACGTTGTTTGTATTCCTCAGAAACCCCCACCTACGTCACCATTTGATATTTCTTGGCCTACTATTGGCCAAACCACTCGGGCACTAGCCCCAATGTGAGTTTGACCACATAGCCATGCTTCATAATTAGAAAAACGAGCACCGTGATAATACATGCCGCTCTGACAAAGAAAGATGATGGAGAGTTGACCGATATGTCAAGTAAATACTTTTCGAGAGATCTCCTCCAAATCGCTGGTATGGGTATCGAAATCGTGAGCATCAGCATGTAGGTTCCAGATCCAAGTGGTAGTATCAGGCACATTAGCTATTATTCTTGAGAAATGACACGGTCTTGCCCATTCCTCGAAAGAAGTTTTTACGGGATCCTATTACAAAAATTTTAACTTCTGGTTCCGGCGAACGAATATTCATTGAGTCCTCCTCTTTCCAGACAACACATACAAAGAGACCCGCCAACTGTCAAATAATTAGAGAACCTTAGAGATAGAGAGATATTTCTATAATAAGTTCGTTTCTCTTCTATTTTTCTATCTCCTATCTATTTTGTTTAGTTATTTACTAGAGCAATTATGATCTGGAAGTCGATCTCGGGCAAGTGGTCGAATCTATTATGACATAGCCTTGAGGTGCTCAACGGACCTTTTAACCTTTTAAAAAACCTTTTGTGCTTTGGATTGATCCAAAAACCATTTTTGTGCAACCTAGTGTATATTCATAGAAGTTATTAAAGTGAGCTCTTTAATTTTTTACCTAGAAGATTTTAATAACTCTAACTCTAACTCTATTCCAAATCACGCGAGTAACCATTAGACATTACTAAGAGACATACCTGGTATATATATATTTAGTGATTCGAAGGTTTCTTTTATTAGTTTTAATAATAATTCTTTTAATTTAATAAAAAGAGGTCTATTTTGTAATCTATCTGTGTATCCTTTTTTATTCCTAAAAATAGCAGATGAAATAGAAGTAAACAAGCAGTCTAGAGGGGAGATAATGAAATTATGTGATTGGGTCTTCCAAAGCAAAGGAATAATCCATTTTTTCGTTAACTGATCTGATGGGTCCAACAAACAATTAATATAACATATATCCAAATTCTAAATAAAAAGATAAAATACTAGACTAAGATTCTAATAAAGGATAATAAATAAACGGGGTCCTCTTTTATTCGAAACGTCTCGTGATCTTCAACAAATTATGTGCTTCAATATAATTACCGGGAGTAAGCGCTATATCTTGTTTCCAATACTCAGCGGCTTGATTGAACCAAGCCTCTGCAATTTTAGAATCTCCCTGTTAAATGGCCTGCTCTCCCCGGCCGGAATATATACTTCAATTCCTTCCCTTAGAACCGCACTTGAAAATTTCTTACCTCATACGACTCAGCAGTCAAGTGGTTTTTGTGTCCCATTTTAATCTATACCATATGTAATAAAATGTAATCATATTTCTCATGGATCAATCCAAGTTTTAGGGTTAACCAAAACAAAAATAGGTTAATTACATGAGTTTCAAACTGAAATTAGGATAAATAATCCATTTATTTAGTTTTATCTTTTTTCCCACATTCAGAAGAATAAAGCATAGGCATTTGTACTAGTGTTAGAATTTTCTGAAAAGGAACTATCTCGATTTCATAGATAAATTTTATAGAATCTTTGAAAAAGACTTTCTTTCATAAGAAAGAAAATACTTACTACCTTTGGGATCTTATCCTACACCGCTGCTCAAGACTTTAGGGATCGACTCTATTACATAAGTTAATTCCTAATTTTTATCTCACATCATGAGATAAGTACGCAGTTATTATTATATCGGCCCAAAACCTCGCTAATTGATCTTTACGGTGCTTTCTCTATTTCTCTCAATTAAAGCTTTATATCCATAGAAAAAAATTGCTAGGCATTTTTATTTTTTCTTATTTTGACTTCTATGAAATTTCGTTCTTTGCTACTGCTGATAAAAATCGTTATTTTAGACGATGCATATGTAGAAAGCCTATTTGGTTCTTGTAGCTACTTTACTATATTTTTCTTTTTTTCTTTCTATAGTGGAGATAGTCACACGTAATGACAGATCATGCCCATATTATTAAAAGCTTGTGGACGAATGGGTTTCGTTGTAGACCTCGAAAATAATATTCCAAAGTTTTTGTATGTTCTCTATTACTTGTGTGGATAATCCCTATATTATCGAGTTTATAAATTCGATCATAGGGATCAATTTATAATCGCATAGCTTCATAATAATTCTGCAAAGCTTCCGCGTAATTTCCTTCGGATTGAGCTGATATCCGTTACGGTTGTCATTCAATTGAAAGAATCTCCGTTCCAGAACCATACATGAGATTTTCACTCATACGACTCCTCCTTTATGTTCCTAAAAAGAATAATATATAGAATCAAAAAAGATTCAACGATGAAAATATTCTCATTATAAACTCAGCAGGGCTAGTGTTTTTACAAGAAATATCTAGCCAACCTCCTGCAAGAGATTCTTTCTCAACATCAACCTATTGGGACTAGACATAAATGATAAGATAACTCCCACAATTTCTTTGTTTTTAACGCCTCTTAATTTCCAGGAATTAGTCACTTCAATAACCTTCAATGGTTACACGAGTATCCAAAGGACGAACGAGATGGATGTTAGTTGTCCCAACCATTCTTTTAGTCCCAAGCCCGCTAAGAAAAGGGCTGACTTAGAACAAAGTTTTCGTGTTGTTGATTCCTAGGTTTATCACTTCTTCCCCTATGCTGCCTATTAGCGCTAGTAGAGTAGAATTTACCCATAATACAGAACCTCTAGGCGTAACCGTTTGCTTATACTAGAATCTATAATTGAAACATAGCATATGAGGTTACATTAATCGAGGATACACGACAGAAGGAATTGTTCTATTTCCAGACTTCACCTTCAAAAAGCGTAGATTTTTTTTCTTGAATCATGTGTTTTTATCCTTGTAAGACTGAGAGAAATGAATAAATATAAAATAAAAAAATAAGAATCAAATCGCACCATCTCTATAATAGGTAAATGCCTCTTTTTCTCTCCAAAAATTGTCGGAATATCAATAAAATTTCCATTTATCCATGATCTAGGAATAAGTAGTAATCCATTCTGGAATTCTTTTGATTACCTCTCGTGGGAAAAAGATCCCACAAAGAAAAGAATTGTATAGTACGAAATAACATAAAAACTTCTTCTTCTTTTTTTTAACAAAAAAACAAAAGATATGAATCCTGTATTCTAATGTTCCTTTTTGACAAGAATTGAGAAGAAATTAGAAATATTTCAACGTGATTCGATTACATACTAATGAAGTAGTATAGGAACTATTTCAATTTTGGTGAAGTTACAAATTAGAAGAACTCAAGATATTTTGATTTAATCATGATACAAATTACAAAGAAGAAAAAAGATTGACTAATCATTCTATGATGAAAATGGAATAACTGCCAATTTTGTGCACATAACGGGTATACACTATACAATTGAATCTAATTTTGATGAATTTCTTTTCTAATAGAGGGGTAGGTATTTGTTGTTGAGAACTCCAAAACCGAAAAGGAATTAAAAATATTTTCTGGTATGGAATCATAGTCTATATAATAATAATTACAGCTATGATTTAAGAGTATCCATGACCTATAATCTAAAAGATATAGACTACCAATCAGTTGATTTGTTCTAATTCATAGAATTAATCCGTTATAAAAAATAGAAAAATAAGAATAAGAAGGGAACGTTGTTTTTTGCAAACATGATTTGAATTTTTTTGAACAATTTTTCGTAAAAATTGTATCTTTATCCTGGAGCCTCGAGAAAAGAAAAACGTTCTTGCTATGACTTTGATGACAAATTTTTTTGTTAAAATGGATTGGTCGTACCAATCCAATAATAGAATATGGATTATGACTGACTCACTATTCACTCGGTTTTGGGGTCAGAATCATCATGTTGGAGAGATGGTCGAGTGGTTCAAGACGTAGCATTGGAACTGCTATGTAGGATTCTGTTTACTGAGGGTTCGAATCCCTCTCTTTCCGTACCTTCTCTTAATTCACAATTGTACTAACAACAAGGACTCAAATAGCATTGGATACCACTATTCCAACAACTAGACCCCTCTTTGATCTAAAGATACAGATTCTTAATTCCTAATTGTTGTGCTGCGTAAATAGAATACTAAAAAATAATCATAATCAAAATAGTGGAAGAAAAGAATAGACAAGGAATGAAAATAGATCCTTTGTCAATGATACGAAAATGGGGGAAATCTAGATCAAACTCGGATTGATCTTACTTAACATACTTAACCTTTGGTTAATTTACTTTGCCCAAAGGGAAGAAATTTTTGCGAACCCTTGGTTTAAGTCTGAGGTTAAAGTCTGACGTGAATATTATTCTACGACTAGCAATTCATTTATTTTAAAACGACCCCATTTACTATCTACTATTTGGTTGAAAAATCCTTTATATTGGAATGGCTGAAGGGTCAAATGATTTGGTAATTCCTCATGAGCGGATGAATCGAGAGAAATTTGAATCAGAGCTCTGGATTTTCATTCATCCTTTTCCGTATTAATATCTCGGGGTTTGCAGCGATAACTCGGTATATCTACTTTATGACCATTAACTAAAATATGTCGATGGTTAACTGATTGACAGGCTCCAGGAATAGTGGAAGCCATACCCAATCAAAAAGGATTTTATCCAAACACATGTGAAGTAATTGTAGTAAAACTTGATTTGCCCCCCTTAGATTTTTTGGCTATATGAACGTATTTAAGTACTTGTCGTTCTGTAAGATCATAATGAAAACACAATTTTTGTTTTTCTTCTAGATGAATTCGATTGAGATTTTTTACCGGAACGCGATTGGTTTCTTCACATGTATTATTAGTTTTATCCTAGGACTATTGGTGGCCTTTAAAATTTTATTAAGTTAACTATATTAACTTAAACATATTATCGATCTGCCACATGGCATAGAAAGTTATTTTAACTCTTATAGGACCATGCGTCTCTTAAAATAAATTTGAGAGATGTGTTGAAAACACCCATCAACTTAATAAGAACTTTTAGTTTCGTCCTAGAACAATTGATAGTATTAACAACACATGCCTCTGCTTAATTAACTAAACTTTAATATACCCCCAATCTTGCAAGATGGGATAAATAAGTACTACACCCATCACACCTTTTTCCTATAATATTCTCACCCGAAATAATATATCTACTATAAGATCCAAAAGTTTTAGGAATACAATCATGTTATCGTAGTTCTTATAGTAAATATTAATTATTATTAATATAAATAGTTGGAGCAGGTGTAAGTAAGAATTTTGTAATAAAGTAGAGAAGGTAAAAATATTGAACTAATTCTTGGCCCTTTAAGACTGAAGACTGTAACAACACTCCTTGAATTACTTTTTACATAATTGAACGGTGAGACCCATAAGCTATAGTACTAAAATAAAAAGGAAGTATAGGCCCAATCAAAAAACATATAGGGATAAAAGAAAGACACTATAAAAGTTGCTAAAAAGACACCAAAACCTAAAAGGGTAGTCAAACTAGAAAGGAAAAGTATCATCTTCGCAATGTTTTCATATCGATTTCGCCGCCATGGCTTGATATTTGATCAGTCGCCTACCATAATTGTGAAATATCATATTTTCCTGTCTCATATCAACATAAGCTCCATTTTGTGAAGCTCCACTTCATATGAACTTCCAGATCACGTCGATTGTGACATTTTGTCAGCATCTTCTTAAATCTATTTGTAAAGCTGTGAGATGCTAGAAAGAAAAGCTTCTGATAGGTAGGTTTACTTTCTTCATCTAGACTTATATTAAGGACAAGGGATATATTTATATAAATGAATATATTCTAAGCTCTGTTATCTTGTATAAATTGCACATTATTCAACAATTTCACAGATCATTGCATATTACTAGCAGACTAGTAGTGAAAAAAATTTTAATCTTATCATGTTGTTATGTTATTATTTTAATAACTATATGTGAATTATAAATCATTTTCTCGAGTATAATGTTTAATGGGTTGAATTACATAATCTCCATTCAAATCTTAGATCTTTGAATTGAAAAATTAACTCAATTTTCCTTATTTTGCTATGAGATTTATAGGACAGACAAACCTTTCAGAGAGATGGAGAGAGCAATGGGATCACACATAAAATACACTACTTATAACCTTCAGGTCCTGATGTCGTACTATTTTTTTAAACCTTTATGCTCCCACCAGGTATGTGATACTGCAAACCAACAAAAATATAGCTTCAGAAATCAAAAGTTTTCTACTACTTTATCTTAATTCTGATCTCCTCCAGGCTTCTTATAGACACTTGTATATCCAATAGTTATTTTGTAATTGTGAACTATTAAAATTTAATTAGAACACGTAGAGTTTATCTGCTTTATTCTTATGTATAGAGTGTATATTATTTGAACTTATTATATTTTTAGCTACTACTGGGATTTCCAATTTGTCATAATACAAATGATTTCATGTGAAATTTCAAAATTCTTAAAACACGGTGCAAAATAAAAATTGAGCACACAACAAAGATCACATATTTTATATTGATCAGGCTAATGTCAACCTACCATGTCGGTAAGCATTCCACTATGGCCTCACCACTATAGGGCCTCCACACCAATTATAGTGGAATGTGTGAAATCATACAACTATTAATGTGATTAAATTTATTTTCCTCCCCATCTTGAAGAACAAAAAAGATATGGACTTCTTCAAAAAACCCCTATGTAGGCACCCAGGGCATGAGATAAATATAGGGGACAGATTACAATAAGAGATGTGAAAACCCAAGGAATTCCAATCCTTGTTCGTCATATTTTTCTCTCTTGGAGCAAAAATAATTGTTCAATAATAGATGCTTGGCGCCTAGGTAGATTAGTATTTTTTTCTTTAAGATAAGAAGTTAAACCTATATTTACCTACATCATATATTGTGTATGCTCAGTTCTTTCATGCATAGGATTTTATGCTATGAGTTGGACGGTTAGGCTTGTGACTACGGTGGTTAGGTCAATAACGACAATTTAGGAATTTGAGGTTGTTGTATGTGGTTGTGTGTTCTCTTGAGAAGGTAAGTTATGGGTGAAGAGTGTAGGATGATTAGGGAGTGTGTTAGAAGGTTACCTTTAGTAGGTGATAATTATCCGTTTTCCAAGTTATTTATGTATGTATATGTATAATATCACTTGCACAATGCATGTAACAGAAAACATAAGAAAGAATGTAAAATGACATTATGTTGATAATCTTAGGCAATGACGAAATTTACTTAACTGTTGCTTTAAGTGTAATGAGTAATATCGTGCTGTGAACCAGTGATAACCAACTTTGATCATTGGGAGAATAGTAGTGGTTGGTAAAGAACTTTAAAGACGGCAAAATTTCTCACACGTGACTTCTCTTCCACCATTGTATTTTATAACCATGTCATATCAATCTCCTTTAGATTGATATCATAGGCTGCACTATAGACCTTTGGCACCCAAATGCCTCATTTATAGACGGGGCATCTAGGGGGATGTTTTCTCCTATGCAGATAATGGGGTTGCGAGAATCCCATAAAAAATTAGGGAGGATCACATAAAACTGCCTTACCCACCTGACCTGAAAGAAAGGATGAGACATCACCAAAGGAATCCAATTAAACTCCTAAATATGGTTATAGGAAATACTAGGATGTTTGGTTGCTCCGCTCATCTTGAAACCTGTCGTAATGACGTAGACAACTAGTAAATATTGTCCAATTTGGGCTTAGGCTTGAAATAATTTAAAATGTATAACTAATTGGTAATGTATTCTTACATATCTATCCAATATCTCGACTATATTTGCTGATGTTGGACTTATAATCTTAAACTGAGGTGTCGCATGAACCCCATCTATATGGACTGAACGTCATTGATGAGATTTTCCCCACCATATGGGATTCACCTACACTTAGAACTAAGGTTTTCCCATCTTATCAGTTGCATAAACACATGAGTGGATATACTACCATTAGTAACACCTCTACCCACTAGTGATATTGTCCAGTTTGTGATTAGACCTGAACGATTTTAACATGTTTTCCTTATTGATAAGGCATGATTACTTATAAAACCAAAGTCTCTCTTATGTTTTGCCTATGTGGGACTTATATTATTAAGGTGAGGTGTCACATACACCTCTATATAGACTTAGAAATCCTCACAGAGGTTTGCCTCACCGTATAGAATTTTCCTAGACATATTATTTTGGGTTTTTCAAGCCTTACCAAGATTTTCCTAAACTCAATCAAATTTTGACCCATATCAACAATGATAAACAAGAGTGGCTCTGATTTTTAAGTTGAGACATGGTACCTACGACCACGGATGATCCGGGATTAACCCTTGACATATCAAATATAACATATACACTATTGTAAAATCGAAATATATGCTTAATAAAGATTTCAATAAACTTTGTTATACTATATTACTAGTCTGAAAAAATCTTTATTATTTTATAATGGAAATATAAGTCTTCAAGGACATGGCTCTCAAATACCTAAATATAAAGACAACATAAAAAAGTTGACAGTCTTAAACAACAGAGTTTCTAAATAAGAAGGGCTAACTAAAAGCTATCTGGGAGTGTTGCAACCTTACTCGCTACGATAATATCAGAATCTACATCATAAAAGGATGCACTATAGAGAAATATATGGATCAATATGCTGAATGGACAACGAAAGTAAAGGAGAGCACTAGCTAAATCATTCAAAGAATCATGAACAGATAGTAAAAGAATATTTCCAAGATCAAACATATGTTCTTGGGAATCTTATTTCACTACCTTGTTCATAATTCTTTAAATGATTTAGCTAGGATCTCTCTTTACTTACTCAGTACATTTCACGAGTAACATATATATTTCTATGTGTTTCATATTTTAATAATGTTGATTATGATATTCACACTTAAATTCGTGGTGACTGAGGGTGAAACACTCTCAGTTGTCTTTTTGTGAGCCCTTCTTATTTGGGGACTTCATTGTTTTTAAGATTTACAACTATTTTTCTTATGTTGTCTTTGTTTTGAGGTAGTTGGGGTTATGTCCCGATAGACTTATATTTTCTTTCTAAAGTAGTTAATGTTTTATTTAGACAATAGTAATGTAGTATCATGGCGTTCATTGAATGGTTTATGAAGCATATGTTTTAGTTTTCGATATAGTGAATATAATATGCCTGATATGTTAAGGGATAACTCGGTATCATTCATAGTCTGAGGTACAATGTCTTAACTAGGGTATAGAATAGGGTCATAATAAATCAAAATAAACATGGTATTAGAGTCACCTTTGTGTTAGCCTTGTTGATGTGGGCCAAAGTTCAACTAAGTTTAGGAAAATCCCAGTAAGACGGGCTAAACCTAAGTGCAGAATCAAGGTAAATCACATGAGATGGAGGAAAACCTAAGCAAGGATGCTGATTTCCCAGAGGGGTATATGTGACATCCAAACTTAATATTATTGTCCCACATAAATAACATACGAGAGATGTTGGATTAATAAGTAAGTTCTCTTATCAAATTAGTGACACATTTTAAATCTGTGCGGGCCTGAGCTCAAAACAAACAATATCACTAGCTGGCTCGACCATTACACTCGCTTTGAAAAAAATCCTATCCGCCAGATTTTGTTCAACCTTTAGTGGTTAGTTATGTCGATAAATATCTCATAGGGTTAGTCTAGTTTGTCAACTATGTCCATTAAATTACCTTCAACATGAGAAGTATGAAGTGGAACTCTAAACACATACTAGGGGTGTACAATAGATTTCTTGAAGTGAGTATTTAAACCCTTATTTACTTGCATGATACCTTGTGCAGTATTGTAGTTTTTTTGCATATGCCTTTAGGAACAGAGTTGGAAGATTGCTGCTACGGTGGTTAGGATGATGATGACCATTAGTTATTTTAGTTTATCGCATGTTGTTAGAGATTGTTGGTTTGATCGGGATACCACATCAGTACAAGAATACAAACGGATGTCTCGTACCGCACATGGTGTGAATACTAACACTGGTTGGATTTGGTACCACACCTATACACTAATCTTTTTTGTGTGAATTTCATGAGAGGGACAAACATTTATGTGTTGATTCAATGAATTAATCGAGTTTACCTATCATAATATTATCGATACATGTCGTTCCATGAGTGGTTGGTATTTTTATTTAAATGTTGTGATGTTCTTTTATAAATCATGACTGGATGTTAATTATTGTAAATGGTGTCTTAGTAATGCTTTACTTGTCCAGTTCACTTGAAAGGTGAGTTGTATATAGTTATGAGTTTGAATGTGATCATGTGGTACATGTTTATCTGGGTGAGGATTGGATGTTTGAGATAAGTTATACTTGTGATTCTGATTGTAGGTTTTTCTTTTACTAAGTTTTGGTTAATAGGTCAAGTTGATGATCGGGGTCTAGTGTACAGTTTAAATATTGGGATTGGTTATGGTTATTTTGTGTTTAGGACATATCTGATAAGGGGGATTGGGTTATATATCAAGGTGGTGGCATGATAACTTTAGGGGGATTAGTAGGTTGGTTTACAGAGTTGGATGTGGTTAGGGTCTTCCTTACATATGACATGTTTTAAATCAAGTTAAGGGTATTTTCATATTTAAACCGGATGTCAGATTATGTTTTATTATGTTCCGCATTGCCATTTTTAAAATTGGATGGTAAGGGTTCTCACATCTATGTGTTAGAGTAAGTATCTACACGACAAGATAGGCTTGAACGTGACACAAATATGACCAATAATATTGTTTTTTTCTAGAACAGCTTACACTACGTATCTGATTCTATATTTTGAGTCTTTTTTATCTTAAATAATATTTTCTCTCTTCTAAATTTAATCATCTGTATACTCCTTGAAATTTAATCTCTCAAACCATATTTCTTCTGAATTATTCTTGTTTTCCTCTTGCAATAGATTGTTTTTCCATTGAATCTTTTTATAAAGATTGTTTCTAATCTCCACATTAATCTATACATAGATTTTTCGTATGGAATGAATAGTTTTTAAGACCCTGTTTATCATATGCCATCAATTTTAAATATTAACAGTATTATATGTTTCCTTTAAACTAAGGCTACTTTATAAGTAATGGATTTTTCATAAAGGTTTACATGGGTCATTTGGATAACTTTTTTTTAAAAAGGGTTATAATATTTTTTTAATTTATTTTAAAAGAATATCATTTATCAAAACTAACAAAAATAACTGGATTGTCTTGATGGATTTTATTTTTGCTAAATAACACTATTTGAGCACTATTAATTGGTGCAATTGATGACATATGATAAACTACAAGTAATCCTTTCATATAAAAAAGTCATGAATATATGAATATTAAGATTAGAATATCTTTATTTGAAAGATAAAAAAGAAATATTATATACAGTTTTTTAAAAAAAATCAAGAGAAATATTTGAGATGTAATGTAATTTTTTTAATGTTTAATGACCCTTGGGGGATCAGGGGCTTAGCAACACCCCAGGCCTTATCATATATAACAAAAAAGCAAAATACAAAGAGGGTGTTATAAACCTACCTCCGGATCTAAGGTGGTACACTAGTTAGTATTCGTACTAAGAATGCCTATCAAGTTCCCATTTCTAGAAAGTGAAACTTAGCACTGAGTACCTAAGGAGAGGACTCCTCTCATACATCATACTAGAAAACATAAACAAGGGAGACTCTCCACTTACAAAGTAAAAGGAAAATACAACAAACACACCTAAGAACTAAACCTAGCTCAAAATAGATAAGGAAGAAAACAATAAAGGTTAACCTGCAATCCTTCAACGGACAACAAATGGGACAACAAATGGGATTGAGTTGATGCCATCATGAGAACTGTAACAACTTCAAGGTGGTTGTTTTATCCTTTTCATCTTTTTTCTTTTGAAGTTATAGACTCCCATTTTCTCAAGAAGATAACTGCTTTTAACTATGGTAATAACTGTTGGAAGGTGTAGTAATGTTGCACGACATTTGATTTGTGATTGTTTTTGGACATAAAGTCAATTGTGCTGTTTGCTTCTCCGAAAATGTGATGACATCTGAAAAATTCTTGTTGCCTAATGAGGTTGGTAGGATCTTGTATACACTCTTGCAACTACCAGAGGGGGTATGGGATTGTGCGTTAACCATTTTGTGAGTAGTTCTTAATCAACTTCAATATCAATCCTTCTATATCTATGCTATACTCACCACTGAATACCATGAATAACTGCTAGAGTGTATGATTGATTGTTAGTACCCTCACCTAAAGGAATAGAGAAAGCATTCACTAATCTGCCAGTGTGATCCTTCAAAATTCCCCCTCCCCCAATTTTGTGAGGATTATTGAGGGCACTGCTATCCGTATTAAGCTTCAGAGTGTTGACATTAGGAGTACCCCACTTGACTTGCCAATTCTGACTTCTTGCTTGCAAATTTCAATAATTTAGATAATACCATGCCAAGTGTGAGGCCAATGAATATAAGGATAAGCAGTTTGATTAAATGATTGAGATCCTTATTAATAAAAAAACTTGACTCTGTAAGTGCTAGATGGCTTGCCCCCATATTTTACCTCACATCTATTCTTCCATAGGTTCCAACAAATAATAATGGGGCTGCTTTGAGGAGAAGTTTCTGCACATCATTTTTGGTTTATTTTCCCCACCAATTGTTAATAAGGTCTCTTAAGTACACCTGATCAGGAATGATACCATAAGGAGCAGAGAAATACTTCCAGATATAGTTAGCATAATTCCCATTAACAAAAATGTGGTTGATATCATCATATCAAGGTATATTACAACAAGAACAGTGAACTGGAGCAACTCCAAAGGTTGCAATATTTCATTAGTTGGAAGCTTGGTTCTTAAAGTTCTCTACAAAAGAAAGGAGATCTATGCTTGTGGCAGATGTGATTACTAAGGATGTTGCTATCCTTTTTCTGTCTGCATATTCTCCAGGCTGAGTTGCATGAAAAAATCCATTCTCATTGGGTTTCCACACTGGTGTATCACTTAACCCTGGATGAAATTTAATTCTGAAGCTCAGATCTTGGGGATTAGGTGAGGGGGCACTTCCAGCCTTAGAAGAGTCTCATTTCAGTTTTCCATTTTCTTTAAAATAAGACATTGTTGTGCTAAATACCTTTCACCCAACCAGTCATCCCACAAAAATAGACTATTACCAGAATGAACTCTCCAAGTAATATGAGGTTCAATGAGAATTTTGTTTTCCATCATACACTTCCAAACAAGATACTGCTCAATACCCCATTTTTTCGCAGTTTGATTGGCCCTTTGACAATATTTTGTTCTAAAAACTGACATCAAAGAGAAGTCTTTGCTAAAGTTCCACTATTTCTTGAATTGCATTGCAGTACATATATCCTCCAGTTTCCTAACCCTAATGCCTCCTTCCTCACAAGGGAAGCTTAGAGTTTTCCAAGACGTCCAATGATACTTCTTTTTCTCCTTATCCAAGCCTCAAAATAAATCATCTATAACTCTCTTAATATAATTAAGAGAAGTTTTTGGAGGTGAAATTGAATTCGTGGCGTGAATAGGGATAGATTGAAGAACATGCTTGATCAAGGTGACTCTTCCCCTAAAACTCAATATCCTTGATTGCCAACCTATAACTCTTTTTACCACTTTTGCCACTAGGTCTAAGTAATAAATTATTCTCTTGCTTCATAAATAAAGAGCGCAACCCAGTTAAGTTATGGGGTTATCTTTTTTGAGAAAAACCAGCTCTTTCTTTAAGATGAGATGCTTGGCGCCTAGGTAGACTAGTTTTTCCCCATATGCATAAAATACACAACTTTCTAACCAAAAACAATCTCATAGTTATTTTTCATCACTAGATGCTTGGGTAAGTGGGATGTGGTAGTGTTTTAGTACTTGTGGATAGAGGAGTATTTCATTAACATCATCCAAACAATGTGGTATACCTCATTAACTAGTCTATCTTCCTTCCATGCAGATGGCCATTTGGAGATGCACAATTGATAAATTGGTATATATTGTAAATGCCCAATTTTTCATTACTCGAAGGTATCTAATGTGTGAAATCCTAAATTGTTGAAATATGGTGCCAAATCTAAAAATTTAAGCACACAATGAAATAGTCTTATTATAAAATTTATCAGTCTAATGTCAGACATCCATAATTGGATGTCTCCCATTATGGTAGCACCATTATATACCTTGCATGGACATTATAGTAAGTTAATGGAATATAACACCTTATTTAAGAAACTTAATTTTTGTTCGTTTCATTTTTAAAGGAGTAAATAGACTAGGAATAATCTACGGAATCTTCTCAAGGAACCGAAGGCATGAAAAAAAGGGATGGAAGAGATTAAAGCTTAAGGGATGTGAAAACCCACGAATTTTTGTCCACATTCATCATAGTTTACTCTCAGAGAGCCAAAATCTCATAGTCAAGGTTCAAAAACTGATGTTTGTCGCGCAGGTAGGCTAGATTTCTTGAAGTGAGTATTTAGACCGTTATTTACTTACATCATACCTTGTGCAGTATTGTAGTTTGCATGCATATGCCTTTAGGCATGGAGTTAGGCGATAAAGATCGTGGCTAAGGTAGTTTATTCTATGGAGTGTTTGTTTGTTTTCTAGGGAAGGGAATTTGATGATGAATCTAGGATGATCAGGGATTGTTCAGAAGGTTACATTTAAGCTAGTGATGGTTGTGAGTTTTCCAAGTAATGTATGTGTGTCGACTTATTTAGAGTATCACTTGTGTATTGTATTTTTCAATAAACAAAAGAAAGAATGTGAAATTGACATAGTATTGATAATGTCATGTAAAGAACCTATTTATATGTGGTTTCAAGTGTTATTATTTATTGTGATTGTGCATGTTTTTTGTGATTGTTGATAGGATCAGGGTACCGCATTGGTACAAGAATACTAACGGCTGGCTCGTACCACACATGGCATGAATACTAACACTGGTTGGATTTTGTACCACACCTGTACACTTACTTTTTTTATGTGAATTTCACGAGAAGGCCAAAAATTATGTGTTGGTTCCATGAGTGAACCGAGTTTGCCTTTTCATAATATTATTAATTCATGTTGGTCCATAAGTGGTTGGTATTTTTGTTTAAACGTTGGGATGGTTCTTTTGTAAACTGTGATTGCATGTTAAATATTGTAGATGGTGTATTAGGAATCCTTTACTTGCCAACTTACTTGAAAGGTGAGTGGTACATAGTTATATGTTTCTATGTGATCATGTGGGACATATTTATCTGCGTGAGGATTGTGAGTTTGAGATATATTATACTTGTTATTCTGATTGTAGGTTATTTTTTTACTAAGTTGTGGTCACTATGTCAGGTTCATGACCGGGGTCTGGTATATAGTTTAAATATTGGGATTGGTTATGGTTGTTTTGTGTTTAAGGAATAACTGATGAGGGGGATTGGGTTATTAACCAAGGTGGTGGCATGAAAAATTGATGGGGATTAGTAGGTTGGTTAACAGAGTTGGAAGTGGTTAAAGTCTTCCTTACATTAGACTTGTTTTAAATCAAGTTTAGGGTATTGGCATAGTTAAATTTTATGTTAGATTATGTTTTATTAATTCCCACAGTGCCCTTTTTAAAATTGGATGGTAAGGGTTCTCATATCTATGTGGTAGAGTAGGTTCCTATATTACCCGGTGGGTTTGAACGTGATACAGATGTCACCAATTGATGACATATAATAAACAACAACTGATCATTTCATATAAACAAGTAGAACCGTCAATATGGGCTAGGCCTGGCCTAACCTGAGATTTAATAGGGGTGGACTAAGATTTTTGAAGCCCATTTGAGAAAAAGGCTTTTTAACCCGGCATGAATAAACCTGTTGATTTGAGGGGCTTGCGAAATATAGGTAGGGCCGTTCCGTGGGCCAATAAGAATTAACTAAAAAAATATAAGATAATATTAACATTTAAAATTAAAGAGAGTCCAAACTCAAAATAATTAGGTTAATATTTCTATGTGAAAATTGTATGTCATAGCAAACTATTAATTCAAATTAAATGTTATAAATATACTTTGATTTAATTGTACCCTATAGCAAACTATAACTATTTTCGCCACTCTCCTTGGGGGAATCTCGTTCGCCACTCTCGTTTAGTTGCAGTCTCGTTTGCCTCTCTCGCTTATTACACAAACACAAATGTATAAAATGCGGTTGAGTTTGTATAAAGCAAGAGAAATTGTATAAATACATATAATTTCGTTCCCCTCTCCCCTCTCTCCCAGATCTCGCTCGCCACTCTCCCTAATCTCCCTCGCCACCCTCGCTTATACAAACAGAAACAAAATGTATAAATTAGGTTTTTGTTTGTATAAAGAGAGAGAAAATTGTATGTACACATGCAAATACATATATTTTCGTCCTATACACTCATAATTATAAAATAAAAATACTCCCCTGCCCAATTTCTTTTGTCTTTCTCTCTTTCTCGTTTTATACAAATTTAAATTGTATGTAGTTTCTCTCTTTCTCATTTTATACATTTTGATTTAATTGTATATTCTCTGCCCAAGTCTCTTTTACCTCTCTCTCTTTCTCATTTTAAACAAATTCAAATTGTATATAATCGTCCTATACACTTATAATTATACAATACAAATATTTCCCTCCATAAGTCTCTTGTGCCTTTCTCTCTTTCTCGTTTTATACAAATTCAAATTGTATGTAATTTCTCTCCCTTTTATACAATTCATTTTATACAATTATCTTCAACTGTACGTGTATAACAAATTATACATCATATATTCGCTATAGAGCGCATTATGCAAAGTTTGATATAGTATACACATATGAATTTTGTGTTTGCTATAAGTGAAAATTGTCCTATTTCTATTTATATATTTATACTTTTACTTAAAAAATTAATAAATATTATAAACATAATTTTATTTTATTTTGTCGATATTTATGATAATATTTTAAATTATAATTTATAATCTAATTTCATAATTACAAAAATATATACTTTTTTTTAAAGTGGGTTGGCCCAACAAGCCCGTAGTCACGTACTCGTGGGTTGGGCCGACCATTTTCTGACCCACGTTAAAAATGGGCTAGCCCAGCCTGGCCTATAAAATGTCAAAGCCTGTATGGTTTAGCACGGATGGGGTGGGCTAGCCCATATTGACAGCTCTATAAACAAGTCATGGATATATGAAGATGAAGATTCGAATATCTTTATTTGGGTATAGACCCGGAAGATTTTAACATGTGTTCCTTATTTATAAGGCCTTATGAATTATATACTCCAAGTCTCTCTTATGGTTTGCCGATGTGGGACTTATTATCTTAAGGTGAGCTGTCACATACATCTCTATATGGACTTAGAATCCTCACTGAGGTTTGCCTCACAATATAGAGTTTTCCTAGACACAAAATTGGGGTTTTCTACGCCTTACCAAGATTTTCCTAAACTTCATCAAAATTTGACCCATATAAACAATGATAACACAAGAGTGTCTCTGATACGAAATCTGTTACTACCTGAGTCTATTCCTAACTCAAGACACGGTACCTAAGACCATGGATGATCCCGGGATAACCCTTGACTTATCATATCAAATATAGTATACACACTATTGAAAAACCAAAACATATGCTTAATAAAGAATTCAATAAACTTTGTGATATGACATTACTAGTTTGAAAAAATCTTTATTACTTTATAATGAAAATATAAGTCTTCGAGGGCATGGCCCTCAACTACCCAAATATAAAACAACATTAAAAAGTTGACAATCTTAAACAACAAGTCTCTAAATGAGAAAGGCTAACTAAAATTTGTCTAGGAGTCTAGCAACCTCACTCTTTGAGATAATATCAGTATGTACATCATAAAAGGATGCAACATAGAGAAATATATGCATCAATATGTTGAATGTACAGCGAAGGTAAGGGATATAACTGGCTAAATCATTTAATGAATCATGAACATATAGTAAAAGAATATTTCCAAGATCAAACATATGATCATGGGTATCTTATTTAACTACCTTGTTCATAATTCTTTAAATGATTTAGCTAGTATCTTTCTTTACTTACTCAGTACATTTTACGTCTAACGTATATATTTCTATGTGTTTTGTAGTTTAATGATGTTGATTATGATATTCACACTCAAATTTTTGGTGAATAAGGGTGAAACACTCTCAGTTGTCTTTTTGTGAGCCCTTCTTATTTGGGGACTTCAGAGTTTCAGATTGAAAACTATTTCTGTTATGTTGTTTTTGTTTTGAGGTAGTCGGGGTTACATCCTAATAGACTTAAATTTTTGTTCTAAATTAGTTTGGTGTTTTATTAAGACAATAGTAATGTAGTCTCATGGAGTTCATTAAATGGTTTATTAAGCGTATGTTTTAGTTTCCGCAATAGTGCATATGATATGCCTAATATGTTATGGTATAACTCGGGATCATTCATTGTATGAGGTATAGTGTCATAACTAGGTTATAGAATAGGTTCATAATATACTTCGTATTAGAGTCACCTTTGTGTTTGCCTTGTTGATGCGGGCCAAAGTTTAGCTGAATTTAGAAAAATATAGGTAAGACTGGTCAACCTCAGTGCAGAATCTAGGTGAATCACATGAGATGGAGGAAAGCCTGAGCGAGGATGCTGATTCCCTTGAGGGGTATATGTGACACCCCAGCTTAATATTATTGTCCCACATTGACATAACATATGAGAGATGTTGGGTTTATAAGTATGTACTCCTTGATACTTGTAATTATGCATTTTAAATCTATGCGGGCCAGAGATCAAAGAAAACAATATCACTAGCGGATTCAACCATTACATTCGCTCAAAAAAAATCCCATCCACCAAATTTGTTCTACCTTTCGTTGTTAGTTATGTTGATAAATGTCTCATAGGAGTAGTCTAATCCGTCGATTATGTCCATTAAATTACCTTTAACATTAAAAGTATGAAGTAGAAGTCTCAATACACATTAAAAGGGCTGTGTAATAAAGAAATCCAATATTTAGACCAGATTGGATGTTGCTGAATTCTACCCCCTCACGATAGTGCACCTGTAGGTGTTATTGAGGAGGAGTGCGCCATGCTGGTTCTGCATAAGCTAGCGTTAAGATAGGAGGGGATGTACAAAAACATTCTATCTATAGCAGCCTCCCCCCTTAGCGAGATGCAACGACACCATAACAGCCGTCATCATCATAGAATGTAAAGTGCATCAATGACACCCCTTAGCCCAAGTATCCCAATTTTTTTTGCATATTACTGTTCCTAAAGTACTCCATTATCTATATATAAAACAATATAGGAATTTCAACTCCTAAATAATGATCGAATCTTAGTTTTGTAAAGAGAAAATACCTCTTTCTGTCCCCACCAATTCGGAACCTATCTTGCCTTTATTCCTAGTGATCCTTACACCTAGAGCACTCTAGTTGTATAGTAGATGTATGAGTAAAACACATATTTCAATGAATAAAATATTTGAAAATTTTTAATGTCAACCCAAACTATATTCTAGTACATCATTTCCTTTCATGAAATCACCCTTATTCATAAAAAAAAAAGTAAATAGAGTAGAGTGCATGATAATTACCATAGTTTTGGCAATATGAATGGAGTGATAGAAAAGGTTTTGGGGATAATTTCAATGATTTCAAGAGGAAAGAAATGGGCATAAAAAACTAGTCCCCTCTTTCTTATTTCTTTTTTGATTCTCAGTAGTTGCTATATTGAGATCCATCTTAGTTGATAGGAAGAAAATTTTGTTGTGCATTTCAAATTTGTTTTAGTAGTCTTGGGTACAGGCGATGTGGTAGCATTTTAGTACTTGTGTAAGAGCAGTATTTCATTAACATAATCTGAACCATGCGGTATACCTCATTAACTAGTCTATCTTCCTTCCATGCAAATGGTCATTCGGAGATGCACAATTGCTAAATTGATATATATTGTAACTTCCCAATCTGTCATCACTCAAAGGCATCTTATGTGTGAAATCCTAAAATTTTTAAATAGGGTGCAAATCTAAAAATTTAATCATTAAATGAAATTATGTTATTATAAAATTAATGAAGGTATTCTTAGGATGCCATAGTAAGAAGTTTCCCATTATTGTGGAAACACTATATCCCTTGCATGGACATTATAGAATTTTGATGGAATATAACACTTTAGTTAATGAAACTTATTTTATGTTCGTTTCATTTTTAAAGGAGGAAATAGACTAGGGATGCTCTAAGAAGTCTTCTGAAGGTACCCAAGGCATGGCATAAAGGGATGGAAGTGATTAAAGCATAAGAAATGTCAAAACCCACGAATTTTTGTCCACATTCATCATAGTTTACTCTCACAGAGCCAAAACCTCATAGTCAAGGTTCAACAACTGATGTTTGTCGCGCAGGTAGGCTAGGTTTCTTGAAGTGAGTATTTAGACCCTTATATACTTACATCATACCTTGGGCAGTATTGTAGTTTGCATGCATATGCCTTCAGGCATGGAGTTGTGCGATAAAGATCGTGGATAAGGTGGTTAGGATTATAATTGCCATTAGTTATTTTAGTTTATTCTATGGAGTGTTTGTGCGTTGTCTAGGGAAGGGAACTTGATGATGAATCTTGGATGATCAGGGATTATTCAGAAGGTTACCTTTCAGCTAGTGATGGTTGTAAGTTTCCCAAGTAATTTATGTGTGTCTACTTATTTATAGTATCACTTGTGTAATGTATTTTGGAATAAACAAAAGAAAGAATGTGAAATCGACATAGTATTGATAATCTCATAAAAAGAACCTATTTATATGTGGTTACAAGTGTTATAATTAATTGTGATTGTGCATGTTGTTTGTGATTGTTGGTTAGCTCGAGTTACTACATTGATACAAGAATTAACGGTTGGCTCGTACCACACATGGTATGAATATTACCACTGGTTGGATTTGGCACCACACATGTACACTAACATTTTTTTGTGTTGATTTCATGAGGGTCAAAGAATTTATGTGTTGGTTCCATGAGTGAACCGAGTTTATCTTTCCATAGTATTATTAATACATATTGGTCCATGAGTGGTTGATATTTTTTTTTAAATGTTGGGATGGTTCATTTATAAACTGTGATTGCATGTTAAATATTGTAGATAGTGTTAGGAATCCTTTACTTGTCCAGGTTACTTGAAAGGTGAGGTATACAAGTTTTGAGTTTTTATGTGATCATGTGAGACATATTCATCTAGGTAAGGATTGGGAGTTTGAGATATGTTATACTTGTGATTCGGATTGTAGGTTATTTCTTTCACTAAGTTGTGGTTACTATGTTACGTTGATGATCGGGGTCTGGTGTATAGTTTAAATATTGGGATTGGTTATGGCTGTTTTGTGTGTAGGAAAAATCTTATGAGGGGGATTGGGTTATGAACCAAGGTAGTGTCATGAGAACTTGAGGGGGATTAGTAGGTTGGTTAATAGAGTTGGAAGTGGTTAGGGTCTTCCTTACATAGGACTTGTTTTAAATGTATTGGCATATTTAAACTGGATGTTAGATTATGTTTTATTAATTTCCGCATTGCCGTTTTTAAAATTTGATGGTAGGGTTCTCATATCTAAGTTTAGAGTAGGTGCCTTCAAGACCCCGTGGGTTTGAACATGACATAAATATGACCAATGACATTATTTATTTCTAAAAGAGCTAACACTACATATCTGATTCTATAAATTTAGTTCTTTTTTATCTTCAATAATATTTTCTCTCTTATCAAATTAGTTATCTATATACTCCTTGATATTTAATCTCTCAAATCATATTTCTTCGGAACTATTATTCGTGTATTCCTCCTTCATAAGATTTTTTTTCTATTGAATCCTTTTATAAAGATAGTTTCTAAGCTCCACCATAATCTATACGTAGATTGTTCGTATGAAATGAATAATTTTAAAGACCTAATTTATCATATGCCATCAATTTTAAAGATTAACAATGTTGATTGTTTTCTTCTTAAGTAAGGTTACTTTATGAGTATTGAATTTTTCATAAAGGTTTGCATGGGTCGTTTGGATAACTTTATTAAAAAGGTTTATACGACTGTTTTAATTTATTTTTAAAGAAGATCAGCTATCAAAACTAACAAAACATAATGGATTGTCTTGATGGATTTTATTTTTGCTGAATAACAGTATTTGAGCACTATTAATTGGTGCAACTGATGACATATGATAAACAACAAGTGATCATTTCGTATAAAAAAGTCATGGATATACGAAGATGAAGATTAGAATATCTTTATTTGAAAGATAAAAAAAATATTACAATATTTTTAAAAAAAATTAAGAACTATATTTGCGAAGTATTGTTATTTGAGGATTTGAATATTAAGGAGATTATAACGATAATGAAATTGAATAGACAGAAAATATTGATCCTGCCAAACAAGTCCAAGATGATCTAGAAATTCTCAATCAATTAGAAACAAAATTTGAAGTTATTATAACTCATTCATCTCAACACATCACTGGAAGACTCATTAATGTGAAAGATGGTTCCAATGCTCCAATTCCTATACAAAACTATATTCAGCAATTGGAGATCAATCTTAATTTACAAGTAAGGGATGATAGCAATGCAACTCATAATCAGAATTAAAAACAACACAAATAGAAATTTATGCAACATAGAGAATCCACATAATAAAAATATGCAACATAGAGAAATATATGCATCAATAAGTTGAATGTACTGCGAAAGTAAGAGAGAGCACTAGTTACATCATTTAAAGAATCATGAACAGATAGTCAAAGAATATTTCCAAGATCAAACATATGATGTTGGAAATCTTATTTCAATACCTTTTTCATAATTCTTTTAATGATTTAGCTAGTATCTTTCATTACTTACTCAGTACATTAGACGACTGACGTTTATATATCTGTGTTGTGTATTTCAATGATGTTCATTATGATGTTCACACTCAAATTCATGGTGAGTGTGGGTGCAACACTCTCATTTTTCTTTTTGTGAGCCCTTATCATTTGGGGACTTCATTATTTTAGACCGAAAACCTTTTTTCTTATGTTGTCTTTGTTTTGAGGTAGTTGATGATCACCTCCCGATAGACTTATATTTTCATTCTAAAGTAGTTGATGTTTTATTTAGACAATTGTAATCTAGGCTCATGGAGTTTATTGATTGTTTTATTAAGCATATGGTTTAGTTTCCGCAATAGTGCAAATGATATGCCTGATATGTTAAGGGATTGCTTGGGATTATTCATAGTCTGAGGTATAGTGTCTTAAATAGGGTATAGAATAGTGTCATAATACACCTGGTATCAGAGTTACCTTGTATTAGACTTGTTGATGTAGGCCAAAGTTCAACTGAGTTTAGGAAATCCCTGTAAGAGGGGGTTAAACTTAGTGTAGAATCTAGGCAAATCATATGAGATGAAGGAAAACGTCAGCGAGGATTCTTATTATGTAGAGGCATATATGTGACACCCTAACATAATATTATGAACCCACATCGACAAAACATATGAGAGATGATGGGTTTATAAGTAAGTACTCCTTACCAATTCGTGACTTATTTCAAAATTGTGCGCGCGAGACCTCTAAGCAAACAATATCACTAGCGGGCTCGACCATTACACGCACTCCAAAAAACAATCCCATCTGCCATATTTTGTTCAACCTTACGTGGCTAGTTATGTCGATAAATATCTCATAGGGGTAGTCTAGTCTATCAATTATGTCTATTAAATTACCTTCAACATCAGAAGTATTAAGTAGAAGTCTCAACACATACTAAAATTGCCAAATTCTACCCCCCCAACCCCCACCCCACTATATTGCACCTGTTGGTGTTATTGCACAAGGGTGTGCCATGGTGGTTCTGCATGAGCTATGACGTAAAGATAGAAGGGGGAGTGTATAGTGACAACCTATTAGCTATAAAGACTCCCACCGTAGTGCAATGCAAGGGCGCCATAACGGCCTTCATCATCCCAAAATGTGAAGTGGTGCATGAATGACACCCCTTAGCCTAGAATCACAATTTTTTGCATATTACTGTTCCTAAAGTTCCCCATTATCTATATATGAAACAATCTAGGAATTTTAAATCCTAAATCATGATTGGATCTTAGTTTTCTAAAAATACAAACCCTTTTATTTTCCCCACCATTTTGTAACCAATCTCGACCCTATTTCTAGTGAACCTTACACCCAGAACAATCTTGTTGCATTGTAAATGTAAGTGTAAACCACATATTTCAATAATTTCAATAAATATAATATTTTTGAATTTTTATATATCAACCCAAACTCTATTCGAGTATATCGTTTCCTTCCATGCAATCACCCTTATTTATAAAACGAAGCAAATAGAGTAGAGTGCATGATAATTACCGTAGTTTTTGACATTCTGATTGGAGTGATTGAAAAGGGGTTGGGTATAATTTCAAAGATTTTAAAAGGATAGAATGGTCATAAAAATCCATCCACTTTTTATTATTTCAATTTTTAATTTTGAGTACTCGCTATATTTAGATCAATCCTAGTAGATGAAAAGAAAATTTTGTTATGGCTTTTGTGCTATTGATTTATTTATGGTAGTGTTGGGTTCGTGGTAGCATTTAAGTACTTGTATAGATAGGAGTATTTTATTAACATCATCCGAACCAAGCGGTATACCTCATTAACTACTTTGTCTTCTTTCTAGTAGATGGTGATTCGGAGATGCACGATTGATAAATTGGTATTTATTGTAACTGCACAATCTGTCATTACTCAAAGGCAACTCATGTGTAAAATCCTAAATTTTTGAAATAGGGTGCCAAATTTTAAAATATATAAGAACACAAAGAAATTATCTTATGATAAAATTAATCAGGCTAATGAATGACTGCCATAATGGAAAGTCTCCCATTATGGTGGCACCACTATATCCCTTGCATGGACATTAGAGCAGGTTGATGGAATATAACTCCTTAGTTAATCAAACTTATTTTATGTTCGTTTCACTTTTAAAGGAGAAACTAGACTTGGGATGCTCTAAGAAATCTGTTGAAGGCACCCAAGGCATGATAGAAAGGAATGGAAGATATTAAAGCAAAAAATATCTGAAAACCTAAGAAATTTTGGTTCACATTTGTCATAGTTTGCTCTCACAAAACCAAAATCTCATAGTCAAGGTTCAAAAATAGATGTTTGTCGCCTAGGTAGGCTGGATTTTCTAAAAACTGAGTATTTAGAATTTTATTTACTTACATCAAACCTTGTGCAGTGTTGTAGTTTGCATGCATAGACCTTAAGTGTCACGCCCCGATCTACCCCTGAGACACGGACACAGAACCTAGGACCACAAGTGATCCCAAGATAAACTTGGTGGCATGATAATACTAAAGATAATAAACCATTGCGGAAGCTAAATCATAACTTAATCTGAAAAGATGGGGAATACACCCATATTCTACAACTAAGATATTTGAAAATAATGAGTTTAATACAAAAGAAATATTAACTTAATACTAAACTTAATTTAACTATGTTTGAAAATAGCCTCTAAAATGGACTAGAAATACTTGTACAAGCCCTAACTAAGTCTAGCAAAAACTAAAACTGAAAGACTAAATATTGAAAAGAAACTCATGACTATTGTCCTCGAATAATGAAGACTCACCACTTTATCTGCTGAATAGAAGATCGGAAAATCGATTTATGCATGATCTGGATGTTGAGAACCTGAACCTAAATCATGAGAAGATGTATCACACTATGCGTCAGTACTTGAAATGTACTGAGCATGTAGGATAGCATAAATCTGAAATAAAACACAACTTAACAAGCATAAAAGGAAGAATAATAATCTTAACATGATATACTTATTTCTGAGCTAACTGGATTGAATGACCAATGAATAACGTGTTGAAACTGAATACTGAACATACTGATAAATGGTCAATGCCAGAGAGTTTGACTGAACTGTTGGAGGTACTATTAACCGATAATAAAACCACATAAGCTAATTGTCGAATCCGATGTATACGCCCCATAGAGAGGACACAATATACCCTGCCAAAGGAATAAAGGCATGGTGGTGTGATTACTAAATTGATTGCCCACAGAAGGGAATTACAACCTATTTGGCTAGTAGTTCTGGGACTAATTGTCTACGCTGAACCCTAGTCCAACTCTATATTATGCTACTCCCATTGATTTATGTAGTTTACTGAATATGTATGAGTTTTCTGTACTTACTGGATGGGTCAAACCTGAACATGCAAAAAGAGAATGCAACAATTAATCTAGTAATCATGTATTTATTATTGAGAGCATGTATATATGAAGTAACTTAAATATCATACCTAGCATGCATAATTCAATTACTAAAGAAATACATAGCTAGGGTTCTGAAATTCATGCAATAAACTGAATAATAACATGATAATCTGATTTAGAACATATAAGTAATAAGTTCATGAAGTTATGTTGAAGTTCTAGAAACCCTAGGTCTAATCATGATATGGGAATCAAGAATCCGACTGAAAACTAGGGACCCAATGGGTGAAAGGAACCCAGTAGTGAAATCCCACATACATGATGATGAAATTCACGAAAAGCACTTAAGTTTCAGGGCTAGAACTGCTAGAAACTTGTTCCATTCTTGAACTAGGGTTCTTGAGCTTTTCTCCTCTCATCTTTTAATTTTCTAACTTTTGAATTATGAATTTGACTTAGGTAAGTCCTTGTTATGTTTCTAGGCTTAAACTGATTAAAATCGGATGATTTAGGGTCAAAATGACATATCTTAGAGTTCAAATAAAGTGGGAAAAGATGAAAGACCCATGGGTAAGTTTCTGGCAGGCCAAACGACGACCAGGAATGATGGTCCGTCGCTTGGTCCATAGGTTGGGCCTATTTGACGGGCCTTTACTTAAACAGGCATGAATTTTTACTCTGAGGTTTTATTTTAGCAAGGTCGGTGACTATGGAAAACTCATTCAATTAGCTGTTTGTGGGAACGTCATGGGATACGTAATACATTTTTGCTAAGGGTTATAGCCATTTGAAGATGTCCCAACTGCACTCCCCCCTTAGCTGCCTAATAATTCCAATCTACGGTTAGACCTATGGACCGTAGGTCGACATATGGACCGTGCTGGTCATTCGTGGCTCTTTTTAGAGAGTGGGTGAATGGAGTCTTAATCGATGCTCATAGACTATGAGCCGTATTCTGACCTACGGACCGTAGATCCATCCCTCAACCATGATTAAACAAATTAGCCTGGAATTATATTTTTAGTATTTTCTGACCCCATCGACGGATGTGCAAGACAGACCATGGTCAGGCTACTATCCGTCGATGCCACTGTTGGTTGCACCTTCAGATTTTTTCTTGAAAACCTTGTTTTTGCTCTGTTTTGGATTCGAGGTGTTACACTATCTCCCCCTTTGGAATATTCTTCTTCGAATGAAAACTAAACTAGCTGGAATAGAGGGAGATAGCTACAAACCCTATTACTAAACACTGAGAATTGAGTTTCTGACTGAATTGAGTTCCGACAACATGCAAATACGCTGAAAATACAATTACAAACCGCGGGAACATGATTCTAAGACTAAATTCACGCTCGAATGACTAGAAAATTGAAAAGGAACTATTACCTCAAGGTAGAGTGGAATCGTAAGGAAAGGGGTGAGAATACTTGGCTTTCATGGTTGCTTCTGCTTCCCAAGTAGCTCCCTCTACTAGCTGACTCCTCCACAAAATCTTGTCTGAAGCAACTTCTTTGTTCCTCAATCTTCTTGACGGTCAAGAATCTCAACTGGTTTCTCCTCATAAGAAAGATTATCTTTTATCATCATACTCTCTAATGGCACTATAGAGGATGGATCACCCACACATTTCTTCAAGAGTGAGATGTGAAAGACCGGACGCACTGCTAATTTTGCTGGCATGCCACCTTGCCAACCCTTTTCAAGATCTTGTAAGGGCCTATATATTTAGGACTTTGCTTCCCTTTCATTCCAAATCTTATCACCCCTTTCATAGGTGAGACTTTCAGAAAAAACCCAATCATGAACTTGGGACTATAGTTCCTTTTTACTTACATTTGCATAAGATTTCTGACGACTTTGGGTTGTCTTAAGTCTATCTCTAATGAGGTGCACTTTCTCCATAGCATAAAGACTGAATCTGACCCTATAAAAACTGTTTCACCTACTTCAAACCAACTAATAGGAGATCTACATCTACGCCCATATAAAGCCTCATAAGGGGCCATCTGAATGCTGGAAGGATAGCTATTGTTGTAGGCGAACTCAATAACAGGAAAGTGATCATCCCAACTTTCTTTTAAATCGATTACACAAGCTCTCAACATATCCTCTAGGGTCAGAATGGTACGTTCTGCCTGTCCATCCATTTGCGGATGAAATGTTGTGCTAAGATTAACTTGAGTACCAAGACCCTTCTGAAATGACTTCCACAAATAAGAGATAACTGAGGACCTCTATCTGAGATGATCGACAAATGAACCCCATGCAACCTCACTATTTCATTAATGTAATGCTTGGCATAGTCCTCTGCGAATCTGTAGTCTTGACTGCCAAAAATAGAGAAGACTTAGTCATCGTATCGACTATCACCCAAATGGAGTCATGCTGTCTGCGAGTACGTCGTAATGCTGTGATGAAGTCCATATTGATCACATCCCACTGCAACGTAAGAATATTGATCTCTTGAGTCATACTCCCTAGTTTCTGATGTTCTACCTTGACTTGCTGGTTATTGGGGCACTTACTCACAAAATCTTCTATGCCCTCTTCATGCCATTCCACCAATAGACTTCACGCAGATCGCGATACATCTTAATCGAACCTGGATGAATAGAATATCGGGATTTATGGGATTCCGCAAGGATATTCTTTCTCAACTCACCCACATCAGGAACACATAATCTACCCTAGTAGCAAAGTACACCATCTCCCCCTTGAGAGAAAACCTCCACTCTCTTATTATGGACTGCACCCTTAAGTTCAAGGAATATTTGATCATCATCTTGCTTTTCATTAACCTCCACCACCAAAGAAGATGCTTCCCCATTCTGAACTGTTACACCACTATCTAATATGCTCATAAGATGAACTCCTAAGAGAGCAAGCATGTGAACATCCTTCACTAGCTCCTTCCTTTGATTCTCAATATGGGCGACACTACCAATAGATAATCTACTAAGAGAATCGGCTACTACATTGTCCTTATAAGGATGATAATGCACACCATATCATAATCCTTAAGGAACTCAAGCCATCTCCTCTGGCAAAGATTCAACTCCTTCTGGGTGAACACAATTTAATTATCTATATACTCCTTCATATTTAATCTCTCAAATTATATTTCTTCTGAACTATTATTATTGTATTCCTCTTGCAATATTTTTTTTCTATTGAGTCTTTTTATAACGATAAGTTCTAATCTCCACCTTAATCTATACATATATTGTTCGTATGAAATGAAGACTTTTTGAGACCTAATTTATCATATATCATCAATTATAAAGATTAACAGTGTTGTATGTTCCCTCTAACTATGGTTACTTTATGAGTAATGGATTTTTCATAAAGGTTTGCTTGGATTGTTTAGATAACTTTTTAAAAAGGGTATAAGATTTTTTAACTTTATTTTAAGGAAAATCATTTTCAAAAGTAACAAAACAAAATGGATATCTTGATGGATTTTTTTTGCTAAATTGGTGCAATTGATATCATATGATAAACAACAAGTTATCATTTCATATAAACAAGTAATGGATATATGAATATGAAGATTAGAATATCTTTATTTGAAAGATAAAAAACAAAAACTATATTTTTTTTGTAAAAATTAAGAACGATATTTGACAAGTAATGTCATTGAGGAATTGAATATTAAGGAGTTTATAGAGATAATAAAATTGTGTAGAGAGAAAATATTGATCCTGCCAAACAAGTCCAAGATAATCTAGAAATTCATAATCAATAAGAAACAAAAACTGAAGTTATTATAACTCATTCACCAGAACAAAACCCTGGAAGATTCATTATTATGACCGATAGTTTCAATGCTCCAATTCCTATACAAAAATATTTTCACCAATTGGACTTTTGTGTTAATTCAGAAGTCAGGGATGATAGAAAGAATAAAAAAACAACACAAAGAACTGACCATTACCCCCCCCCCCCATTCTGATGTAGAAGGAATTTTATTGTCCCATTACTTGACTTTGTGGTATGCAGAGTATAGTTTAATTCTTTTATAGCGAGTGAGTTGAGACAAAATGTAAAAATATGTCTATGTAATTAGAAATTTTATTCGTTTATTTTCTTTTATTTATTTTATTTTATTTTCTCCATTCATTAACTTTTTTCTATCTTCTTCCCCGAAACTCAAAAACCAACTGCCTCTTCTCTATCTTCTTCAACTTAGATGACCCATTTACTTCACTCATTTTTTCACCTTGTCTTCTTTGTTCTCTTTGTTTGTAAAACACTTTTGACAATTTTGTTTTTTTAAAACAAAAAAACAAATTAATATGTAGTTTCTAAGCATCTAAATAATAAAACAAATTTCCTCGAATTAATAGTATTATAGTATTTCATTACCTCCATCAGAAGGGAGTTTCTGCTACATAATTGTTTTAATATTGGAAAGAAGATGGTAGATTGACGGTGATTATTAATTTAAAATTTATAATTTATTATTAATTTTATGTGATTTGATAATTATTTGTTTATTTATTGGTGGAGATGAGATTATAATAATGGTGTGATGATGGCTACACTGTATGATTGGCAGCAATTGAGGCCAAGTTGGCGACTTGCAGTGGTGGAGACTATATGGAGGGCTGAAGTGAAGAAGAAGAGTGATGAAGAAAGAAGAATAAAGAGAAAAAAGAAAAAAATAAAGTAAATGGAATATCAGATAAATAACAATGAAAATAAAGATAAAAAAATTAAGGCTTAACACGTTGCCGATAATAATTGTTGCATAATTACACTTCCTTTTTTGCAAATGAGGGTGGCTGAAATGTGGGATATTTATAACACTTTAAAATTGTTTAAGGGAGTAATAGATAACCCACAAAGTGAAAATATTTTTAAAAAATAGGTCTTAGTTTAGTTGGGTTATTATGTATTTTCTCTTAATAGAAATAGTTGGAGCAGGTGTAAATAAGAATATTTTAATAAATTAAATACTGTAACAACGCTCCTTCAATTACTTTTTACATAATTAAATGGTGAGACCCTTAATTTATATTATTGAAATCAAAATAAAGTAGAGTTCCACTCCAAGAAGAGCTAGAGATAAAGAAAAACAATACAAAGTACCTAAAAAGACAGCAAAACCTAAAAACACAGTCAAAATAGAAAGGAAAATATATCACCTTCTTAGAGTTTTCATATCGATTTCGCTGCCATGGCTTTAACTCTGATCAATTTCCTATCATTATTGTGAAATATGGGTTTTCTCAGTCTCATATAGACATATGCTTACTCTAATGAATCTTAAGTTCATATGAACTTTAACATCATGCCGACTCTGACATTACATCAGCATGTTCTTATATCGATTTGAAAAGTTGTGAGATGCTAGACAAAAAGCTATTGATGAGACATATTTACTTTCTTATTCCAAACTTCTAGTAATGCCAAGTGATATATTTATTAAAATAAATATATTCTAAACTCTGTTATCTTGTATAAATTTCACATTATTCAATGATTTCACATATCCTTGAATCTCACTTATAGATTCGTAGTAGAAAAACACAATCTTATCATGTTGTTATGTTATTACTATAATCATTATATGTGGACTATAAATAATTTTCTTGAGTCTAATATTTAATGGGTTGGATTCCATAGTCGGAGTTCAACTATTAGAACTTTGAATTGAAAAATTAATTTAATTATGGGAGTGCACAAATCTATTAAAGAGATTGCATTTGTAGAGAAAACATTAGGATCAAAAATCAAATACGCTACTAACAATCTTCAAAACCTAATTTTGTACTATTTTTTAAACCTAAAATGTATGGAGTATACATTTTTAAGAACTTATTATCTTCTTTCTGACCCAATTTATCATCACCCAAAGGAATCTCATGCAATAGTCCAAAAAATTGGAAATACGGTGCCAAATTAAATTTTTTAGCACACAACAAAATTGACTTATTTTATGTTTATTAGGAAACACCAGCCTACTATAGAGGGAATCCTTCCACTATGGCAGCATCACTGTAGTGCCTGCATGACCATAATATTGGACTTTGTGAAATCAAACAATTGTTAATGTGATTTATTTTATTTTCCTTCCATTTTTGAAAAAACGAAATAGATAAGGAATGCTACAAATCCCCCTATATAGGCACCCATGGCATGAGAGCAATGAAGGGGAGATATTACCACAAGAGAGGTGAAAACCCAAGGAATTCCAATGTTTTTGCGTCACAATTTTCTCTCATGGAGCTGAACGCTCATAGTAAAGGTTCATCAATATATTCTTGGCGTGTAGGTAGGCTAGTTTTTTTTAATTAAATTGAGAATTTAAACCCATATTATCTAGGTAATATCTTGTGTGTGTTCAGAGTTTATATGTATATGCTTTCTTGCTCCGAGTTGGACAGTCAAGCTTGTGCCTAAGGTGGTTAGGCCGACAATGGCAGTTAGTAATTTGATGTGTTCTATAATATGGTTGTGTGTTGTCTTGGAAAGAGAAGTCAGAAGAAGCTAGGATGATTAGGTACTTCCTAGAAGGTTACTTTCATTAGGTTACAATTGTGTATTTTCAAAGTTATGTATGTATGCATGCCTACTACTTTATAGTATCACTTGTGCAATGCATGTCGGGGGAAACATAAGAAAGAATGTGAAATGAAATTATGTTGATAATCTGATACAATGAATTTGTTTGCTTTAGTTGTGGTTTTAAGTGTTATTGATAGTCTTCTAAAGTGAAGTAGTGATAGCCACGTCCGTTCACTGGGCGAATAATAGTGGTTGGTAAAGTCTTTTAACAAAAGACCTCCCACAAAACTGGTCTTCCACCATTGTGTTATGAAACCATATCATACACATATCCCTTAGATTGATATCATAGGTTGCATTAAAGACCTTTGGCACCCAAGTGATTCGTTTATAGACTGGGCATCTAGGGGGGACGTTCACTCCTTAAAGGAGGATGGTGTATCACATTTGGGTTTACCCCTTAGACGTAACTGGCGTCATCGTCCTTTTTGAGGACTAAGACAAGCCTCTTAGTCTTACATCATGCATTCATTGATTAAAAATGCGGAAGAATTTAAAATTTTAAATATTGGAGGTTTATATAGGCCTCTACATACACATAATCATAATAATATCGAGTATAAATAGACTCGTTTGTATAAGAAGATTACATAGTCTTCTAATTTTATCTCAAAAACTTGTATAGTAAAGGAATAGAGTCATAAGTCCGTCTCATCTCATAAATCATCTAAGCGAAGACAATAACATTGGGCATAGCCCTACATCAATAAAAGTAATCCACATATACGCTTTATACAACTTTGTCTCAAATAGGAAATAGAGTGAATACAAAAGTTGTACTAACTAAGTAGCTTCAGAAAGAGAATATTGGCATCGTCCTCGGGGAAAATGAGAACCTACCACTTGGATGATGGATTGTCCAAGTCTTCCTTCAAATAACCTCAAATGAACTTTAACAACCGGAACCTAAAATGTTTAGGAAAAAGGGAGAAAATGGGGTCAGTACGCCACATGTACTAAGTATGAGCCTATATGTACAAATACCAACAAAGTATGCTAGTAAGGGACATTTTAAATGAAATCATGTTATTTAATCCAATCCTTTGAACATACTAAAACGAATTAATTATACCATATGCACGTCATCATACTTAGACACATAATCCCTTCTAACTCTAACATCACGTAAATAATATCACAAACATGAGTAAGAGTAAACCACGTAAATAGCAAAACAACCCAACCCACTATAATCCTTGAGAAGCCACAAGTTAAATAACCAAGGAAATCCCCATAACCCTACCTAATCAAGTAAGCGACCAAAGATCATAATTAGCAATTTACCTCACATAGCATAGTATTCCATCTCATATATTATTCTTTGTTTAACGATGATAATAAATTTTATATGCATAGGCATCTTATTCAACATATAAATTCATTTACTTTATATCTTCATTTATATACATAATATTAACTTCTAAAAGCTCTATCAGGGCAAACCAGTGCAAGGCATAGGTAGAATCCCATACCTTTACCTAAGCCAAAGTTAAACAACTCAAGTCACTTCAATTAGTCTATAATTCATTCATTCATTTTAGTTTAGGGAACTCTTTCATTAACCTACATAGACCACATGAGCTGATGTGGAATCCAGTGTCATGAAACCTTTTACCGATGGAAGGTGGTCTACCGGCCAAGGTAGTACCTAACATAAACGTAGCTATCTAGGTGGATCCACTAGCTAGTATCCTATGGTGGCAACATAGTTCATGGAGCTTGGGGGATAAATCGTGGAAATTTTAAATCTACACACTACCTTGGGTCATGAGGCTATCCACCCCATGAGGACCGTAGCGAACCCTACCTTTCTTATATAAGAAGATGTCACCCCCTCACATACAAGCTATGTCGGTGCTTAGCAGGCCCCTTTATTGAAATGCCTTTATTCTTGTTGAAATCATAAATTAGTTAAGGTCATAGGGTCTAACCTCGTATAATCGTCATTATCAATAGTTCAATAAGAATTGTATGAGTGTACATCTTTTCATCACAATCCATATAAGTGAGGTTAACACCTTAGCATTTCATAACATATTAAGGAATATTGATAGTTTTCACCATACTTATAGCACATACACCTTAATCAACCTAACAACATAGTCAAGACATTTCAATTTAACATCATACCACCCTATAATCTTAATAAAAGACATACTCCAACATAATATCATAGCTTAACAACAATTAATCACAATTGGAAGTAAAGGTAGATATTCTAATACTTGCCATCAACCCATAACTTAACCCAACTTGGGGATTAACATCTTAACACAATTATAATCAATAGAATAACAAGGCCAATTGCATCTCTATAACACAAATCATCTTTCGATCACAACTGGAGACAAGATTCATATGCTAATTTCACATTATAATTCATAACCTAAATTACATCTCAAGAACTAGCATGTTAGGCCTATAATTCATCTTAATTCAACCATAATATCACCATAGGATAGTAATCTTATCAAGATTCAACTTAATTGAATGATCAACATACAACATAAGTCAATATCACTACCTAGGGTTAGAGATAGAGGAATCATGTTCTTCAATTTAACCAAACCATCAACAATCATCATAAACAAGTTGAATTGCATGTAAATCTACTCAATATGACCCTGAGAATTCACTAACAATTCAATCCATAACTTCAATTTCGTAATTGAATGAAACCCATACAAATATTTAACTTTTTGAAATCCATTTTGATGGACCCCTTTGAGGAAAGGATCTCAAAGGTGAATAGGACCCATACCTTAATGTTTCTCAACAATTTGATGAAGAATCCACCCTGTTTCAGCCCCCAAACCCTAGTTCTTTCTAGCCTTTAAGGTGGGTTCTTGTAGAGAGAGAAATAAGAGAGAAGAAAGAGAGTTTATTTTTAGATAGTTGGCTTTTGGTTAATTAGGGTTAAGGTATTTATAGAGGGGATTAATTAAATTAATTAATTTTGCTTAAATCACTAACTAACCCCTAAACCATTTAATTAATTTAAATGAAATCATTAAAATCCATTAGTGAAATTCGACCCCTCACCGACGAGATATCGTCGACAGTCCGTCAGTGGGTCAACGGACACCTCCTCTATCCTTCACTTCCGTCGTCTCTATCAGAGACTTTGAAGACGAGGCTCTTCTCCAATTTTTCTAAGTATGGGATGACGGTGGCCTCGACGCCCTGTCGAGCCAATGACGCCCAGTCGTCCCTTTCGTCCAGTGTAACAGTAGCTAGGTAAGCAAGGGCCTTCACAATATTTCTAAGTGAGGGAAGATGATGTCCTTCGACACCCCATCGGTCCACTTACGGACCGTTGTCTGCCCCGTCGATACACACTGCCAGCCAATGCTGCATCAAAATGCAGGGGTTCTCCTCGAGGGCCTTTGGTTGGTCCTAGGGGAGTCGTACCCAGATGTTTCAATCATGAAACCACTCTAAACACCCATTAGCTACCTTTCCACTCATTTATGTACATTTCCGACTTCTAAAATTTAGTAAAAATTCTAAGGCACATTAACACCTCTTTGAACCAACTTTCCGGACGTCTTTGGACATTTGGTTTATAAACCTTCAAAATGACCTATATTCATTAGAAATTGACTTAGAAATAGTGATTATAATTTATGACACCTATACAAGGCTTTTCCATGAGTCTTGGATTTTTCAAGGTGTTACACGGTGAAGTTGGGAGAATCCCATAGAATAGTAGGAAGGATAGCATAAAACTCCCTTACCCTCCAAACATGCAAGAAGGGATTAGCCACAACCAAAAGACCTTAATTGAACTCCAAAATCCTTAGGAAACACTAGCTTCTTTTTTATTCTCCTCTCATCTTGAAAACTCATTGTAATGGCCTATTCAACAAGTGATATTGTCCACTTTTGGCCTAACTAGGCCCCCGTAAATTTAAAATATGTCACTAATTGGTAAGGCATGCTTACTTATCTATCAAACATATCGGGTATATTTTGATGATGTTGGACTTATAAGCTGAAATAGAGGTGTCACATACACCCTATCTATGGATCATTGTCATTAATTGAGATTTTCACCACCATATGGGATTCACCTAGTCTCAGCACTAAGGTTTCCCCGTCTTATTGGGATTTGCATAAACTCAGTTAAACTCTGACTCACATAGTCAAGGCTAACATATGACTTATTCTAATATCATTAATAATAACCCAACCCACTAGTGATATTGTCCACTTTGGGTATATGCCCGCACGACTTTAAAAGGCGTCACTAATTGGTAAAAGACTGCTTACTTGTATATCCAAAGTCTCTCCTATGTTTTGCAGATGTGATACTTCTAATCTTAAGTTGAGGTGTCACATACACCCTTTTATAAACTTATAATCCTCACTTAAGTTTGCCTTACCGTACAAAATTGCCTTAACTCAGCACAGTGGTTTGCCCGTCCTTACCAAGATTTTCCTATATTTAATTGAACTTTGATCTATATAAAAAATGGTGACACATGAGTGTCTTTAATATCAAGTTTGTTATGACTTGAGTCTATTCCCCAGTCGAGACACTATACCTAAGACCATGGATGATTCCAGGATAACACTTGACTTAACTCACCATATAAACTATTGCAAAACTGCAGCATATGCTTCATAAAGAATTCATTAAACTTTGTGATACTACATTACTACTCAGAATAAAGTCTCTATCACTTTAGAATTAAAATATAAGTCTGCCAAGACATGAACCTAAGATACCTCAAAACAAAGTAACACAAGAAAAAAAAGTTGTCTGTCTAGAACAGTGGAGTCCCTAAATATGAAGGGCTCACCAAAAGCTAATGAGCTCAGCTAACTGAGCGTGTTGAAACCTCACTCACCACTTTAGTGAGAGTATCAGAATCTACATCATAAAATGATGCAACTTAGAGAAATGTATGTGTAAATATGTGGAATGTACTTCTTAAGTAAGGGATGACAGTATCTAAATCATTTAAAGAATCATGAACAAAATAGTGGAAGAATATTTACAGTATCATATGTATGATATCGGAAATAATATTTCACTATCTTTCTCATCATTATTCAAATGATTTAGCTAATATCATTCCTTATTTACTAAGTACAATGCACGTACTGACACACATATTTCTCTGCGCTATATATTTTTATGATAAAGATTATGATATTCGCACACAATTCATAACTAGCAAAGTTGCAACACTCAAGTTAGATTTTGGTGAGCCCTTCTTATTTGAAGACTCCACTGTTATAGACTGCAACAGTTTTCCTTATGTTGTCTTTGTTTCGTTGTAGTTGATACACACAAATTACACCTCCCTAAAGAATTATAAGTGATTGTTATCAAGTCAATAACATAATTTTGAGGTTGGAGTCGATCCCATGAGTAATATCATTTAAACTTAAACGTAACTTATAATTATATTTGTTAAGTCAACGTATTTCAGAAAACAAGTAATCAAAGGGGGGGGGGGTTATGACAGAAATTCTGAAAATTATGTGAGTAATTACTAAGAAAGGCTCAAACATTAATTGTTATCTAGATGAGAGAGAAACTAGGGTATACATATTTCCATAAGCTCATAACGTGGTAATCTTACTAATTGTAATCCTGTCATAGTGTATTACATACAAAGTGATAGGCTAGGTATCTCTAACTCCTTGGTTCGACAACTAGAGAACTTCACCCCGCACCTTGGTCCGGCTACGTGTGTACAATTTACTAACCTTTCCTTTATCTCATATTAGACATCACATCAATGTATGACTTAGTTTTCAACTTCACACCAATTGACACTAGACTATTAGATAGTATCACACTAAATCCATGTTGATAATTCTTTTCTTATTAATCACCTCTTTTGTCCGGCAAGTAGCAACAAAGAGAGTTTTAATCTTTGCAACCCCTAAAATGACTTCTAAACGAAAGTATTTTAATGCATGGAATAATACTATTTAACAATTACTTAGTTAATATTCGTACATTATTAATTGCTCATGGGTTCAACAACCTTACTTATGGATATAGTTACCCATAATTGCAAGCACAACATTCATATTTTTAGATGAAAGAATCATGAACTTACATAATATGTATGATAAACTAGAATCTCAACTTGAATTGCAAAACCAATATTAAGAATCTCTAATGTTGCAAGTTAATCTCCAAACCCACAAACTAGAACAAAAGTAATAAAGCCTAACCCTCAAATACGAGGTTTACATGCCATATACATAAAAAAGCAAATCCTAACTAAAAAGGAAACGAAATATAGAAATAATGTTTTAAGACGAGGTTTTTATCTACAACCCTTACCTACAGACCGTGAATGACGTACGGTATGTATGTCTCTTCTGTGACTTAGGTTATAGGCATTTTCTTTAATTTCAAAATCTCCAGATCTCATCTTAAATCGGTGGATCAATAGTATGGGTCGTGGTTTGATCTACGTCTGTTGATCCTTATCTGTAGATCCATACTAGAATCTTGAACCTGAGGTATTGGAAACCCCTCTTTGAATGATTTGACGGAACTGCAGTACGGCCTATAGGTCCATCTACGGTCCTTCGTTTGCAATCATGGTTCCACACTTAGTAAAGAATTCCTAGATTTCATTCAAGCCTTCCTCATCCATCGACAATCACCATACACAGAATGTGATTGAACCTACGGTCCGTCAATCACATTCGTAGATGCCCTCTTCTTCACATTCTTCAGTTGTGTCTCTCAACTTATGCATATGAACTTATTCCATGCAAACTAGATAAAAATGCATTAAAGTCACTACAAAATGTCCTAGAAACACAGAAATCTTAAGTGAAATATATTAAAAGTATCATAAACCCATGGTACCTCAACACCCTGAACTTAAATTCATTGTTTGTTCTTAAGTAATGCACTAAGACACTAGACAACATTTGTAAGAAAACAGTCAAGCATAAGAAATCACTTGGCTTTCTACCCCGACTCTCTTTTTGAGTAAAAATCATTTCCCTCAGACTCAATAAGATAACTCATGTGGAGAAAGAGATTAAAAATATCGATCAATCACTCACAACATACATTGTTTCACTATCACTTAGGTACCAACATTCTGACAATGCCACTAGTGCCCTTCAAACGAAATCCCTTTCTTTGCTCAATGAAAATGGTTTAATACTCATTCTCAGAAGTAACTTCAATTACGGTTATTGCTCAATATAGGCTTGCCTTTATTTTCGTTGCTTAGACTCCACAAACTAGCTCCTAGGATTAGTATAGGACTTTCTTTGCTTGTAAAGTAGGCTCAGGGTTAGGTGTGGTACATTTGGGAACTTTTAGTGACTTTTTCCCTGCTTGACATTACATTTGGCCTTTTACCTCTTTTTCCCCTATTTTTGACATCCTACCTTTTTATCTTCTTTCCCTTGACTCTATTTACCATGGATATGACTTTGAACTTTTTATCTTTATATTTTCCACTTTCTTCTTTTTCTTTAGATTTTAACACTTTTGATATCCTTCTTTTGCACCAAGTCACGTCCTCTTCTCATATTCATTTTTTTTCTTTTTTTGGCTCCAAATTTTTCTCATGCCCATTTTATTTTGGTTTCCTCTTTCATAGTCACCCCCAACATATGGATTTTTCATTGGTTGCGGATAAAAATATCTGATGTCGGATCAGGGACAAGATTGAGGTCACTTTTTGCAATAACCACCCTCAACTTAGAATTTTGGCCTAAGTTGAGGTGCATATGTCCAAGGAGGGCCACGACAAAAACAGTTGATCATGGGAAGGTGAGTTACGAGTATAGAAAAAAATTGTCTATTTAAGTCTCAAAGCATTTGAATAAACCGGAGCATTTTGTTCATTTGGTTGGATTATTTTAGGCACTTTGTGGGCTTATTAGAAAAAATGGTATGATCACTTCCTAGCCTCTAGAGTATGTTATCTTAGCATGAGTAACCGAGCAAGTTCTAGATTGTCACACAACTGTCTGAACTATCAAATATTTCTCACACCCTCTTAGCACAACATTCCATCATGATATTATCAATTACCCAGTTCAAGTTTTATCTTAAGTCATGTGGTCGAGTTCGTTTTTTATCATGTCATTTCAAAAGCAAACACATTCAACTCACTTAAACCTACACATGTTAGTATGTATCATATTTTTGGATGGTATCATTTTTCAACTCTTTGTATGCCATCATGCTTCATTATTTCTCATGTTTCCACACATACAATCCTAAAACGTGCTCTACTACTTTGTATGCCATCATATCCTACTACTAGCACTGCAACCATTAAAACTCTATCTCATATCAACACATTGTAAGCCTTAGTAGGTGACACCATACTCCATACCAGTAGGCAGAAGAACTTGGCCACCAAATTTACTGTAGCCTTTTGAATACCCAAGCGTGGTGTACTAACCCACTCAGCACGCTCTCCATCCACGGCAATGCACAAAGCCAACCAAAGTACAATAGGCTCCCTCTGCTCGACATTGCGTTGGAAGTCTATGCTCCTCACAATAACCCACCGGTTGTCAAATTTGACTTTGTTAAGTGCTCATGTTGTGTCCAGGCCGTAGCAAAATTGTCTGATGGTTTCCTATGATATTTCCACCAAAACGCCTTGGACTAGAGTAGAAGTGAGAGGGTCCTGCGTTGTAGGCTAGGATCTCTTGTTGATAGACCTGTTGAAAGTGGAAACATAGGAGACATAGAACTCCCGCACAATTTCCTCACTTTATATAACGGGGCTTAGATCCATGCAATTGCATTCGGGAAGATAAAAAGCCACTGGATGTGTAGAATAGAGTGTAAGCTCCCCTTATGAATCTACTCTCCTCAGTGATAAGTCGGGCCATTTTATCCTCTGCATTTTTCATTTTAGCATCAAAGGATAGATTTTTCACTGTCCCTCAACGCACCACCAGACCGGAGCAGGGTTGGTATTTAGTAGCAGTGACACCTCTGCCAAAATTGTAGCCTCATCAGACGAGGCAACTTGGCCTTTTGAACTTGAGCTGGTGGTAGATCACTAGGTAAGCCCTGCAGGAGACCTAGACACAGAACCAGAATCAGACCCAGCGGGTGACCCGATCAGTGTATCTTTCTTATTATATTAGGAGGCAGTGACTACATCAGTGACCACTTGCATAGACTGATTCTGATTTGTCCGGGGTTCCAAGGTGATGTCCACCCAGTAGTGGGTACATACTCAGTGTATTTTTTGACATTTTATCCTTAGTCAATCAGTTTGCAGGTTAGTGTTGTTGACTTGGACCTAACCTTGATGACTATCGCTTTTTTTGGGGCCATCGTACCTATGAAAGAAGAATAATATTAGTTTTACCTAGAAACACACTCAATTTTTTTAGAACAAAGAATAAACAAAAAAAAAACCAAAAATTTTTTACAATAGTTCACATACTGATCTACAAACCGTAGTCCCCCTCTGTGGTTCCACACTTAGTGGAATTTATGTGTCACCAACCGTGTATGAGATCTATAGTCCGTAAATTGACCTACGGTCTGCAGACGGGGTCTCGTAGATTGGGTGTGTGTCAGGTGTTAGAAATGCTTTGATTTGAAGCCCAAGTTTTCCAACTTCAAAAATTTCTCCTAGTCTAATCATTCATTTCAACATAATTTATGCTAGTTCGTTATTCTAAAGGTTCCAATTACTCAATTTTCATAAGGTATTGCATCCCAGACTAGCAACCCTAAGTCGAACCTTGTATTTAGACTTTCATATAAATTATTTTATCCATTATAAAGACACACAATAATTATCTATCATCCCAAGGGTATTTATAGTTTTAGTCTAGAATGCAATTTTGCACAATCAACTACCTAAGGTCAAGACCCGACTCTCGACTCCTATAACATGATTAATCGAGAATTCAAAGTGAATAAAAGTTGATTACCTTACAAGAAAACGAGATGGGGTGATTGTGGGAAAATTCTATACTTCCAACAAACTTTTTATCGCATTTCACACCCAACCCAGACACATAAACCTTTAGAAGATGAGAAATGGAGAAATGCGGGAAGAAAATAGAGTGAATTGGGAATATGGGGAAATATGATGCAGATACTATGGTGATACGTAGGGATTTTATGAGATGGGAAGTTACAAAAAATGGTTTGGTTGAATTTTTGAAGTTGGAATGTTTGAAATGGAGGATATTTAGACGGGGTCAAGATCGGGTCGGCAGAACTAGGGTTTGGACCCACTTCACCCCATCTCCGGTCCGTGGGTTGATTTGTGGTTCGTAGATGGGGACCGTAGATTATATTCGTACCTATCCAACTCATATAACACACTTGGGATATACGATTCTATTCACGGTCCGTGGAATGAACCATAGACCATTGATGGGCTGTATAGACCTCTACACCAAACTTTTTCTACAGATTTTGCAATTTTCCCATGCACATGTAGCAACCATTAGGTACTTTTTTTACACTTTCTTAATACATTTTAGACACGGACCCCATGGTACATCGATCCAAGACTAAAACAAAAAAATAAAGCATATATATGAAGGAATATCGAAAAATCAATTAAACAAAGAAAACTACCAAACCAAAAAACTAATAGTTGGCTAGATTGTACATCTTGAGTTGCCTCCTTTTCAACACTTTTTTTAACGTCGCTGCACAACAGATGCCTCTTGATTAATCATACTTAATCAAGATAATAGGCATCAACCACTATTTGCACACTTTCTGTATTTCCTAGATAGATGTTGATCCATTGCCCGTTTACCTTGAACCTTGTTCCCTCATTATTTTCAAGATCTACAGCTCTATGTGGGAAACATTTTGTGACTAAGAATGGCCCGGTCAATTTGGACTTCAACATTCCCAGAAACAAGTGCAACCTCGAGTTGAATAGAAGCAAAAGATCACCAATAACAAATTCACGCTTTTCGATCCTTTGATCATGATACTTCTTCATCTTATTTTTGTACAAAGTTGAACTTTCATAAGATTTCAGGCGTATACTTATCATAAACATTCAAGTCATTCATTCTTTGATTCGAAGAGGCGCCCCCAATCCAAATTTAGCCTTTTTAGCGCCCTGATAGCCTTATGCTCTATGTCTACCAGAAAATGCCAATGCTTCTCATATACAAATTTGTAAGGGGACATACTTATAGGATTATTGAATGAGGTGTGATAGGCATATAGAGCATTATCAAGCTTCCTTGACAAATTGTTATATTAGCATTCACAATCTTTGCCAAAATATACTTGATCTCTCTTTTGGACACTTCAACTTGCCCACTAGACTGCAGATGGTAAGGAGTGGATAAACTATCGAAACACCATATTGTCAAGTATCACATTGGAAAACTTATCATAGAAGTTCGAACCTCCATCGCTGATGGTAGCCCTAGGTGTACCAAATTTGGAAAAGATACTCTTTTTCAAAAATGTGGTGACACTTTTACCTTCATTGTTAGGAAGCGCAATTGCCTCCACCCACTTTGACACATAATCAACCGCAACAAGAATATACTTCATCCTATGTGAACTCACAAATGGACTCATAAAGTAAATGCCCCAAACATCAAACAACTCAATCACCAATATTGGATTCATAGGGACCTCTTGCCTCATTCAAATTCCTCTTAATCTTTGATAACAAACACCTGACTTGGTGAAATCATTAGCATCTTATTTGATGGTAAGCCAGTAATACCCACACAATAAGATTTTATGCATAGGTGATGAATGAAAAACATCTAGTATACTGAACATCTCAACCTCGGGCACACATCGACGAATAATCCCATCAGAACAATTATGATACAAGTAAGGCTCATACCAAAATAATTTCTTCACATTATGCATAAACTTCTTTCTTTGGTGAAAAACAAATAAATCAGTATTAGATCACTTGCCAAGTAGTTAGCGAAGTATGTGAACCATGAAATAGGATCATGAGAAGTAGCCAATATATGTTCATCCGGTAAAGCATCATTGATTTCAACTGTATCTCCCAGCTTGAGCGTATTTTCTTCCTCCAATCTGGAAAAGTGAGTCAGCAACCTGATTTTTTCCCCTTTCTATCTTTCACCATAAAGTCAAACTCTTGCAACAAAAATACCCATCTAATAAACCCGGTGTTTCATCCTTTTTATACATCAAGAAACTCAATGAAAAATGGTCTATATGCACTATGAACTTAGTACCAAAGTATGAAGGATTGAAATCTCTTGAATGTGAAAACTATTGTAAGATGCTCTTGTTTAGTCATTGTATTGATTTTTAAAGACACATTGAGAGCTTTGCGGTACAGTAAATAGGATGAAGAATTTTCTCTCGCATTTGTCCCAATACCATACTAAGCGCCACTCTAATTGCATCAATGGTTATCCCTAATCTGGTGAAATAATTGTCACACGCCAATCCAAAGTGAGGCGAAAAGTATGATATAAATACATGCTTTACGAGTCACCTATGATGAGAAGGTAAACTACAACTATACAGATTTATATACTAATGAGAAACTTCATATTAAACACATGCAAACTAGCTGAACTGATACACTTCACAAGTGAAACAACGAATATAGATTATAGCTTCACAATGTCCGCAAAGCCTTTACTGGGGGGGATCCATGACTGTACCACTATGAATACGCATAATAAAGACTCGGCAAAGCCCGAATAATCCTGAAGCTCACCAACAACCACTCAGTACCATGTGCTTCTATTGGGGAGATCTACTAGTTGAGAACATGTACCTGCAACATGAAATGCAGTGTCCCTAATAAGGAACGTCAGTACAAACTGAATATGTAAGGCATAACACAACCATATGTAAAAGGAGAGCTTATTTGAAACCAAATACCAATATATATGAACTAGAGATCACCTTTTCTTATACTTGTGGAACAAAGTATGTCACATTCTTTCTCTTTACATTGATGTGCGTTATAACTTTTATAAGACATATGATACAAATGACAAGCTGATGAGCGGTAAAAGAGGATGAGCCATGCTAGGAATTTTAACCCTTGGGATATTGTCCTCATAATTCCACAAATTGAGATCGGCCCATGCTAGCTTTCGCCCTTAAGTTGCCAACCTTCCATACCAATGAGGTTCCGCCCATGCTAGGCTTTTGCCCTAGAGCTTCCACGCTTCTATACCAATTACGATCGACCTATGATAGGCATTTTTCCCTGGGCTGCCACCCATAATTATACAAATATCTTCACCTAGATTCTTTAATTTTTGAAATTGTTGTTTGATGTTCATAACTATTTTGAGATTGTTCTTAGGATAATTAGAACTCTTTTGAGATTGTTGATTTGGTGGTCATAATCATATTTGAGATTTGGAACTATGGACTAGTAGTAGAAGACATAAGAATATGGACTTACGATAATGACAATGACGTTGAAAGCAATTGTGACACCAATGTAATAGTTAGGAGCTTATATGACTCAGTAATCATTTTGACATCTCAATTGAAGCACATATGAAGTGAAGACATTTACCATTCAGCCAAGAGATTTGAACTCTATATGACAGAGAAATACTCACTAACTAATATTAAAGACAAGGTATACATAAATGTGGAACCAAGGAAGAATGTGGAGAGATTCAACTTAAGGACAAATACATATTCCAAGTAAGTATATATAACATGTAAAAATAGAGCAAGTGGGGATCTTGTGAAGTAACTTATATTCTAACACAATGGGAAGTAATAATAAATAAAGAGAACACATGAACATGTGAAAAGATGACATATACGATTGAACAGAAAATTGAAGCAAGTTTGCAAGATATGTGTAGATCGTATATCCTACCTATAAACATATGTACCATGTCTAATCTAGGATTACTTTGATATATATGTGGAAAATACGTGTTAGGGATACTTTGACGATGAATAAATGTTTAAAGCTTGCATGCTAACACTTGGTAGAGTAAACACATACATTTAGTCACGAACTCATATAAGGGGGCTCACTTTTATTCTCTAGGGAGTAGAAAGTGTAACTACAAAACTGTCACTACCAAGGGCACTTGGAAAGCTTACTTTTTGTAATTTAAGTTTTTGATTCATGCCACAGAAATAGGAAATCAAATAGTATTGCATACCTCAATTCCCAAGTTGTATGGCTTATAAGGTTGCTATATGAAGTGTCAACCTCTCCTTTAACTTCATTGTATTCATCTAGTACAAGAAATCATTGAGGATACAATATTAGCAGCTTACAAACCAAGTGGGGATATTTCAACTTATCAAAACAGTAGCCATCCCATAATCTTTTGAATTGATAGTTTTGGTTCACAAATTATGTCAGTTATAGGTATTTACACAAAACAACATTCCCACGTAACAGGCAGTGATTTAACCAAAACTTTAATGTAATGGTGCATCACCGTAGCATGTAAATATTCCCCTACAACTTTCCGTAATCATTCCCTAAGTACATCCATGACCTCCCATAGACAAATAGATACAATACCAGTCCTCAACACTCAACACTAAAAAACAATCAAAAGGCTTGAATTTATCGTTTTAAATCACAATCCCATGAGTTGTGATAAATAAGTAAGTCGGAAATTCTCAATTAAACTAATAATTAAGGGTTGCGGCTACACCATTACCTTGGCTATCTAAATTCGTTATTCTCCTTTAATAACTATTTTTGTAGCCTTGTCTTAACCATTGGAAGAGAGTCGCCAAACTTTGGCTTCCAACACATTTAGTTATCTCTAGTTCACCCCCTTTGAAGAACTGTCCAATATACTTGAAACAATAGAGGAGAGAATGTGAACTTGTGGCTGCTTCGGAAAAAATAGGGTAAAAATAGTTAGAACCCTTAGTGGGAAAATTGGGTGGCTTGTTTATCTTGACGAAAAGAAATATATGAACTTGAGAGCTTAGAATTTGTATAAAAGGAAAATGAGATATTTTTATTAGATTTTTAACCTTAATAGGTTCTCTTTTGCCACCTCTCTGATATTTGAATTGTAGAAAACATGTGTCTTTCGTTTAGGCCACACATTATTGAAGTAGGCGGTGCACCTACTTTCCATTCAAATTATTTCTTGTGGGCTTGAAAAGATTGGGCCTTGGCTGTCCATTTCTCCTATTTAACTTGGGCCAGATATAAGCTGTGTACTTGGAAATATAACATGGTCAAATGAGTCTTAATAGGTGATGCATCTACTTGGTTCTTTGGTTTAAGTCAAAGTAGGTGATGCACCTACTTTGCACCTGCTAGCTTAGTGAAGTCAAGCAAGCACCCCAATATTTTATAGCATTTCTAGCCCATAATACCTATAACTGAACTTAAAATTTCTATAAAATATGTCAATTTCAACTGTAGACTTAAATACCACCTTATGATTTCAAGTTTAATTATTTCCATCGACGCCAACTTAATCGTGTCATATCGAAATCTATTGGAAGTTTACTTTAAAACTATTCTATTTTCACTAGTGACATAGAAAACCGAGTTCATAACTATACCACAAGGCAATTTATAAGTATCGTATAATTAGAAAAAGTAACGTTAGAATGCGGGGTGTTACATCCTCCCCCTTATGATTATTTAGCCTCGAATAATGGGTGAAGCTGATAGTTTTGTTAACCTTGAAATTTGTTTGGAGATTTGCGAGATTTCTCTTTATTAATAGGACTATCCAAATCCATAGATTAACCTAAAAGATGTTTGACGAGTCTAGCATGATGTCTCAATAGATATGGTTCATAAAGTAATAATATGAAAAATTAAACTCCTTTCCTGACCATGTAATTCACTAAATCTACACCATTAGAACTCATACAAACAAGGACTTTAATATACCTAAACACAAGACATGAAATTGACATATCAAATGAACAAATGCTAATAGGATTTATGATCATATAAGGGGATCACATGATCTCAGATCCTTATATTGATGTTTAGGATCGGGAGGGGTATTTAGGATCTCTATTATCTTCTATTCCAAGTATCCTATGTTATATTACATTCCTTTCACAATACTTCAGTAGAGGTTACACATTTTGAGGTTAGATTCCGGGCCTTAACAATCAAGAATAAATATAGAATCTCCAAAATCATTGTATATGGAACAGACAGATAAAATCATATGCCTAACCGATCGAGGCAATACTTTGATTTTTTTTATCTCTCAACGCTTTTCACAAGGCTAGTCTTATAAGAACGCATAACTATTAATATAACCTCTAAGGTCTTATGTTGCACCTTTGAATAAGGCATTATGCTAAGTTATTTATCTATGATTGTGATAAAATTTACATATATGTCAGACCTTTCATGGGCATAGTCATCACTATATCATGATACAATGAAACATTTTTCTAAAATTTTCAAAACTCAAGTCAGTAAGCACAAAGGGGCATAGAATATGGATAAATAAGTCATATTGAGTATGACACATAGGTAGACTAGCACAATAAGGGAGCACATACTATATATGGGCATTAAGCTGTAGAAATATATGGTGTACGCGCGCATATAAACTAGGGTAGCGTGTGAGTGAATAGGCTATAAGGCATGTAGGAAATGGACTAGATGAGCACATGATGTATATGTACTAAAGCTATGAAATATAATATGTAAGCAAGTATACTATAAGACATGTAGACATAAAAGAAAATGAACTAGAGGATACAAATCATATAGAGCAAGTGTGTTATATCACATGGATAGGTGGACTAACATATCAATGAGTACACATATTAAATATGAGCAAGTGAGCACATGACACATGTGAAGAAAAGCTATAAGACCTATAATGCTTAAGAAAGTAGGCTACGAGGCATGTAAAATATATAAGTTAGCGGTATGATCAATTATGTTGCAGTATCTGCACAATATGGACAACTGACATGAGGAAGGTAGTTATTGCAATGAAAAACATGTAGGGAAAAGGTCTTACGAAAACGTATAGCAATAAACAAGGGTACTCCAAAGTGGACAACACTTACATGGAAGTATTCTATGACAGTAGTTAACATGTGAGAAGTAATCCACGAAGAGAAAATGACATACAAATAGATAATTTATAGAACATGCAGCATGCATAATTCTATAAATAATCATCTTTGGAAACTACGAGATATACTATAGACCTACTCTACCATAATAAGGGTAAACACACTATCTTATGAGTTAAGTCACGGGAGGGATACTTCTTCTCATATTCCTTACTCACCTCAAAGCACATATAATCAATTTCCCCATATACTCTCTTCAATATAATATGAATCCTTATAGGTATTCTGATATTGAGACTTAGCTTCCATCTAGGTCAATATGAATACAATAGTTAAGATAGAAAAGAAAATATTTAATAGGAGGACGAGGTCAACTTTGCCTTCATTACTAGCTTTTGTCATATCACACTCAATGTCTGGTGTCTTTTGAAGGTCATAACAAAAAGTAGTGAAGCTTGAACGTGCCATAAAACATGAACTTTAATAACAATGTATATGTCGGGTACCTATAAAGTTATATCATGATTCATAAAATCTTAGAGGTAGCACCTTTAGGCTTAACTAGATAGGTCTGACCATACTAATAGATTTTTCTGAAAACAAATGAGGGTATTCTAACTCTTTTCCCATGAAAGATAACAAATATTAAAAATAGCATATGATCAATTTCTCCTCTCCCTTAACTGTACTATGACTGACGAATCACTACAGGGAAATATTAAATGAACCCAGTAGGATCTCTATACATGTGAATTATGCTCTACTTTTATTTTGTACTAATGATACAGATGAACTAGGTCCATGTATTTTCTATCTAGGTAACCTTTCTATTCCTCTTTTTTTTTTCTTATTGTATCAGGACCAAACATCAAGACTTGAATTAATATTAAAATTACTTATCTATCAAACAAAGATTAACAAAGTTTTTTCGAGGTGCGCTACTATAAATCCTTATGATTGAAGAGTTGATATCTTTTTATGGCCTCATACACTTAGAAACCTCTCTTTCATAATCACCTATCCCACTCCTCTATAGCATCCTCATATCACCCCTACTCCTATGTGTAGGGAATTTGACATATTCCATCTCTTTCTAATAAGAAGTTGTACGTACATATTCTTCCTGTGTAATTGAAGCTTCATTCTCACATACATCCTTCTAACAAGTAACTTTTAATCAAAACTAGTAGCTTCATGTACTAAATCCCATTATGTACAACCAACTAATAACAACTTAGTTCTAACCAATCAAATTTCCTTATGTTAACCTTACCCCTTTAGTCACATACTACTTCTATATTGCCAACACATATATCATAAAAACAACTACCAAACATATATCATTTGCATTAATTTACACAATTATCCCTAAGTTTTATAACCATGAAAAGAATACAAATGTTATTAATGTTTAGTCAGGGTTGTTGTCACATACTTTTTATATATATATATATATATATATATATATATATATATAGTGAGAATTTTGGCCTTGTCATCTAATTAGGGGTATCTTTAACACTATTTCACTGATACATACACCTATCAAATTGTGCCACAACCTTCTTCTGACCAAAAAAACTTGTTCAACAACATCAATTTCAAGAACATGTGTAATTCCAAAAATTCTATGTATATCACAAACTAAGAGAAACTGTCCTCTATAGGAATAGAACCTACATATATTGAGGAAATATAGAACTCAAGAGTTGTATACATCATCCTAAGAAGATATGTTTAGAAATGCTACAGCTCATGTATGTAATCATTTTTAAGCATATGGATAACCATACTATATCTTTCTCAATTGAAACAACATGATACAAATGCTAAAAAAAGTGCAACTTAAAAGTCATATAACATAAAAACCTTTCCATACCTTGTAGAATGGGAAGGTCGAATAAAAAGATCTCAATGTAGTCTAAAATTGATAACTTATATCCTTTCTTGTAGGTTGCATGTTGATATTTTAGATATTGTTAACCTTAACCATCATAAACATAATATCAATAGCATGATCGGTGCAAGTGGAATTTACTTATTAACTTTGTTCTATCGCACAATCTAGATTATGAAGGAGGGTAATATTTCCTTAATGTCCAAGAAGCCCCCTAATTATAAATGTGGTGCGCAACACATTCATAAGTAAGGCTCTACTAAACACGGATTTGTAGAATCCCTAGGACGAACTGCTCTGATACCACTTTGGTCACACCCCAACCCTAAGGTAGGAGGATAAGTATTGTATGAATACATGATTTACGAGTTACCTATGATTAGAAGGTAAACTACTACTATGCATATATATTTACTAATGAGAAACTTCTTGTACAACACATTTTCACTAGATGAATCGATATATGTGACAAGTGAAACTATACATACATATTATAACTTTACAATGTCTACAAGCCTCTACTGGGATCCATAAATGTACCACTATGAAATTTGCATAATAAAGACTCGGCAAATACCCGAATAAACTTAGATTACACCAACAATAACAAAGTATCATGTGTTTCTATTAGGGAGATCTACTAGATGAGTACATGTAGATGCAACATGAAATGCAGCGTCCCCAATAAGGAACGTCAGTATAAATAACGTATGCAATATGTAAGCCATAACACAACCATATGTAAAATGAGATCTCAAGTGAAACCAAATACCAATATATAAGGATTAGAGACCACATTTGCTTATACTTGTGGAATCATGTAGGTTACATTCTCTTATTTAGTTTGTTGTTTGTTATGATTTGTACTAGACATATGATACAAATGACCAGGAGATCAGCGGTAGAAGAGTATGACCCATGCTATGCATTTTAACCAGTGGTATGATGTCCTCATAATTCCACGAATTGGGATCGGTCATGCTAGGCTTTCGCCCCTAAGCTTCCAAACTTCCATACCAATAGGGATTGTCCCATGCTAAACATTCAACCATTTATCTGCCACCCTTCTAAACCAAGTGGGATAGACCCATGTTAGACATTTTCCCCTGGGCTGCGACCCATAATGATACAAATATCTTCACTTAGATTCTTTGATATTTAAGATTATTGTTTGATGTTCATAACTCTTTTGAGATTGCTGATTTGGTGATCATAATCATTATTAATATTTGGAACTACGGACCAATAGTATAAGACATAAAAATTTGGACTTACGATAATGACAATGACATGGAAAGCAAATGCGACACCAACGTCATACTTAGGAGCATCTATGACTCACTAAGCGTTTTGACGATCTCAAATTGAAGAACATACCAAGTGAAGACATTTAACATTCAATCAAGATATTTGAACTCTGTATGATAGGCAAATACTCACTAACTAATATCAAAGAAAAGGTATACATGCATGTGGAACCAAGGAAGAATGTGGACAGATTCAACTTAAGGATGAATACATATTCCAAGTAAGTAAATATAAAATGTAAAATAGAGCAAGTAGGTATGGTGTGAAGTAACATTGTTGTTAAAAAAATGGGAGTAATAACCAATAAAGGGAAATTATGAACATATGAAAAGATGACATATTCGATTTGGAATAGAAAATTGAAGAAGGTTAGAAAGATATGGGCACATCGTATATCCAACATATGTACAATTTGTAATCTAGGATCACTTTGATTTATATATGGGAAATATGACAGGGGTACTTTGACGATGAAACAAGTTTAAACATTGCATTCTAATACTTGGTAGAGTAAACACGTACATATAGTAAAAAACTGATATTAGAGCGCTCACTTTAATTCTCTAGGTAGTGGGAATGTAACTACAGATCAGTAACTACCAAAGGAACTTAGAAAGCTAACTTTTTGTTAATGTAAGTTTTGTATTCATGCCAAATAAATAAGAAATCACATAGACTTACATACCTAACTTTCAAATTCATATAGCTTACGAAGTGTAAACCCGTCCTTTAATGTCATTGTCTTCATTTACAACAAGAAATAAGTAAGGCTATAATATTACTAGCTTACCAACCAAATCAGGATATTTACACTCATCAAAACAGTAGCCATCCCATAGTATTTCTAATTGATTGTTTTCTTTCACAAATTTAGTATGTTATAGTTATTTACATCAAAACAACCTTTCCATGGAATGGGCAATGATTTTACCAAAACTTTTATTCAATGGTGCATCACCATAGCAAATAAACCTGCCCCTATAGCTTTCCGCAATCATTCTCTAAGTACATCCATGACCACCCATGACCTCCCATAAAAAAATCGATACAATAGCAGTCCTCAACACTCAAAAATAATCAAAAGACTTGAATTTATGGTTTTAAATCACCATCCCATGAGTTGAAATAAACAAGTCAGTCTGGAATTCTCAAATAAACTAAAAATAAATGGTCGTTGCAGCGCCCTTACCTTGGCTATCTAAGTTCGTTATTATCCTTCAATTATTGTTTTTGTAACCTTCTCTTAATCTTTGGACGAGAGTGGCAGAACCTTGGAATCTAACACATATAACTATCTCTAGTTCACTCTGTTTGAAGAACTGTCCAATATACTTGAAACAATAGGGGATAGAAGGTGATCTTGTAGCTGCTTTGGAAGAAATAAGGTGAAAATAGTTAGAACCATTAGTGAGAAAATTGGGTGGCTACTTCATCTTGAGGGAAATAAATATATGAACTTGAGAGCTTAGAATTTGGATAACAGGAAAATATGATACTGTTATCAGATTTTTTACCTTAATATTTTCTCTTTTGCTACCTTTCTTATATTTGATTTGTAGCCAACATGTGCCTCTAATTTAGTCCACACATTTAAGTAGAAATGCACATATTTTTCCATTCAAATTATTTCTTGTGGGCTTGAAAAGATTGGGCCTTTGCTTTCCATTTCTCCCTTATTTTTATATTTAACTTTGTCCAGATATAGGTGGTGTACTTCGCTGAGTAACATGGTCAACTGAGTTTTATAGGTAATGCACCTACCTGGTGCTTTTGCTAGTCCATAAGTCAAAATAGGTAATGGCCCTACTTGTCACCTACTAGCTTAGTGAAGTCAAGCAAGTACCTCTATATTTTATTGTCTTCAAAAACCATAATACCTTTAACTTTACTTACAACTTATATACAATATATCGATTTCAACTCTAGACTCAAATACCACCTTCTGATTTCAAGTTTATATATTTCCATCGACCTCAACTTAATCATGTTCCATCAAAATCTATAGGCAGTTTACTTTAAACCTATTATATTATCACTAGTCGCATAAGAAATCGATTTCATAACTATACCACAAGGCAATTTATAAGCGTCGTATAAATAGAATAAGTACACGTAGTATACGGGGAGTTACAATAATGATAGGTGTGGACATTAGATTTTATTTCAACTCTCCAAATGTTATCATACAAGAATCATCAAAATAAAATTTACACTCCTTCTCAAGCAATTTGCATAATGGGTGTGCAACTTTTGAGAAATCCTTAATGAATATCGTATAAAATCGTGCATTCCCAACAAAACTTCTAACACTTCAACGAGATAGGTGGTGAAAGCTTTTCTATTACCTCTACTTTTGCTCCATTAACCTCAATCCCTTTCTCAGAACTCCGGTGACCAAGCATAATCCCTATTTTTACCATAAAGTGGCATTTCTTTGAATCAAGCACAATATTGGACTCTTCACACTGTTTAAGTACTTGTACAAGGTTGTGTTAGCAGCGATAAAAATCCACCTACCACATATAAATAATCCATAAATACCTCAATAGTGTCCTCTAATATATCAAAAAATATCGATATCATATAATTCTGGAATGTCGCTATATCATTACACAACCCAAATGACATCCATTTGAAGGTGAAATTCCCATAAGTTCAAGTGAATGTGGTCTTATATTGGTCTTCCAAAGCTATAGAGATCTGATTGTAGCCCGAATAACCATCAAGAAAACAATACTAATTCATACCTTCAAGTCGGTCCAACATCTGGTTCATGAACGACATCGGGAAATCGTCATTTTTTATCCAAGCATTTAATTTCTGCTAGTCCATGCAGACTCTCCATCCATTCACGGGCCTCATCGGAACAAGCGTGTTTCTCTCATTAGGGACCACAGTAATCCCACCTTTTTTGGGCATACAAAGAACATACCCGACTAATATCTGCAATAGGATATATGGCTTTAGCATTCAACCACTTAATGATCTCCATTTGAACTACCGCTTGCATAGGCAAATTTAGTCTTCTATGATGCTAAATACTAAGCTTGTGATCCGGTATGAGTTGGATCTTATGAGAAAAAATACCGGGAAGGATCTCAACAATGTTCGTAATAGTCCACCCAATTTCTCTCTTGAGTCTCTTTACCACTGAAACAAATGCCTCAACTTGTGCCCCATTCAAATCTTCCGCAATGATGATGGGTAAAGTACCATTTTCCCCCAAGAATACATACCTCAAGTGTGATGGCAGAGCCTTAAGATCTTAATGTTTGAGCTTTCTTAATAGACGGTCTTGCGGCTAGAGAGTCACAATTCTTCATGTCTAGTTCCAATCTCTTAGGTTTTGATCCAAATTCGAACCTATCAAGTGTGGCAACCAATTCATCATAGTATTCAATACCATCACGGTAAAAAATTCATCATTATTGTTTCTAATGCATCAACACCCAATCTCTCTTCAATAATAACCTCAGAACCACTCTCTACAATATGTGTTACCATGGATACTGATTTGAGATCACGACTTTGTTTCATGGATCTAAATATATTGAATGTTGCTTCTTCATTGTTCAGTCAAAGTTTCATCTACCCTTTCTCCATATCTACAAAAGCTCGCTCAGTGGCTAGGAATAGTCTCCCAAGGAGGGAACCTCAAAATCAACTATCACAAAATTTTCCAGAAATATAAAAGACTGCACTTTCACTACAACATCTTATAGTACACCAATAGGCTTCTTCACTATTCTATTGGCCATAAGCAGTCACATCGTTTTCTGTTTTGGATCCCTTAGAACCAACTTCTTGTAAATACACTATGTCATCAATTGATATTAGATCCCAATTCGCACAACAGCTTTGCCAAAAGCAATATCCTAATAGTACAAGGAATGGTAAAACCACCCGGATTTTCTTTTTCTGCAAAAGGGACCTTGTAGAAATATCACTACAATGTTGCAACCTATCATCATCTTCAAAACTCACAACCCGCTTTTTTAGTTACCAAGTCCTTCACAAACTTTGCATACTCAAACATTTTGCTCCAAAGCTTCTATCAACAGCATAATGATGGAAACTACTTCAATATACTAATAAACTTATAGTACTTTCCTTCTTAAGTCTTTTACACTAACCTCCGCGGGAAAGGAGGTGGAGGTCTAGGCATGGGAGTAACTTTTTGAGTTACTTTTGCTTCCTTCTCTATTTCATTCTCGGGCCCTTTATTTACCTCAATCACATCATCATCTTTAACAACCTCAGCTTCAACTCCCAATGGTTTCGTTGGATCAATGGTCTTCTTATCCCCTCGAGTAGTTGCTGTCATAGAATGCCCATCCTTCTTTGGATTTTAGATGGTGTTGCGAGGAAGTGTGCTAGGTTGACGGGGATTCACTGTTGTAGATAATAGAGTCATGTATAGCTCAAGATGCTTGATCGACACTGCATGGTCATAAACTTTTTGACCAATACAAGACAAGTCATTTTATATCTCCTCCACGTTCTCATCACTCGCATCAAACCTCATCATTATCTTCAACATCATATCCTCAATGCATGAAATACTTTATGCAAATTCCCTATTACTAGATTCAAGATTTTGAGAAGGGACATAAGGCCCAACCCTATCGTTTTTGTTGCCATAGTTCTTCCGGTTGTAAATGTTATTGCGATTGTAGTTCCCATCCTGAACATATTGACCCTTTAAGTTGTAGTTGTTGTAGTTCCAACCTTGGTACTACTGATCCATATTGGAACCTCGGGAATTGGATTGAAAATACCCCATATTACCATTTACATCATATGTATCCTCTTCATAGTAACATTCCTCACCCGGTGGTAGAGTTCTATTCAAATAATTGACAGCATTTACCTCTTCATTACCATTGCTTACAAGCTTCAACACCAACTCCAATTTGGTCCTCGTTTATGCCACCTCTTCACGAATATCATCGGCAGATTGGTTAGTTGTAGCTTGACTTCAAATGTGTTTCTCCATGTATCCAACTTTCTACTGCTCCAAGCTTTATTGTTTTGAGAGATTTTCTCCAGTTTCTCCGCAATCTATAGAAAAGTGCACTCACCATATAAACCTTTAACGATAGTATCAAGCATTTCCTTATTATTTTCATCTTGACCTCGGTACAAATACTCTTTTAATGATTTATCATATATGCGGTGATTCATAACACTTCGTATGAAAGTAGTGAACCTATCCCAAGAACTACTCACAGACTCTCCCGTTAATTTTATGAAATTGTAGAGTTTATCTTTTGGTTCAGCTTCTGTTACACTAGAAAGAATCATTCTAAAAAAAATTAATCAATTGGTCCCAAGTATAGATTGATTATAATAAAACATAGTAAACCATTGAGCAGCATCACCGTTAATCATAAAGGGAATACTCACAATCCAATGACATCCATGTCCATGTGTGGTCAACCGAAACAACTTTTTCAAACGCTCATTAGGTTTGCTACGTGAGCATATGAATCCTCTGATGCCAAACTAGCAAAAAAGCCCCTCGTTGTAAGGATCTGTATCAAAACATGTGTTTCGCATAGGTCGAGATGGTAGAACAAGAGGTTTATTAGATTTAGCAGCATTAAAGTTTACCCTGTATTTATCACGTAGGCTTGGTCCTGGTGGATCATGTACCCTCAATGCATCTCCCAGTAGGTTCTAAGCCTGAACTTGATTATTCGCATCACCAACCATCTGTTGCTGCAACCTAACTCCATAACCTACTTTTCCACTGATAGAATTGAAAGGAACTCCTTGATATTTTATTCTTTGCAAATTTCTTCTAAACTCTGGATCGTAAGGAATAAGTTGTTCGCCTTGGCTCCATTTATTGTCCATACAGTAGAGTAGGAACCTAAGAGAAACAGTAACAAAAAAAATTAAAATTAGGAAATATTTGACTAAAGTTTAGTAACGTAGTTAAACTTAATCTAAAAGCCTTATTCCTCGGCAACAACACCAAAATTTGATACGCTTAAATTACACCCCCGAAAGAAGTATAAGTGATCATTATCAAGTAAAGAACAAAACTTCGAGGTTGGAGTCGATCCCATGAGGAATATGATTTAGACTTAAACATAATTTACAATTATATTCTTTTAGTCAATGTATTTGAGGAAACAAATAACTAAGGGGGATTTCTAAAATAATTTCTAAAAGTTATGTGAGTAATCAATGAACAAGATTCAAACTTTAATTGTTATCAAGATTAGAGAGAAACTAGGGTGTACATGTTCCCCATAAGCTCATAACGCGGTAAATCTAGTAATATTAATTATGTCCACGTGTATTACATGAAAAATGATAAGTTAGATAGTTGTAACTCCTTGGTCCGATAACTAGAGAATTTCACCCCACACTTTTGTCCGACTACGTGTTTTTAATTTACTAACATGAACTTTACATCATATTAGATATCACATCAATGTATGTCTTAGTTTTCACCCTCACACCAATTGATACTAGACTATTAGATAGTATCACACTAAATCAATGTTGATAATTATTTTCTTTTTAACAACCTCCTTGGTCAAACAATTACAAACAAGGCAAGTTTTAACCTTTACAGCCACTAAAATACTTCTAAATTAAAAAATTATGAATGCATGCAATAACACTATTAAAGATATTCATAGTAACTTTTAATATGTTGTATCACTCATGGTTCCAACAACCCTAGTTGTGGATTTAGTTACCCATAATTACAAGAACAAAAATTCATATTTTTAGACAAAAGAATCATGAAGTTACGTAATGAGAATGATAAACCCAAAATCTCAACTTTAATTGCAAAACCAAAATCTTTAAAACAAACCGAGGAAATTAAGAATTGCTAAAGTTGCAAGTTAATCTCCATCCACAAATTAGAACAAAAGTAATAAAGTCTAAACCCTCAAAAATGAGGTTTAGCCCTATCATATAAAAACAATTCCTAAATAGAAAGGAAACAAAATAAGAAAATAATGTTTTCGAACATGATTTTAACTTCCATGACTCAGGACTTAGAATTTTCTTCAACTTCAAAATCTCCAACTCTCATCTATAATCAACAGATCAATAGTATCTGTCATGGTTTGATCAATGGGCCGTGGATCCTCCTCTATAGATCCACACTTAGAATCTTTAAAATTAGGTACAAGAATCCCCTCTCTAAATGATTTGATGAAACTGCAGTACGACACGTAGGTCAATCTTGGTCTATCATTTGCAACCGTGATTCCACAATTAGCCAATACTTCTTCAAGCCTTGATCATCCATCTAAGATCACCATCCACACAACGTAATTAGACCTACATTCTGTCAATCACATCAGTAGATGCCCGTGTCTTCGCATTCTTCAGTTGTGTTTCTCAACTTTTGCTTCTACACTAATTCCCTACAAACATAATAAAAATGCATTAAACCACTACAAAATGGTCAAATACAAACACAACTCTTAAGTTAAATGTATTAAAAGTAAGGTAAACTCATGGTACATTAGTAGTTAGGGACATGTCCTGATAGACTTATATTTTCATTCTAAAGTAGTAGATGTTTTATCCGAACATTACTTATGTAGTTTCATGGAGTTCATTGAATACTTAATTAAGCATATGTTATATTTCCGCAACATTGCATATGATATACCTCATATGTTAAGGGATAGCCCGGGATCATTCATGGTGTGAGGTATTCTGTCTTAAATAAGGTATATAAAAGGGTCATAATAAACTTGGTATTATATCCACTCTAATGTTAGCCTAATTTGATGTGGGACAAAAGTTCAACTCTGTTTAGGAAAATCCAGTAAGATGGGGCAAACCTCAGTGTAGAGTCTAAGTAAATTACATACGATATGGGCAAACCTCAACGAGACTGCTGATTCCATAGAGGGATGTACGTGGCATCCTAACTTAATGTTATAAGCCCCACATCGAAAACACAAATGAGATATATTGGGTATATAAGTAAGTGCTACTTACAAATTAGTGACACATATTAAATCAGTGTTGGCCTGAGCTCAAAGCAGACAATATCACTAGCGGGCTGGACCATTACAATCCCTCTAGAAAAAATCCCATCCGCCAGATTTTGTGCATCCTTTCCTTGCTAGTTATGTGGATAAATCTGTCATATGGGCATTCTAGTCCCTCAATTATTTCCATTAGATAACCTGCAACAAGAGAAGTATGAATAATAAGTCTCAACACATATCAAAAAATATGTGTAATAGAGAAATCTAATATTTAGACAACATTGGAAGTTGTTGAATTCTACCCCCCTCCCCTCCCACTATAGCGCGCTTGTAGGTGTTGTTATGGTATGGGTGCGCCATAGTGGTTCTGCATGAGCTATAGTGGGATTATGGGGGGCATATCAACAACCTATCATCTATAGCACCCTACCATCATAGCGCGATACAAGGGTGCCATAACTACCTTCATCGTTCCAGAATGTGAAGTGGTACATCAATGAAACCCTTAGCCCAAAATCCCATTTTTCATTAAAAATTATGCATATGAGTGTTGCTAAAGTACCCCACTATCTATTTATTAAACAGTACAGGAATTTCAACACCTAAATTATGAGCGAATCTTAGTTTGTACCAATAAAAGCCCTCTTACTTTCCCCCATCATTTTGGAACTCGTCTCGCCCCAATTTCTTATGATCCTTACACCCAGAACGCTCTAGTGGAACTGGAAATATAAGTGTTAAACCCCATATTTCAACAGTTTCAATTAATAAATACAATTTTTTTAAATTTTTTAATACCAATAAAAACTCTATTCCAATTTATTTCCTTTCATGCAATCACTTGTATGCATAAAACAAAGAAAAAAGAGTAGAGTGCATGATAATTACCTTAGTGCTCCTAAGGCTAACTATGATAGAGGTGGTCGTTCTCAAATTGATAATCTTACTTTCTAAAATTGTTGGAAGAAACAGTCCGGAAGTGTTTAGCAGGTAGTAGTGGGATTTTTTGTTGTGGAAAGAATGATCACAAGGTTAGAGATTTTCCTACCATTGCTTCTAGGGTAAGCGAGGCTAATAAATATCCTTCTAATGGGCCGGATGTTGGTGAACCAAAGAAGAATCTTTTCTATTGCGTCCAAGCTAAAGCAAATTCGGATGTAGGTAATATATAGTTTTCCCTTTGTGTTATTCTTGATATAGTTGATGGTTTCCTTCAAAGCGTTAGAGTATAGTGAATATTAAGGTTGATGAATCTTGTCTCTTCTCTTATCTTCTATTCAAGCTTGAAAATTACAACTTTTAGTGGCATGTTGCATGTGTAGGAGTCTAAGTGAAAATGAATTTCATTTATCTCCTTGCGTTGTACATTTTTTGATGAGGTTATGTTTATATGGTAAAATGAGCTTAATTTATCTTATCTCTCATATCATTGTATCTCTATAGTGAATTTCTTAAATGTTACATGAGTGAACTTCTAAGCATGCTGAACAATAATCTCTTTGAAAATATTGCATAATTGTGTTTCATGATAAATGGTCATAATGTTCTTAGAAATAATTTGATGAGCATGATAATATGTGGAGAAGGAAGTTCCTCCTATATGAAATGAGAAGGAGAGGCTTATTGCATGATAAGTTGTAGATGTTGTTCCTACTTTCTTCTCATATTTTTCAGTCTCTTGATTATGTTGAGTTTACTTTCCTCCTATCTATGTGTATTATGTATGATGTGGTATGTTTATGACCTGTTATTCTTTAGTCTTCACTCTTTAATGTGTCAAAAGTGTTTTTGTGTCATCGAAAGACGAATGTTTGTCTAAGTGGGGGAGAATGTCGCAACCCTCAAAATGAACTAGGTTAAAATAGATCCTATAATTTTTTATATGAATTATTAAGTTTTTAAAATGATGAATAATAGCTTTAGAAGTCAGTATGTAGAGTTTTGAAGTCAAACGTCAAAGAACAACCAAGACATTTGGAAACTAATCCTTTTGGTGTGCTAGTGTGTCCTTATTTGTTATGCCTTTTTGGGGTGTTTTTTAGAGTCTAAAATCATTGGGGATGATCCTAACACCTATAGGGACATATGTAGGGTCAAAACTCCCAAGCATAACACCCCAAAGACCAACCAAAGGGTCCTTGAGAAGGACCCAGTGTGTGGCAAGAAGGATGACAAGGAAGCGACTAGGAAACCTGTTTTTGAAGATGCCAGCGTGTTGCGCATCCTACACTTAAGGGGGGAAAATAATTCCCTGCGATGCAGGGTCAATACAAACCGTTCTATCTCAAATTTACCAAACCAAGAATTGGAAGTGTCCCCCAATGCATAGCAATGTCCCAGATTGATCGCGTCGTTTTCAAGTCAAATTAGACTTAATTAAAAGGTCCAATAAGTTTAAGGGTCTTTTGGGTACTTTGGATGATATTTAAAAATATTATAGATTCATTATAACCCCAAATTAACCAATCAAAAGAAATCTCTCAACCCAAAATAAAAGCTCTTCATTCCTTCTCTCCAAAACCTCAATTGTTGAAGCTTTGAATCTCCAAGGAAGATGGCCAAATTCTCCATGTTTTTCAACCCAATTTAGTGGGATTTCTACTAAAAAGGTATGGTAATTTATTCCTTCCTTATTATATCAATCAAGGAGCTAATTATAAAGACTTTTCAAAGATTGTTCACAACCTTGAAATCCTATTTTGAATTCTAAGCATGTCTTGTAGCATGAAAATGTTTAAATTAATGTTTATGAAGTAATGGATATTACTTGGTGGTTTAAATATCAAAACTTCCTTGAACCCATTTATAACTTAAATTCCTAATTTTGTCTCTAAAGTGAGTGAATTGATCATGGCTTAATCTTATTTAATTGATGTGTAGAATTTATTGGTCTATTGAATTATGTTTTGGTTATGGAAGAATTTTTCATAGCTCAACTTATTTTATTGATCTATATATTGAGTATTGATGGATCATTGATACGGATAGATTCTTGGCTAAGTCTTGTGTAAATTATTATTGGTAAGACCTCTTGTTATGTGAAATTGTTGGAAAGGCTAACGGATGGTGATTGTGTCTATTGGAAGGTAGTGAGTTGACCTAATTCCCTAAATTTCTATAGAATTGATCTCAAACTATGATTTATTGGTATGGTCCACTTATGGTGGCAGTGTTTAATTGGTATCGATACTACGAACATGGCCTTGTCGGCATTATTATGTGAATTGTAATATAATCATGTTATAACTTGCATAGATGTACTATGTGAAGGATGATATTGTGTATGTCAATGTGTGAGTTGAAATTATGATTCCTCTAAATGATTGTATGTAAATATGATAGACTATAAAGAGTCTCTTTGTGTGATAGGGTATCTTGTTTTGGTAGACTTAGTTTTCCTTACTTAGTACTTGAATGGTATTGAATAAAGGCATTAATAAAAGACTTATATGGGACCTTGAATATGAAAAAAAGGTCAATGTGGAAGCTTTGGATCGGTAGACAGAAATGGTTCCATTTTTAAGTGGAATGTTAGACTTAGATATAGGTTGGTTGGAATGGCATGAAACCGCCTTTAAGAAAGTCAATAGAGATATCATAATAGACTTTGAGTGGCAACCCTTGTGTACCCATTCTTGGTAGGGTTATTATGGGTTGGTAGGACTAATAAATTACTCTATTTTGAGATCCAAGTCAAATCAGTGAGTGAATATTCTTGTGGTAGTACCTCTACTTGAGTATGAGACTAGAGTACAAAGATGCCTTTAATATCCCTTAACCATATGCACAATATGGGATGTGTCCTAGCTCTACCTTTGGTAAGTACAACACCTTCCACGGTGTGGGGTCCTTATGACACTAGATTCCATACCTAGCAAGTATGGTCTATGTCGGTTAATGCATATTCTCGTCATGTGGGATGTGCACTCTAGTTATTGTATAGGTTCTACAACGTGTAGGTTGTTGAATAGGACGCTATCTACACATGGCACGAGTAGGCCTTTAAGATGCTATGATGAGTTCTTTAGGTCTTCTAAGACCATATGTGAAGTCCTATAATAGGTTAATTCTCTTGTAAATGGATTAATGAATAATGTTCAGTTAGTCAAAGCATGTTGAATAGAAAGATTCTCATATAGGGTAGCTTTAACTATTGCTTAGGTGGTCTTGAAGAGGGTGTATGGGCGATCTCCTCATGTCATACTTAGGCAAGTCTTAGAGTAACGTTAGGTGGAGAGTCTAAGTGATGAAAAGGTTCCTTGATGAATATGAAATTAAGTGTTATATAATGAAAAGGAATATTGTTGCTTTGGGTAGTCTTGAGGGTCACCTAGGTGTATGTGAAATGGTTGTATGGACCATCGCTTCATATCTTACTTAGATGGTTCTTAGGAAAACCTTTTGTTGGGGGTCTAAACACTTATAAGGATTCTAAGTAATTGTTTGAATATGTAGTATATGTGAATATTGACTTGAAGATGTTTTTTATACTTGTGTAACGAGGTTTCTATCAAAAGAGCATGAAAAGTATGTTTTAAAGTAAATGTATGTTTTAGTATGGTTTTCTTGCATGTTCACTATACTTAGTGCATTCAATGTGCTAATTTAATATGTTTGTCTATTTCTTCAAGTGTATGTGGTAAGGGAGGATTCTCATAGATGTTGAAGCTTGGGTTATAACATTCTCTATAGATTGGTATATCATCATATGTTCGAGGACATAGCTTATGTTTTAGTTTCCTTTTCTAAAAGACTTTCTAATAGACTATAATTTCTATTTATATTGATTTAAGGGATGTAAGATTATGATACTATATGTGTCTAAGATGGTGTACGATGAGACTTAGTTCGTTCTTTTATTCTATAAAGAGTTCGACTATTATATTGAAAAGTTTTAATTCCGCACTACTTTTCATAGATATGTGATGAAAGATGTCTAAGGGCTTGTATAAGAACTCCGAGAGGTCGAATACGTTATGTAACTTCTAGGGTATACCCTTGGGTTGTTATACAAGTAACGACAGGGGTCACTTAATTACATAGCTTGTAATTTGACTTCAATTAGAACTTGAATGCTTTGTATAAAAGTTTGATGAAATCAAATCGATCTCACCAACTTTATTATCTATAAATACCCCATGTTCTTACCATGGCAAAGTATCAATTTGTGAGATCCTTCGGTAGACTCCTCTTGATTTCATCGTGTGAGTATCAAGTACAAGGTAATTTCTTCTATAATTTCAGTCACTTTTTTTGTATTTCCTTTTATTATTCGTTTCTTTCATAGATCAATGAAAGCTCTATTTGTGTTTTTTGGGAAGCTATATGATGGAGACTTTTTAATCACAACACAAAAAAGTGGTCTTGAAGTGTGAAGGGATGGATACAAGTCCCCACTTTAGAGGTAATCTTATGGTGAAAAGAGGAGGATACACATCTCTGCCTAAAGAAAGGTAATTTTATAGTATGCTTAAGGTGAAATGAGGATGTATGCGCAACCCCACCCTAAGAAAGGTAATTTATCATATCCTTAAGGTTAAAATAGGATGGATACTCATCCCCATCATAAAGAAAGGTATATTTATGGTATCCTTAAGGTGAAAATGGGATTGATACGCATCCCCACCTTAAAAAAAGGTAACTTTATAATACTCTTAATGTGAAAAGAAGATGGATACGTATCCCCCCCTAAGAAAGATAACTTCATGGTATTCTTAAGGCAAAAAAAAAGGATGGATACGCATCTCCCCCCCCCCAAGAAGAGTAAATTTATGGTATTGGTAAGGCGAAAAGAGCATGGATACGCATCCCCTCCCTATGAAAGGTAATTTTATGGTATCCTTTAGGTGTATAGAGGTTGGATATACACAAGTATGCCTATTTAGATGTATTCTTAAGGAGAAAATTTCATGGATAATAAAGGTAATCTAGAGGTCCAAACTCGAAAACTTCAACTTATAGACTTAATAATATAAAGGCTTCAACTTATAATATTGATTCAGTTGAAGAATTCAAGTTTCAAACTCGGTTGACTTGAGACTTCATCTTGCCGTTGAAGAATTTGAAGATTTCAACTTGAAAACTTGATTGATTTGAAGACCTCAACTTCTAGACTTATAGAGTTTATTTTAATTTTGAAGACTTCAACTTGCATACTTTAAGAATTTGAAGACTTCAACTTACAAACTTGATTTATTTGAAAACCTGTACTTCTAGACATGGATATTTTTTATAATTTTGAAGGCTTCAACTTGAAGACTTGGAGAATTTCGAAGAATTCAAGTTTCAAAACAACCTATATTCATAAGGGTTTTCCCCATTAGGTCACTACCATTTGGTGCAATTCCAAAGTTTGATGAAAGATTATTCATAGCTTTAACATTTATGTGACAAATGAAGTGGGAAGATATGGTTTTTTGACACTCGTGCAACTGAAATTAGGATATTTCTAAGCTCATATGTACCTCAGTGAAGAGAATCAAGTCATAATGTAGTTATGGGGAGTGAGTAATTTTTTTATTGTGTCCTACACAGTTTATACTATTTTGGTCCAAGAGTGACATGCAATTTACTTTAGTACCTTAGGCGGAATTATCTTTCTTCAAGGGTAGTACCTCTTCAGGAATTTGGCATTATTAGCATAGATCCTTAAGAAATCCGCATCAACAAGCTTGTAAGAACCGTTTGAACATGCTTCTTGTATGACATATGATCCATTCCACTTTGAGGTAAATTTGCCCCCACAATTATACAAAGTAATGATGGATCTTCTTATGGCGATGACTTGGTCTCCATCTTGAAATCATCTCAAGCAAACCCTCTTGTCAAAAGCATGTGAAGACGAACTTGATAACATTAAAATTTTGTTGGCATCGAGTCTCTTTTCATCAAGTGTTTTCTAACTCTACAAGACGTAGTCAAAAATTTTCTTCTTCAGTGAGACCTTCTTGAATAGCAAGTCTCAAGGAAGGTATTTGATGCTCAAATGGTAGGACTTCTTCAACTCCAAAAGCAAGTAATTATGGTGTTTCTTGAGTTGGTTTGCGGTATGTTGTCCTATATGCCCACAAACCTTCTTCCTTTTTTCATGACAAGAACATTAGTCTTGAAGAAAAATTTCTTCTGGAGGTTACATAGAGTCGTATTGAATGCCTCAGCAAGACAATTAGAGGCAACATGATATATAGAAGATTTATGCTTATTAAAGACAAAGAGATAACATTTTTTGTTCATTAACTTGTTATCAAATAGCTTGTCACTCTGAGATGCCAAAGACATAGATGATATTCACTTAGATAAAAATTTCAATATTATCTTTCTTTACTTCCTTAAGAGAGACAGCTTCGTCTCATTTTGAGAAGTAATCTGTTACAGCCAAGATGTACAAGGGTCTACAAATAGATTTTTGTAGTTGTCCCACCACAACGTCCAATCCTCAAGTGTCAAATATTCAAGATCCAATAGTTGGGTGTAATACTTTGGGTGGATGATGTATGAAATTTGCATGAAATTGGCAAGCAGTGCACCTTCAAAAACAATCTAAGAAATCCTTGTCCATGGTTGGCCAATAATACCCCATCCTCTATTTGTGAAAGTACAGCTTCATTCCAGATTGATGTGATCCACATACTCTTGAGTTTGCTTCTTGCAGAGATTAAATTGTCTCTTCCTCTCCCAAACATTGTAATATTACACCCTCAAATTATATTCCATATAGTGTGTCCTTGTAGTAAACGAATCTTGGTGCATGACAACAAATCTCAATCCTTCTCCTTAAATTTTCTTGAAGTATCCCATAAAACATGTGGTCAATAATGGGTTATCTCCAATGTTCCTTCACGGCTTCAGAAATGATGACGACATGATCAAGATCATTTTCTATATGTTCTTCATCATTAGGCGGTGGTGCTATCCATTCTTAACAAATAGTCAATTGTGTTTGACTGGGAAGGTTTAGAGTTGAAGCTAAAACAGTGAATGAATCAACTTTCTTATTCTCTACTTGCTCACATGTTGAAGGATTACATTCCCAAGTCATCCTATCAACTTTTGAGCATAATCATGATAAGGGCGCAATTCGGGCTTCTTTAATTCATGACTTCCAAGATAGATTGGTCACGAACTTAGAGTCACCAAAGACTTGTAAATGTAACTCCTTTATGTCTACGGTCATTTCAAGTCCAAGTATCAACCCTGGTATTCAGCGACATTATTGAATAAACATTGCTTCAAAGTAAAGAAGAATAGTAGAATATTCTCTTGTGAAGTGATGAACACCAAGCCAGCTCCACCACGATGTGCAGCCCCATCAAAGTACAATTTCCAAGAATTTTTATTTCAAATTGACATTACATCTTCATCAAAAGCTCATCAGTTAAATCTAAATCATCTGGTATCGAAGGTCTACCAAGAAATCCACTAATTTTTATCCTTTAACGGATTTTTGAGGGATGTACACGATCTCAAACTATTAGAATTAGAGGTACCGTCTTGCCTGTCAGTCAATAAGCACAGTTTCGACATAAAAACATGATAAGATTTCCTGCAGAAATAAGATAAACTGCATGGTCTTGAAAAAATGTTTCACCTTTTGAATTGAGAAGACTAGAGCAAAGCACAATCTTACAATTGGAGAATAGTTTTGCTCATTTGGTGTCATCGTTCTACTCAAGTAGTAAAATAAATTTTTTTCCGTCACTATCTCTTAAGTTAATAGGGCTCCTACAAATCTTTGTTGTGCCGCAAAGTGGAGTATCGATAGCTTTCCAGGTATGGGAGTGTTACACCTGTAAGTAAAATAATCTAGTCTAGAGCATCACTTGATAAACAAAATGCCTTAAATAGTGTTTCTAAGCTTAAAAAAGATAATTAACTTAATTAGGAAGTGTTAGAATCAAAATGTCAACAAACGACCACGACGTCCGTAGACTAGTGAAAATGAACTAGTATGCCTTTAGCAGTTTCAAGGGGTTTTAAAAAGGCCCCAAGACTTTCTTGATAAGGTTTATAAGATCTTGTATGCTATGGGGTTAAATTCTTATGAGAAAGCCGATCTATCTTCTTATTAACTCAATTATGTGGCTCAAAAATAGTACAATCAATAGACGGACAATAGGGATTTGAGAGCGGGCCCCGTGAGTTTGGAAATCTTTATGAGGGCCTTTATTGAGAGGTTCTTCCCAAGGGAGAAAAGAGAGGAAAAGATGGCAGAGTTTATCAACCTTCGTCAAGGAGGTATGATTGTTCAAGAGTATTTATTGAAATTCACAAATTTTTCTGAGTATGCCTCTTCCTTGGTGTCCAATTTGAGGCATGAAAACAACCGTTTTGTGATAGGCGTGTCTGATGATCTTGTGGAAGAATGTCGTGCAGTGATGCTTCATGATGACATGGACATTTATCGTTTAATGGTGCATGCTTAACAATTTGAGGAGATTAGGATTAAGAGGAAGAATAGGAAGGCCAAGAGTGCAAGGTCCTACGATGGAGGTAATTCAAAGGGTAAGTTTGAAATCCAAGACAAGCCAATGTTTAAGAAGAGATTCTACAACCAAGTTCCTTCTAATTTCTCCAAGGCTGGTAAAAGTAGGGTGCCTAATCCTAAGCCTCAAGGGGTAAAAGGTGGTGGATCACCAAGTGAGAAATCTACTAGTGCCAAATGTTGCAAGAAGCATGCGGGTAAATGTCTAATGGATACGGATACTTTTTTTGGTTGAGGAAAGAATGGTCATATGGTTACATATTTTCCCATGATTAAGAATCAAGATAGGGAGAATAATCAACCACAAGCAAGAGTTCCAAGTTTTGATGCTTCTAAGAGGAACCACTTCTATGCTCTCAAATATAGTGGCGACCAAGAGTTTTCTCCCAATTTTGTTACTGGTATGTTGCAAGTCTTTTAAATTAATGTATATGCGTTGCTTGATCCCGGTCCCACTTTATCTTTTGTAACTCCTTTGGTGGTTAAGAATTTTGATGTGCTTCCCGATGTCTTAATTGAACCTTTTTTGGTTTCTACCTCGGTGGGTGACTCTGTGGTTGCTAAAAGAGTCTATAGGAATATAATTGTCCTACATTATTTTCCAATAAAGTAACCTTGGAGGATTTGGTACAACTTGATATGTTTGACCTTGATGTTATTTTTGGAATGGATTGGTTTACATGTTTGTTTTTCTTCGATAGATTGTAGAACAAGGGTAGTTAAGTTCAAGATTCCTAAAGAACCTATTTGTTAGTGGAAGGGGAGAAACTCAATCCCTGGAGGTCAAATACTTTCGTGTCTAGAAGCTTGTAAAATGATTTCCAAGCGATGTATCGATCATGTTGTGAGGGTCAAGGACCTTGAATCCGAGACCCCTCTTTTATATTTTGTTCCTGTAGTGAAGGATTTTCCAGAAGTCTTTCCAGATGACTTACACAGAATTCCTCCCGAACGAGAAAAATTCATTTCGTTGTAGATTTGTTGCCGGATTCTCAACCCATTTCAATCCTCTTTATCAGATGGCTCCGACCAAGTTGAAAGAGTTAAAGTCTCAACTGAATTATTTGCTTGACGAGTGTTTTATACAACCAAGCATATCTCTATAGGGAGCTCCGATACTATTTATGAAAAAGTAAGATGGGTCTGTTAGATGTGTGTTGACTACCAGCAATTGAACAAGGTTACTTTAAAAAAAATAAGTATCCTCTTGCTAGAATTGATTGTTATTTGATCAACTCCAAATTGCAAGTTGCTTTTCAATAATTAACTTTAGGTCGGATTATCATCAACTTAGAGTGAGTGGTGTTGACATTCATAAAATGGCTTTTCGAACTAGGTATGGTCATTATGAGTTCTTAGTCATGTCTTTTGGTCTAACTAATACCGTGGCCGCTATTATGGACCTTATGAATAGGGTAGTTACGAAATTATCTTGATTATTTTGTAATTATCTTCATTGATTATTTCTTGGTAAATTCTAAGAGTGAGGATGAGTATATGGGCCATTTCAGGGTAGTATTGCAAGTCCTCAAGGAACATCAACTCTTTGACAAATTTAGTAAGTGTGAATTTTGGTTGAGATTGGTTGCTTTTCTTAGCCATTTTGTCTGAAGTGAGGGTATAAATCTCAATCCGAAGAAAATAAAAGTAGTCAAGAATTGGCCTAGTCCTCTAACTCCCACCGACGTAAGAAGTTTCTTGGGTCTATCCAGGTATTATAGAAGGTTTGTTGATGGTTTTGCATTTATTGATTCTTCTTTGACAATACTAACCCAAAAGAAGGTTAAGTTTTGAGTGGTCGTAATCTTGTGAAAAAGGCTTCCATGAGTTGAAAGATAACTTACCACCACTCCGGTTTTGACCTTACCAGAGGGTACTAAAGGGTTCGTGGTGTATTATAATGATTCTTGAGTATTTTTGGGTTGTTCCCTCATGAAACATGGTAAAGTGATAGCATATGCCTCTAGACAACTAAAGGTGCATGAGAAGAACTATCCAACTCATGACCTTGAATTAGCGGCCATGGTGTTTGCTTCGGAAATATGGAGACAATATAAGCATGAGTGCATTTAGACGTATTCACCGACCATAAGAGTCTCCAATATGTGTTCACTAAAAAGGAGTTGAATCTCCGGCAAAAAAGGTGGTTAGATATTTTGAAGGACTATGACATGAGTGTCCTTTACCACCCCGGAAAAGCAAATATTGTTGTGGATGATTTGAATCGAATGACTATGGGTAGTGTGGCTCATGTTGAAGAGGGTAAGAAAGATCTAGTGAAAGATGTTCATAGATTGTCCCGGTTAGGTGTTCGGTTAGAAGATTCTACAAAAGGGGGTTTCATGAACCATCATAACTCCGAGTCATCTTTAGAGGTTGAGGTGAAGTCTAAGCAACAATCCATTATTGATGAATTTGAAGGAATCGGTTCTTAGTTAGCTCAATGATTCATTCTCCCCAGGGGGATGGTGTACTTAGGTACAAAGGTAGGTTATGTGCGCCGAATGTTGATGACTTGAGAAGACAATTTTTTGAAGAAACTCATGGTTCCTGATATTCTATTCATCTGGGTGCCACCAAAATGTATCATGACCTTCAAGAGGTCTATTGGTGGAACGTTTTGAAGAAGGATATAGTGGAGTTTGTGACGAAATGTCTTGATTGTCAACAAGTCAAGGCCGAACGTCAAAGACCGGGAGGGTTAACTCAAGTGAACTTGTGAAACGCATCAGAAAGGTAGCCTATTCTAAAAACCTCTTCACTTGAAGCGTATTATTACTTTTATCCTCAGACTGTTGTTAGCCTTACAAATATTCATATACTTAGTTAAATAAACTTAAATACACTCTCGATCTCCACATGGCAGAGAAAGTGATTTTAAACTCTTGTATAAGCATGAAACTCTTACTAAAAGTTACAGAGAAGTGTTGAAAACACCCCTGAACTTGACAAGAATTATTAGTTTTGTCCTAGAAATACAAAAAGTATTAACAACAACATTTTCCTTAACTATCTGAACCTAAATATGCCTCCAATTTGCAGGATGGAAAAAATAAGAACTCCACCCATCAGATATGTTTCCTACAATTGTTTAGCCCGAAATAATATGTCTACACTAATATAAAAAAAAATTACGAAAATAATCATGTAATGATAATTCTTGTAGTAAATATTACTTACTATTAATTGAAAAGAAAATGCATATTTTTCCACATTAAATTAAGACCAGCTTTTTAAAAAGACACTTGAACTTTGTGATGGTTCTATTGCCCCCGTCTTCTTATGTAAAATGAATTTATCATCCCATTATCTGTCTATGTGGTGTGTAGAGTATTGTTGAGTGAGATCAAAAACACAAATATATATACTTTTAAAGTATTCATTTAATTAGAAATGTTATTATTTCCTTTTATTTTATTTATTTATTTTATTTTCTCCATCCTTAATTTTTTTTTGCTAATCTTCTTCCCCGAAACTCAAAAAAACAAACTACAGCTTCTCTATCTTCTTCAAATTAGAATTTAAATTTCCTTCACTCACTTTTTTACTTGTCTTCTATCTTCGTTTTGTTTCATTTTCTTTTTTTTTCCTTATATTTTCAAAAATAATAATAATTATAAAGTAGCTTTCATATTATTTTTTTTTTAAAAAAAAAATAACACAAATTATTATGTAGTTTCTTAGCATATAAATAAACAAATTTCATCAATTCGATAGTATTATAGTATTTTATTACCTCCATCTTAATGGAGTTTCTGTTGCATAATTGTTATAATATTGGAAAGAAGATGGTAGAGTGAAGGTGATTATTCATTTTCAATTTATAATTTAATAGTAATTTTCTTTTGATTTAATATTGCTTTTTTGATATTAATGGTGGAGATGAGATTATAATAATGGCGTGATGAAGGCCACTACATAGCATTGTCCGCGATTGTGGAATATACTAGAACTTGTAGTGATGGAGACTATATAGAGGGTTGCAGCGAAGAAGAGTGACGAAGAAAGAAGAAGAAAGAGAAAAAATGAAGCTAATAAAACAAGAAAAAACAAATATGAAAATAAAGATTAAAGATTAAAAGTTAAAACTTAACACGTGCCAGATAATAATTGGTGCGTGATTGCAATTCCTTTTTTGCAATTAAGGTTGGCTGAAATGTGGGATATTTATAACACTTTACAGCTACCACACAAAGTTCAAGTGTCTTTTTGAAAAAAACATGTATTATTTTAATGGGGTAATATGTATTTTATCTTAATACAAATAGTTGGAGCACGTGGAAGTAAGAATACTATAATAAATTAAAGAATGTAAAATTGATTCTTGGCCCCTTAAGATTAAAGACTGTAACATCACTCCTTCAATTACTTTTTACATAATTAAATGGTGAGGTCCATAAGCTATATTATTGAAATCAAAATATATACAGGCCTAATCCATTCACGGGTTAGGCTAAAGAAAACAAAGCAAAAGTAGCGAAAAAGACAGCAAAACCTAAAAAGGAAGTCAAACCAGAAAGGAAGAGATATTAGCTTCTCAGAATTTTCATGTTGATTTTGTTGTTGTGACTTTAAATCCGATCAATCTCCCACCATAATTGTGAAATATCAGTTTTCCCTGTCTTATACAGACATAAGCTATCTTTGATGAAACTCAACTTCATATGAACTTCAAAATCAAGTTGATTGTGACATTATGTCGGCATCTTCTTAAATCAATTTGAAAAGCTATAAGATGCTAGAAAGAAAAGTTAATGATGAGGTAGGTTTCTTTTCTTCATCCAAACTTCTATTAACTCCAAGTGATATATTTATAGAAATAAATACAAATCTAAGCTCTATTGCCTTGTATAAATTGCACAATATTCAATGATTTCACATATCCTTGCATCTTACTAGTAGACTAGTAGTCAAAAGAAAACTCAATCTTATCATGTTGTCATGTTATTCTTCTAATCATTATATTTGAAGTATTAATTATTTTCTCGCTACTAATATTTAATGGGTCGAATTCTTTATTCTCTATTCAAATGTTATGAGTTATCGGACTGCACAAATCTTTTAGAGAGATTTTATTTGTGGAGAAAGCAATGGGATCAAAAATCAAATACTCTAACATCCTTCAAGTCTTGACTTTGTACTTTTTGAAACCCCTATGCTCTCACCAGGTACATGATATTGCTAACCAACAAAAATAGCTTCAAATATTAAAAGTTTGCTACTATTATGTATCAATTGTGATTTCATGCATGCTTCTTATCAAAACTTGTATATCTAATTGATATTCGGTACTTGTGAAATGTGATATCTAATTAGAACCGTAGATTTGTATGCTTGATTCTCATGTATGGCGTGTTACATTTTTTAGAACTTTCTAACCCAATTTTTCATTAACCAAAGGAATCTCGTGTAAAAATTTCAAAATTTTGGAAATACGTTGCCAAATTTAAAATTTTGAGCACACAACAAAATTGACTTATTTTATATTGATCATTATAACACTATCCTACCATAAAGGTAAGCTTTCCACTATGCTAGCACTGACATAGGGCCTGCACGACCATTATAGTGGATTGTGTGAAATAAGACCATTGTCAATGTGATTTATTTTATTTTGCCCCGACTTTTTAATGAACAAAATAGATTAGGAATGCTCCAAAAAAAATCCTATATAGGCACCCAAGGCATGGAGCAATGAAGGAGAGAGCTAACAACAAGAGAGGTGAAACCTAAGGAATTCCACTCCTTGTTTAATTTGTCATAGTTTTCGCTCATGGAGCCGAAAGCTCATAGTAAAGGTTCATCAATAGATTCTTGGAACCTAGGTCGTCTAGTTTTTTAAAACTAAGAAAAATTTAAACCCATAAATACCTACATCATAGTTGTGTATGTCCATAGTTTTCATGCATAAGGTTTCTTGCTCTGAGTTGGATTGTTAGGTAAGTGCCTAAGGCGGTTAGGACGATAATGGCATTTAGTAATTTGAGGTTTTTCGATTATATGGTTGTGTGTTGTATTGGAAATGAAAGTGATAGCAAAAGAATCTAGGATGACTAGAGACTGTCTAGAAGGTTCCCTTTCATTCGGTTACAATTGTGTGTTTTCCAAGTTATATTTCTATACATATCTACTACTTTAAAATATCACTTGCGCAATGCATGTCCAGGAAAGAATAAGAAAGAATCTCAAATGACATTATGTTGATAATCTTATCAAAATGAATCTATTTTCTTTACTTGTGGTTTCAAGTGTTATTGATGATGTCTTGCACTAAGCCAGTCATAACCAAGTCCGATCAGTGGCGAATAGTAAAAATGTCCCTTAAAATAGGCCAAAAGATCTCCCACAACACTTCTCTTACACCATTGTGTTCTGCAACCATCTCTTACACTTTTGTTTTCTTCAACCATGTCATATGCATCTTCGTTATATTGACATCATAGGCTACATTAGATACCTTTGGCATCCTAGTGCTTCATTAATAGACCGGGCACCTAGAGGGACGTTCACTCCACGAATGCAGATGGTAGGGCTGGGAGAATCCCAACGACATGTAAGAAGGATGGATAAAACTCCCTTACCCTTCCGACGTGAAAGAAGGTATGAGCCACCATCAAAGGACTCCAATTGAAAATCTAAATTCATTTATAGGTAACACTATCTTGTTTGGATGCGCCCCTCATCTTGAAAACTCATTGTAACGGCCTAGACGATCAGTCATATTGTACACTTTGGGTCTAGGCTCGACGAATTTAAAATATGTCAATAATTGGTAAGTCATGCTCACTTCTTTATCGAACATCTCTCATATGTTTTGCCAATATTGGACTTATAATATTAAATGGAGTTTTCACATACACCCCATCTATGGACTCAACGTCATCGATGAGATTTTCCCCACCATACGAGATTCACCTAGACTCAGCACTAAGGTTGAACTCTAGCAGCATAAGCAAGGCGAACACATGTGTGACTCTACTACCAATTGTAACAGCCCAACCCATTATAATATTGTCCACTTTGGGTACAAGCCTGATGGCTTTAAAAGGCGTCACTAATTGGTAACATCTGCCTACCTATATATCCAAAGTCCCTCTAATGATTTTTGCGATGTGAGACTTATAATATTAAGTTGAGTTGTACATACACCCCTCTATGGACTTACAATTTTATTTAAGGTTTGCCTCAGCAAATAAAATTTTCCTAGACTCAACAATGAGTTTTTTCCGCCTTACCAAGATTTTCCTAAACTCAATAAGACTTTGACTCATATCAACAATGCTAGCTGACACATAAGTGGCTCTGACACAAAGTGTGTTACGACCTGAGTTTATTCCCCAATCTAGAAATGGTACCTAAGACCATGAATGATCCTGGGATACCTCTTGACTTAACAAATCAGACATATCATAAAAACTATAGCAAAATTGAAAAAATATGCTTAATTAATAATTGAAAACTTTGTGATACTACATTACTAGTCTGAATAAAGTCTCTATTATTTTAAAATGAAAATATAAGTCTGCCAGGACATGGCATTAAGCTACCTTAAAATAAAGACAACATAAAGAAAAAACTTGACAGTCTAAAACAATGGAGTCCCCAAATAAGAAAGGCTCACCAAAAGCTTTTTGAGAGTGATGACACCTCATTCACCACAAATATGAGTGTGAATATCATAATCTCCATCATAAAGGATGCAACACTGAGAAATGTGTATGTAAGTATGTGGAGTGTACTGTGTAAGTGAGGGAGGACACTAGCCAAATCATTTAAAGAATCATGAACAGGATAGTGAAAGAAGATCTCCAAGATTATATGTGTACATATGATCTTGGAAATCTTATTTCACTATATTGTTTATAATTGTTTAAATTATTTAGCTAGTATATTTCCTTATTTACTCATTACTTTCCACGTATTGACACATATAATTATTTGCGCTATATATATTTATGATTTAGATTATGATGTTCTCACTTAAAGTCAGATAGTAAGGTTGCAACACTCTCAGTTAGCATTTGGTGAGCCCTTCTCATTTAGAGACTCCATTGTTTTTTTGATCTCAACTCTTTTACTTGTGTTGTCTTTGTTTTGAGGTAGTTGGTGGACATCGCCCGGTAGACTTATATTTTCATGTTGAATTAGTAGATGCATTATTCATACTTAAGTAATGTAGTCTCATGTAATTTATTGGATACTTTATTACGTATATGTTTTAGTTTCTGCAATAGTGCATGTAATATATCTAATATGTTAAGGGATAGACCGAGAAATGATCTGAGGCATTGTCTCTTAACTAGGGTATAGACTAGGGTCATAATAAACTTGGTATTAGATCCACTTTTGTGTTAGCCCTGTTGATTTAGATAAAAGTTGAACTAAGTTTAGGAAACTCCCATTAAGACGAGGTAAATCTCAGTGCAGAGTCTAGGTAAACTACATAGATGGAGCCAAACCTCAGCGAGGATGGTAATTCCATAGAGGGGTGTATGTTATACCCAAACTTAATATTATAAGTCTCACATCAAAAAACCACATGAGAGATGTCGTTAGGTATATAAGTAAGTGTTACTTACCAATTAGTGACAAATTTTAAATCTGTGTTGGACTGGACTTAAATAAGATAATTTCACTAGAGGGATCGACCATTACACTAGTTCCAAACAAAATCACATCCGCCAGATTTTGTCCAACCTTTCTTGGCTAGTTCTGCTGATAATTCTCTCGTAGGGGCAGTCTAGTCCCTCAATTATGCCCATTAAATAACCTGCAACATGAGAAGTATGAATTCAAAGTCTCAAATCATACTAAAATGTGTGTAATAGAGAAATCAAATATTTAAATCAGATTGGATTTTGATGAATTCCACCCCCTTCCCCACTATAGTGCGCATGTAGGTGCTATTATGGTGGGGTGCACCATAGTGCATGACCTATAGCAGGAAGTTGGAAGGGGGAATAGCAACAACCTACAATCTATAGTGGCCTCCTACCATAGCGTGATGCAAGGGCCCCATAACGGCCTTCATCATCTAAGAATGTGAAGCGGCACATCAATGATATATATATATATATATATATATATAATATATATATATATATATATATATATATATATATATATATATACATATACATATATAAGAAACAATCTAGGCATTTCAACTCCTAAATAATGATCGAACATTACTTTTGTACCAAGAGAAGCCCTCCTACTTTACCCGCCATTCTGGAAAAAGTCTCGACCCTATTTATTGTGATCCTTATGCCCAGATTTCTCTAGTGGCATTGTAAATATAAGTTTAAACCCAATATTTCAACAATTTAAATGATTAAATACAATATTCTTAATTTTTTCATATCAACCTAAACTATATTCTAGTCTATCATTTACTTTTATACAATATCCCTTATGTATAAAACGAAGAACAGAGTAGAGGACATGATAATTACCTTAGTTTAAATATTCTGATTGGATTTAAAGGTAAGTTGGACTAAGGTATCAGTTTGCATGTGATCATGTGGGACATAATCATCCAGGTGTTTATTGAGAGTTTGGGCTATGTTATACTTGTGATTCTGATTATAGGTTATTTATTTTACTAAGTTGTGGTTACTAGGTCAGGTTGATGAAAGGGGTGTAGTGCATTGTATACATGTTGGAGATTATTTATTGTTGTTTTGTGTTTAGTATGTATCTGATAAGGAGGATTGGGTTAAAAACCAGGGTGGTGGCATGAGAACTTGAGAGGGATTAGCAGGTTGGTTAACACAGTTGGAAGTGGTCATGGTGTTCCTTACTAAGGACTTGTTTTAAATCAAGATAAGGGTATTTTCATATTTAAACAGGACGTAGATCATGTTTTATGAATTTCTACGATGCCATTTTTAAAATTAGATGGTCAGGTTTCTTCTATCTAGGTTTTAGAGTAGGTGCCTACATGTCCTGGGGGGGTTTGACCATGACAAAAATATGGCCACAACACTGCATATCTGATTCAATTAATTAAGTTCTCTTTATCTTCGTTAATAATTTCTCTCTTCTCAATTGAATTATCTATATAAACCTTGATATTTAATCTCTCATACCACATTTCTTCTGAAATATTATTCTTTTATGGAAAAATGCATAAGTACCCCATCAACCTATGTCTGAAATCTTAGAGACACACTTATATTATACTTAGGTCCTATTACCCCCTGAATATATTTTATAAATAATTTTCTACCCCTTTTCGGCCTATATGACACTACTTTGAAAAAAAAAATATCAACACACGCTTGGTCAATAAGATAGTGTCACATAGGACGAAAAGGGGTAGAAAATTATTTATAAAATAAGTTCATGGAGGTAATAGGACCTTAGTGTAGTACAAGTGTGTCTATGAGATTCTGGCATAGATTGAGGGGTACTTGTACATTATCCCAAAATTTAAGTTTATTAACTATTTAATAGTCATTGGGGCGATGCACCTGATATGAAGAGTACTTCAGGTTTTTGTTTCAATCTTGGTTTAGGAGTTTTCTCTTAATGATCTAAGAAATAAGAATAGTGGCACAATAACCAGCCGTGGCAAGATATATTGTTGCAATAACAACTGTAAATCAAGCACTATAGTTTAGGAAAATTAAGTGTGATCTGAATATGGAGAAAAAAGAAGGGACTAGAATTATTTATTCATAACCAAGCTGCAATATCTATTACTAATAATCAGTTTTATAGCAATTCAATATTAAGATGTTTTTCTTGAGAGATGTGGAGAAAGATGAAGATGTGAAGCTTTTTTACTGCAAGAGTGATGAGCAAATTACTGACATCTTCACCAATTCCTTTCCCTCAACAAGTTTGAGATTTTTCAATGAGGATCTACTAAAATGTAATTCCTAAGCCAAGGAGGAGTGTTCGTTTTGTATATTTTAGGACTGTAACCTTTTATTTATTCTCTATAGTAAATATAGGGATGACAATTGGGTAGTGCGGAGCGGGGCAGGAAAGGTTGCGCTTAACCCACAAGATTTTTTATCCGCCCTGACCCGCATAACATTTTTTTCATTCTCAACCCACCCCACATAAACCCGCACTGCATGAAACCGCCTGTATAGTTTTTTAGTATTTTTTTCTAATTAATTTTGATACTAAAAATAAAATTCATAAAAATAAATGTATTTTTTATTAAGTTGTATTTATTTAATAGGTTAATGACGTAAAATTTTATTTTCTAGTGGTCAATTAGGAAACATGCAAGAAATTGAATTATTTGTTATTGAACCAATTTCATTTACTATCTCGTTAGTAACTTTACAGAAATTATCTTTATAATAATGTTCTATCACTCCTTGTAACATGTAAAAAGTAAAAATGAAGTTAAAACCACATATACCCGCAACTCACACCGCCCCACATTAGTTTTAATAAAGATCCACTTCAACTTGTCCTGCATCTCTCCCCCCCCCCCCCGCCCCATGATGTACCGTGGTTTCACGGTACTTTCAAAACTATTTCCTTAAGATTGGTGTGTGTCTAGAGCCTTTGTGTAGTAATTTAAAGAGATTTTTATATTTATTTTTTAGGAAAGGTGTTCAAAATGAAAAAGTAGAAGGCTATGGAGATTTAGTGCAAAGGTGACCCACGAAGGCCATTAACGGCCCGTGGTCCCATCGACGGACCGTAGATGGTGACCGTCGATAAAATGTTTAGGCATTTGCAAAAAAAATCAGGGAATTCTGACCAAGTGCGGGGCTATGAAAGTATCGACAGTCCGCCGATTGATCGATGGACCACCCTGTTGAATCGTCAATTAGATCAGAGAAAGTCCCAGTACCAATGTTGAAGAAAATCCAAGTATGAAACGATGAGAAACATCGATGGACCGTGTTGTTGGTTCGACGATTGGATAAAAGAAGATGTAAGTTGAAACCTGAAAAAATGCTAAGTCTGAACTTACAGAGGCAGCCGACGGCCCGTCGTTTGTGGGGTCGTCGATTGAACTCGCATTTTTTTGGAAAACTTTCCTTATTTGAATTCCTTTTAATTTAATCACTAATTTATAAATAGGGAGTGAAACCTCGTCCTTTAGGTTGGATTCTATTACTTTTGTCTTAGTTTTGTTCTTGGAGATTTGTTTTTGCAATTTAGCAGTAAACAAAATTTCCATATTTGGTTTTCAAGTGATTTTTGTAGATTCAAATTGAATTTCTACATTTTCTTTGAATTTCTCAAAGTAAGTTCATGAATTATTGTTTATCAACCATGAATTGTTTTCTTCTAAGCCTGGGTAACTAAATCCATGACTAGGTTTGTAGGAACCATGGCTGATTAACAAAGTAACCTGACTTAATAACAATTCTCGAATTGGTAATTGCATGCATTGAAAATTTTTTCGTTTAGAAATATTTTTAATGAGTGCACTTGTTAGAACTTGCCTTATTTTCACTTGCCGGACCAAGAAGGTAGTTAATAGGAAAAAAATTATCAACATAGATTTAGTAAGATACTATCTAATAGGATAGTCTCGATTGGTGCGAACTAATAACTAAGTCATATATCGAATATGATGCTTAATATGAAGTAAAGGTAAGGGTTAGTAACTTAGACACATGTACCCGGACAAACGTACGGGGTTAAATTCTCTAAATGCTGAACCAAGGATTTAGAGATACCTAACTTATCAATTTGTATGCAAAACACTAGGGAAGAATTGTTATAGCTAGGAATACGGAGCTATGAACCTATGGGGAACATTTACACCCTGGTTTCTCTCACAACTTGATAAACACAAGATTTGCTTCTGTTACTTGCTTAATTTAGCAATACTAAAAGTCTTTTGTTTTACGAACCCCCCCCCCCCTCTTTAATTACTAGTTATCGGAAAGGACATGACTAAATAAAAGGAATTTTATATTGAAGTTAAGTCTAAACCATAACCTAATAGCTGGGCTCTTTACTTGATACGACCGCTTATACTTCATTAAGGAAGTTTAATTTGAGCGTATCAAATTTTGGCGCCGCTGTCGGGGAAAGTGGCTTTTAGAGTAACTTTAATAATATTACCAAATTTTAGTCAACAATTTCCTAATTTTACTTTGTCTTTTGTTTTTATTTCTTTCAGGTCAAGCTCTAGTGTATTCCAAGTACACAGAGCCGAGGAGAACCAATAATTCCATTCGATCCCCAATGAACCGTACACTTTGAATAATGAATAATATGTGGAACCCAGCTAATCTAAGTGATGGGATCAATCGCCAGCCCCCACCACCGGTTGATGCTCATAATCAAGTGGTTGCAGAAAATCTGGTTGATGATGCTTTGAGGATGCACTCTTCCATCCCACGCCCTCAAAAGTTATATAGGGGCAACAGTAACATCACTGACTCTAATGGGCCTCTTGTCCTACCTCCTCTACCACAGGGTCACACATTCATTGTAACTAGTAGCTAGATGCAGATTCTCACCGCAATGAGCTTGTTTTAAGGGCTACCATCTGAGGATCCATATGCTCAAACTGAGGTTCGTGTGCAATATTTGTGTAGGTATATCAGACTTGGATATTAACATCATTAAGTTGAGAGTGTTCCCTCTTTCGCTGACGGTAGAGGCCGAAATATGGTTTACTGAGTTTCACTAAAATTATATCTATACCTGGGAGAAGTTGAGGGATGTGTTCCTAGAACGATACTACTTGGTTCAAAAGAAGCTCAACCATAAACAACTTTCTGGCACTACCTGGGGAGTCGGTGAGTACCTCTTAGAACGAATTTACTGCTTACGTGAGAGGTGCACCAAACCACTGCATTGATGATGAGTCGTTGAAAGAGTACTTCTATCTGAGTCAAAATGATAATAATAAGACGGTGCTTAATACTATTGCGGATGGTTCTTATGGTGAGGTACATTGCAGAGATCGCAGAGGAGTTGGAGAATGTCTTTCGCAACAATAAGGCTTGGAGTACTAGGAAGTTGGACACTTAGAGAAACACGTTTGCACTGCAAGTTACACACAATCTGACCACAGATGAGATTCGTGAAGAGATGGATCAAATGAGAACTGAACTTAAGTTGGTATTGAAACATGTCACTGGATGTGCAGAGAAAGTAATTGCGGTGAATTACTTGACTAAACCACCACCGCCAGCGGATTAATATTATTATAAAGAGGATTCATATGCAGTGAATGATCACACGGGGGGTTTCCGATCGAACTCCCAAGGCTCCAATCAGGAGAATTGGCATCAAGGTCAAGGAAATCAAGGTTGGAAGTATGGGAACTACAACAGAGAGGGTCATTATTTTTTAAATGGAAACTACAACCGCGACATCAACTGCAACTGGGGTAACTATGGAAACAAAAATGATCGAAGCGGGCCCTATGTTTCTTCTCAAAATTGGGAAGTTATTCCTAGGTATGGTGGAGGTAGTATGGTGCAAGTTGAAGATATGTTTCGGAAGATGATGAGGAGGTTTAAAGCTAGTGATGAGCACGCCAAAGAATTAAGAGGTGATTTCGCTAATAACGGGCATAAGGTGGATGCTCATGCGGTCTCGATCAAGCATCTTGAGTTATAAATGGTCCAATTATCCACTACTGTGAACCCACGACAACCGGGCACTCTTCCTAGAAATATCATTCAAAATCCTAAAAATAATGGATATTGAAAGGAAATCACTACCCGAGGAGGTAAGCAAACCATTGATCCACCTATGGCGTCTGCGGTAGAAGATTAGATTAGTAAAGATGAAGAGGTAGTGGAAACTAGACAAGGCGGTGAACGAAACAGAGGTACCCCAAAAGGTGATCCCCATTACTAGACCACCACCACCATTCCCTCAAAGATTGGTTAAGAAGACTAAGTATGGTAAATATCAGTGTTTTATTACTATGTTGAAACAGCTTTCCATCAATGTCCCTTAGATAGAAGATTTAGAGCAAATGCCCGTTTATGCCAAGTTCATGATGGATATGGTTAAAAAAAAGATATCAGTAAGTTTTGAGAATTATGACCAAATGCAGCATTGTAGTGTTATTGCTACAAGGTCTCTTGTGCAGAAGAAAGAAGATCTGGGTGCCTTTACTATTCCATGTACCATCGGCTTGTTAACTTTGCTAAAGCACTGTGTGATCTTGGTGCAAGCATAAATCTCACCATTTATAAGAAATTGGGTTTGGGTGACCCAAAGCCCACTACAATGCGGTTACTAATGGCCGATCGAACAGTGAAGAGGCCTATTGGGATACTCCAAGATGTGATCGTGAAGGTGGATTCATTTATATTTCCAGTCAATTTTGTAATTCTTGATTGTGAGGTGGATTTTGAGGTGCCTATTATTTTTGAGAGGCCGTTCCTTGCTACTAGTCGTGCCTTGGTTGATATGGAAAAAGGGTAGATGAAGTTTAGGTTGAATAATGAAGAAGCAGCATTCAATATTTGTAGGTCCTTGAAACAGAGTGGTGAGCTCCAAACGGTATCTGCTATATCCTACAAGGTTGAGAGAACGTCTGAGGTACAAATCAAAGAGCGCCTTGATGTTGAGGCACTAGCGTCAGTGATCATGAATTTTGAGAGTGATGGTATTGAAGAGTATTGGTCTTTGGTTGCAGCAATTGAACGAGGTGAATTTCAGTCAAAACCAAAGAATTTGGAGTTAGATATGAAGCATAGCGAGTCTCCACCCGTGAGACTATATATTGAGGAGGCTCCAAAATTATAGCTTAAGACTCTACCACCTCATCTGAGTATGTATTTTTGGGGAGAGATGACACGTTATCGGTAATCATTGCATTGGATTTGAATGTGCAACAAGTAGAGTGCCTGGTAGAAGTGTTAAAGAGGTTCAAACGAGCCATTGGTTATACTATTGCGTACATTATTGGTATCCCACCTATGCAAGAGGTACCAAATACGTCTAAATCCACCTATGCAAGAGGTAGTGAAGAAGGAGATCATTAAGTTATCAGATGTCGGAATCATATATCCTATTGCATATAGTAGTTGGGTATGTCCTGTTCAGTGTGTGCCCAAAAATGAGGGAATGACAATAGTGCCCAATGAGAGGAATGAACTTGTTCCAATGAGGCCGGTGACTTGGTGGAGAGTTTGTATGTATTACCAGAAATTGAATGCATGGACTGAAAAGGATCATTTCCGTATGCCCTTCATAGACTAGATGTTAGATAGACTCGCACGAAAAGGATGGTACTATTTTCTTGATGGTTATTCGGGGTACAATCAAATGTCTATGCACCCGAGGATCAAGAGAAGACCGCTTTTACTTGCCCTTATAGGATGTTCGCATTCAAGAGGATGCCTTTTGAGTTGTGTAATGAACTGCTACTTTTCAGAGATGTAAGATATCGATATTCTCCGATATGGTAGAGGATACTATTGAGGAGTTTATGGGTGATTTTTTAGTGGTTGGTTACTCCTTTGATTGGTGTTTGAGTCACTTGGACGAGGTTCCCAAAAGATGTGAAGAGTGCAATCTTATGCTAAACTGGGAAAAATGCCACTTTATAGTGAAAGAAGGTATTGTATTGGGTCATCGCACCTCAGAGAAGGAATAGAGATTAATCGAGATAAATTTGAGGTTATAGAGAGACTTCCTCCACCCATCTCTATAAAAGGTGTGAGAAGTTTTTTGGGACACGCAGGCTTCTACCGGAGGTTTATTAAGGATTTCTCAAAAAATTGCACATCATCTGTGCAAGTTACATGAGAAGGAATATAAATTCTATTTTGATGAATCTTGTCTAAAAGCGTTTGGAGAGTTGAAAGAGAAGTTGGTGTCTACGCCCATAATTATTTCCCCATATTGGATTAAACCATTTGGATAAAATCCTTCACCCCATCTATTGTGCAAGTAAGGCCCTAAATGAATCACAAAAGAATTACACTGCAACTGAACAAGAGATCCTTGCGGTAGTATTCGCTTTCGAAAAATTTTGCTCCTATCTGCTAGGCACGAAATTCATAGTGCATACCAATCACTCCACTTTGAGGTATTTGATGGAAAAAAGGAAGTGAAACCAAGGTTTATTATATAGTTAGTACTATTGCAAGAGTTTGATTTTGAGGAGAAACATAAAAAAGATACTGAAAATCAAGTTGTCGATCACTTGTCCAGATTGAAGGATGCAGCTTTGCAAGACTTGGGTGAAAAGGCTGAAATTGATGATACCTTCCATGATGAGCATGTACTGGCCGCTTCACATCATTTGATTCCATGGTTCGCCAATATTTCGAATTATCTGGGTAGTGATATATTCCCATTAGACTTGTTCTTCCATCAAAGAAAAAAGTTTATGCATGATGTGAAAAAGTTCTTTTGGTATGAGCCTTACTTATACCAGAGTTGTGCTGATGGGCTTATTCACCGTTGTGTGCCGTAAGTTGACATGCTAATTGTTTTGAAGTCATGCCACTCCTCGCCTCTGAGAAGGAATCATAGTGGTATCCGGACTGCCCACTAGATTTTGCAGTGTGGGTACTATTGGCCAACTATTCACCAATATGCTCATGAGTTTGCCAAGTCATGTGATAGGTGCCAAAGAGATGGAGGAAATTCTAAGAAGAAAGAGCTCCCTTTAAATCCCATTCTAGTGATTTTGTGATTTGATGTATGGGCATTAATTTTATGGGCCCATTTGTGGGTTCTCATGGGATGAAATCTATTCTTGTGGCGGTAGACTATGAGTCAAAATGGGTAGAAGCCATAGCACTTGCCAAAAATGAAGGGAAGAGTGTCACCGCGTTCTTGAAAAAGAACATCTTCTCCAGATTTCGCACACCTAGGGCCATTATTAGTGATGGGGGACCTCTCTTTTGCAACAAGTTGATCAACGGGATATTAGATAAATATGGGGTTCACCACAATGTGGCCACTCTATACCATTCTCAGATTAGTGGTAAAGTTAAGGTGTCCAATCGAGAGATAAAGAAAATCTTATCAAAAATGGTAAATGCTGATAGAACGGATTGGTCAAGGAGGTTTATTGATGTTCTTTAGGACTACCGGACTACATACAAGATCCCCATAGGTATTTCTCCATACCAACTTATATATGGGAAGGCTTGTCACTTGCAAGTTGAGTTAGAGCACAAGGTCATGTGGGCGATGAAAAAACTAAAGATGGATTAGAATGAAGCACTGGAGCAGAGACTTAATGGGTTGAATGAGCTTGATGAGTTTCGCCTAAAAACATATGAAAGTTTAGTCATCTACAAAGAGAAGATGAAGAAGTACCATGAACAAAAGATTTAAAAGCGAGAATTTGCGGTTCGGGACTTTGTGTTTCTATTCAACTCTAGGCTACGCTTGTTTCCAGACAAATTCAAGTCCAAGTGGACTGGCAATTCCTTGTCACCAAAGTGTTCCAACATGGAGAGGTTGAGCTGGTAAACAAAGAGGGTGCAAAGTTCACGGTCAATGGTCAAAGAATAAAGATCTACTTAGGGCATGCGGAGAGTGTCCATGAAGTGGTTGAAGCATATTTCCTTGATGAAGTCTGAGTAATCAAGGATCTTGCATCGTGCCACGACGTTAAATCAAGCGCTTTTTAGGAAGCATCGCAAGGTGTATCCTCTAGCCAACAATAGGGTTTTTTCTTTTTTTATATAAATATTTGCATTCTCTTGTTTCATTTTTGTTTTACTCACCTTCATGTGTTATTTTTTTTAAGTATGTTGGCTAGAGAGTAGTTTAGGGTCCGTGTCTCAAAAGTGTCCAGAAAAACACAAAAAGAATAGCTTAATGGGTGTTCAATGTGCAGGGACGGAACCTATGAATTCTACAGAAATTCATCTAGTGCACAGATCTACGGACCAAACGACGGGCCGTAGTTCACTCCACGAACCGTCGATGGTGTTCGTAGATCCAAAATACTTTCGTATAAATCTGTGCACAATCGACAGTCCAGTCGATGGTCCGTCGGCTGACTTACGGACTTTCGATGGGGTATCGTCAGTTCACAAAAACCAGTGACCTTACCCGACCCGACCGGCTAAATTAAAAAAAGTAAACTATGTAGTTACCTTCCTATATCTTTTCAGATTGTCTCCCAACCGTTTCCCTCCCTTTATTCCTTTTCTTCTCCATTAAACCAAATATCTCTCCCTTCCATTTTCTTCAAAATCCCCACAACTCTCAATTTCCCAGAAATCCAAAAACCCTACCCTCCCTAGATTGTACTACTACTCCATTTTTTCGGACGGTGTTCGAAGGCAGGCACGTATGTTGGTTGTTGCAAGATCACCCACTCATTCACCACAACAGTTTACAGGTATTTTATTTCCCTTTAGTTAATGAATTCTCGTTCATTCGCTTTTGTAATTGAATAAATCGTATGTGGGTCTTGACTTATGGACGAATTTGCATGCTAATATTGTTAAATTATGGGTTCTATGTCCCTTTTAATGATAAAAAGTGAATGAGTTGGGGTGGAATTTGTTCCAAGTCCATATGATTGTTGATTTTTTTGACTTAGGGTGTGATGGCCTTGTAGAATCCCTGATCGTAATTATTGAAATCAAAGCCCTACGGATGACGAATTGGTTTTATACTTGTTATTATGTTTATTTTGAACTTGTGATTTGCTTAAATTTATCAAAATGTATGTTTAAAACCAAGCACAAAAACCTGTCTCTAATCAGCAACACGAGACCCCGTCTATGGATCATCGGTTGATCAATGGACCGTCGATGGGGTCCGTCGATGGATAAACTCTTAAAATGCTTAAATTTGGAACGACGGAAGTGGACTACAGCTCATCCATTGATCGACGGGTCATTCTGTACATCTATCGTTTTTCTAACAAAAACTTAGATTCCTGAGAAATTCTAAATTATTCAAGTGTTAGACGACGGAAGTGGACTACGGTTAATTGATTGATCGATGGGCCGTTCTTCACGTTTGTCGTTTATTATTGAGAAGTCTTTTTAATGTAGACTTTTTTAGTTTGCTAAGCATCCACAGACGGGCACTATCGACAGCCCATCGTTGAATCGGCGGGCCATTGATAGTTCCCGTCTCCCTAGAACTGCAATTTTGCAAATGACTTGTGTTTTGTGTTTTCAGATTCTGTATTGATTATTTTACTTGCGTAGTTTGATTACAATGAGAGTAACAAGTTTTTTTCTAGGTACATATAACCCCCAAACCAAACATCCAAAATTCTAGGGGTAGGTCCAACTCCATGGCACCATCTCGCCAAATATCGGCAGTTGTAATGATGAGCAGAACCCAAAATATGTGCCCCCAAACACCCTGCACCCTAGACCAATTGCTAGAGACACTCAAGGCACCCCCATAAAGGTGGCGTTCGGCGTAGTCACTGCCTCCCAGTTTGATGAGGAGCACACACCGACCGGCACAGCGTCTGGGTCTGCCTCGGGTTCTGATGGAGCGTCTGTCTGCCAAGAGGCTTCAGGTTTAGTGTCGGGCCACTCTACGGGGTCGATGAGTCCATTGCCTCCGATTTTAATGAGGCCTAAAGTTCGGAGTCTACTTCGGCATCCTAGGTTAATGTCCCTGCACTGGTTCCTAACGAGCCTAACCGATGGTGCGTCGATGGTAAGTATCAGATCTACAGGAACGCCAAGATGTTGAATGATAAAATGGTGATGACTTAGTTAGTGAATGTGCAGCGGCGAGTTCTTAAAGAGAGTCTTCATACAGTCCCTGATATGCATATGTTATTTACCCACCACAAACTTGAGTTGATGGCTAGGAGTCTGGGTTCATTTAGTGAGTAGATTGTGCGAGAGTTCTACAAATCATACGTGGAGACTCTCTGAGGTGTTTTGGAAAGGCGAGTGAAACCTATCAAACAGGACCCACTCACAGAGGTTCTAGTTTGAGACTGTCGGGTGGACATTTCTTCTACCTCCATCTGCCGCTTACTGTACGGTGGGTCCACTATTGTCGCGAGGGATCCCCTTACTCCAGAGTTTGACTACAGGTGGGAGTTGGTCAAGAGTGGCCAATTTCAGCAGAGCAGAGATCAGAGAGAGTCAACCAAGAGGTGGATTGCACAGTAGCTCTCCATTGATGGTGAGGGAGAAGACTGGGTGTAGGACCCCAGCGGCCTTATCATGAAGGCCAACCTCACCTTTGCAACCAAGTTCTTCTGGCTGTTAGTCTGCCACCCTTTCCCCCAAAACAACAGATAATATCCTTACTTGGGATAGAGTGGTCCTTGTAGCAGCACTGGTAGGCGGGTTGGAGATCAACTTCATGAGGTTGTTGATCTTCACGATATATGAGAGGGATTTTAAGACCTCTACCACTTACCCGTTCGCCTGTATGATTTTTCCAACTATGCAGGGATGTTGGAGTGCCCCTCTGGCACTGTAATTTCCTTCGTACTCCGACAGGGATAGTGGATATAGGTCTCATCAAGGATAAGGCCAATGTGGCAGTACCACGGCGAGGGCCTAGAGTTGATTTGCAGTCGCTGAGTGAGAACTTGGCGCATACGATAGATCAAGCCCAAGGAGCTGATACTGCAACTTTAGATCCCACACGATACCAAACCGGCCGAGTCTTCCCTTGGCACTAGTAGGGCACCTAGTTCCTCTCATTCTACACTACTATCAGCAATAGTGGTCCCGATTGCTAGGGTCCAAAAGCTAGAGGCCCATATGTCCACCTTGGTGCATCATATCCAGCCTTGGATGCAGAAATCCATTGCCAGAGGATCGGATTGAGAAAAAGGTGGCTCAATATACGAAGCGGAAGATTTAGGCGGTCCACCAGCGCCTAGATACATTTTAGTTGTGATTGCTAGCATGCCTAGTCCCCACCGTTGATTTGACTACTCTTCAGAAGGTTGTGGCGAGTTTACGGGCAGATGTTGATAGCATACTGGATATGAGGAGACCTGAGCCCGAGACTGCACCTGTTGAGGTAGCGGAGGACATAGTTTTTGCTGCCCTTTTCACTGCACCACCTGAGCCACGTGAGCAGGCGATCACTGATGGAGAGATGCCTGTGTGAGGAAGAAGGAGCGGATGAATCTTGAGACGTCGAGGAGAGCCTCGTTGATTGATGAGGAGACCCACCAGATGAGGGATCAAGAGCTGCCTTCTAGGGTATCTAGTTCACGACTTGAGTCTGTTGAGAGGAGCAACACTTACTTTATGCATAAATTGATGCGAGCACCACTGAGGGTGTCCCTACTATAGAGGTTGCAAGTTCTAATAAATTGGACCCGCCTGCTTGTTGATCGTCGGCGCTATACGCCTCAGGTTTGCTTCACCTACCACCATATGTTTAAATTTTTTTGTGCATTAGGGACAATTGCATGTTTTTTTGTTGGGGTGGGGTAAATGGAAAGTGAGTGTTAGGGTGAAGTCTGAGTAGCCCAACTCATGATCCTCTCTTCGGGGTTTTCTTGCCTGTGTTCTTTTCCCCCAAAAGACTCATTACTTTCTTGTTGAACCGGCATGTGATGTAACTTGTACAAAGTATGAAAGTGAAATATGAAGCATGATGGCTAAATATGAATGATATCCCGATTCTATGAAATTGCTTGCATGAATAGGTATAATGAAGTTGAATGTGTTGGCTCTAATCATGACATGGAGATGCACCCAGTGCATGACCCTCAATCTAACACTCAAACTAGGTATCTGATAATCTAATAGCGTAAAGAGGTGTCAAGAGAGTGTGATAAATTTGATTGTTCCACTATTGGTACCTAGATAGAACTTGACCGGTTGGTCTTGCAAAAGGAATCTGTGTTACAAATATAGGAAAGGATCATAGGCCCTTGTTCAAATTAGCAAAAATCTAGCCTTAATTAAAGTGAACCAAATGAAATCGTATCTCTTTTTAATCAAAATATCTTGAGCTTATAATAGACCTTTCTTTTCTTCACCAACTCACATTCCATGGGTATAATGTGTTGGTTCTGATCCCTCCTTGTACATGTGCACCTTGACTTAGGTCAAAAGCCTAAGTTGAGGGTGGCTAATACAGAAACTAACCTCTTCTTGGCCCTTGCCCAACATTGGTTAATGTGTACCTTGACTCATGGAAAATTCATAAGTTGAGGGTGGATATTATGAGTGAGGACCCGAAAAGTGGGTATGAAAAGAGTAATGTGGAAAAGAAAATAAAAAGTGATTAAAAGAGGTGACTCAGTAAAAATTATCAATTAAATGAAAAGAAAAAAAAGGAAAGAAAAAAGAGTCAAAAAAAGTAAGAGTCATTATCACAAAGAACAAAAAGGGAAAGCAAGGTAAAAATGAAAAGAAAAGAAAAGTAGGGCATAAGAGATAATGAAAGAGGAAGGATACTTAGCTGCAATGTCAAGGAGGGAGGAAAGTCACTAAAATGTACTCATATGTACCATACCTTACCCTGAGCCTATGTTACAAGCCAATGAAGTCCTATTGTGATCCTAAGAGTCTAATGTGGTGAACTTAAGCAGTGAAAATAAGGTCAAGCTTATGGTGACAAGTACTAACTAGGTGTGAATTTGTTTTGAGCGTGAGTGTTTAATAATGATCCTTGTACTCAAAGTTAAAATCACTATACGAAAATGAAGGATATATTTTTTGAGTAAGGAAACTAGTAGCAATATCAGAAAGTTGGTACCTTGGCGAGAGGCAAAAGAGTAGAGGGGTTGGTGCATGGTGAGTTGATGTCATGGATGATCCACATGAGTGAGCTTATCAATCCTAAGAGTAAAAGCATGCACGAAAGCAACGAACAAATTGGGATAGATAGCCATGTGATTGCGAAAGCCTAAAAGAGGACACTTGTGTACAAAGTATTGTGTTGAGTAATAGTATGTCGCTTGAGGACAAACAATGAATTTAAGTTGAAGGTGTTGATGTACCGTCCTTTCACGGCACTTTCAATACTTTTCCTTAAGATTGGTGTGTGTCTAGAGCCTTTTTGTAGTGATTTTAATATATTTTATTTTTATTTTGTAGGAAAGGTGTCCAAAACGAAATCACAGAAGGTTGTGGAGATTTAGTACAGAGGTGACCCAAGAAGGCCATCGACGGCCCGTCGTCTTGTTGACGGACTGTAGATGGTGACCATCGGTAGAAGGTTCAGGTATTTGCAAGAAACTCGGGGAATTCTGACAAAATGTGGGGCTACGAAAGTATCGATGATCCATCAATTGATCAACAGACCGTCCTGTTAAATCGTCGATCAGATTAGAGAAAGTCCCAGTACCCGACGTTGAAGAATAGCTAAGTATGGAACGACGAGAACCATCGACGGAGCATAAGTGAATCGATGGACCGTGATGTTGGTTTGTCGATAGGATCAGAGAAGATGCAAGTTGAAAGCAGAAAAAAATGCTAAGTCTGGACTTACGGAGGCAGTCGACCGACGGACCGTCTGTGGGGTCGTCGATTGACGTGTTTTTTGGAAAACTTTCCTTATTTCAATTCATTTAATGTAGGACAGTTTTTTTAAAAATAGGGTGTAAAACCTAATTTTTGGGGTTGGATTCTATTACTTTTGTCTTAATTTTGTTCTTGGAGATTTGTTTTTGCAACTTTAGCATTAATCTAAATTTCCAGATTTGGTTTTCAATTGATTTTGTGGATTCAAGTTGAATTTCTGGATTTTCTTCGAATTTGTCATAGTAAGTTCATGATTTATTGTTTATTAACCATGAATTGTGTTCTTCTAAGTATGGGTAACTAAATCCACAACTAGGGTTGTGGGAACCATGGGTGATTAACAAAGTAAACCTAGCTTAATAACAATTCTCGAATAGGTAATTGCATGCACTGATAATTCTTTCTTATAGAAGTCTTTTTAACGAGTGCACGGGGTAGAACTTGCCTTATTTCTACTTGCCAGACCAAGGATGTAGTTAATAGGAAAAGAATTATCAACATAGATTTAGTAAGATACTATCTAATAGGCTAGTCTCGATTGGTGCGAAGTAATAACTAAGGCATACATCGAATATGATGCTTAATATGAAGTAAAAGGTAAGGGTTAGTAACCTAGACACACGTAGTCGGACCAAGGTACGTGGTGAAATTCTCTAAATGCCGGATCAAGGATTTAGAGATACCTAACTTATCACTTTGCATGCAAAACATAAGGGAAGAATTGTTATAGCTAGGAATACGGAGGTATGAACCTATGGGGAACACTTACACCCTAGTTTCTCCCATAACTTGATAAACACAAAATATTTGCTCCTCCTACTTACTTAATTTAGTACTATTAAAAGAATTTTGTTTTACAATACCCCCCCCCCCCTTTAATTACTAGTTATCGGAAAGGACTTGACTAAATAGAAGTAATCGCATACTGAAGTTAAGTCTAAACCATTTTCCTCGTGGATCGACCCCAACCTAATAGTTGAGTTTTTTTACTTGATACGACCACTTATACTTCTTTAGGGGAGTGTAATTTGAGCGTATCACCCCAGAGACCCTAAATCGAACCCAACCCACTTTCGCCTTGCGCGTTACCTTCCCTAACTAAATTAACTTTAGTTTTCCTTAAATAACTTATTTACCTAGTCTTTAGGAATTTGCTTATCTTCATCATATTTATAGATGATCGTTTGATCTATTAAATTAGTTTTTTACTATATATGTAAGTCTTATGTATTGAAACAAAGATACCACTTTCCACGAAAGTCTCTTCTTTCTTGTTCTTTATTGATTTATAGTTGTTATCTTTCATTATTCATAAGTTTTCTTTATTTTTATTTTCTTGTTTTTTCACACAGACTGTTAGTTGGACATTAATAATTGTAGAGGTTATAAAAGTGTGGATAACTCCTTTCCTTTATTCAAAATCTCTTAAACTTATGTCTCCTAAGTTAGGGGGTCAAAGCCCATATGGAGTTAGCCTCAACCTTGATAGAAAATTCAACATCTCCTACTTCACTTATGATGGGCTTAGACCAAAAACTAAGATCATGTTAATAACATAAATAATTTATACAGAGATATGGTCAATACAACATGGGAGCATCAAGAACTATAACTTAAAAGTTTTACAAGAACTCAATTTAGGAATCCAATCACATATCAAAAATAATTATATACTAACATGAGAATATTATTACTCACAATACCCAAAGGCATCCTTCAATACTTGAGTTCATATTTAAATTTATATTTCACATTTGCACTTGTCACATATATAAGTATAATGGAACACTTGTGTATAGTAGTTAAAATATTATTTTTAATTATCTTTTCTTTCTACTCAAATCTATTTATTTCAAATCAACTATTTTCTTAGACATGCATGACATCATCGAATAACCAATGGCTGCTACTGACATTCTGAAATGTAACACCCCAAAATGTCTAACTCATATCAGATCAAGAGAAGCCCAGAATATTCCAACTATGAAGATTTTATGTTTTACAAGATGATATGGACCGTAGATGGGAACCATAGACCAATTTTAGAAATTGAGAAATTGCTCTGAGATTTACGAGCCACATTATGGGTCATAGAAACTTTTACAGGTTTGTAGATCATATAAACTTGATTTTTTCCTTGAACGACACAAACTAGGTTTACGGGTCGTAGACTCTTTTGTGGGTCATAGATGGCTTCATAGTTCAAGTCCCAAAACTCAGAAATTCTCTACGGACCTCTCTTACGGTTCATAGATTCTTCTACGAACAATAGTTGAGCCTCGTAAAATCAATGCTCAAAAACTTAGTATCTTACTCTGATTGTTAGAAACGGTGTTCGACGATCCATAGGTGAAACTTCATATCGTAGATGCCCTTCATGGAACTAGCTAAAAATTTTAAGCTAGGATATTTTGGTCTTTTTCACTCTTTTAATCCTTACACCGTGTCATTTTAACCTATTATAAGTGGTATTAAGGGATCATTTTTATCATTCGAAACCTTTTATTTCACGTTCAAGACCCCAGATCAAATTTTTTTTCTCTCTCAATTAAGATCTAGAGTTCCAAGCTTCAAATCTTCATTCAAGAAATTCAAGTTTTGTTCTTCATTTAATGTAAGTGGGATTAAGTATTCCTTCACTCACTGAGCCACAAAGAAACCTCATATTTCAATGTTTAATGATAACCTAGGTTTCTATTATCTTCATAAGTTCCTATTGAATTTCACTTCTTCATGATTAGTTGTTAATTGTATGATCTTACTTATATTTTTATATTTTAATGTTATTTCATGAACCCTAAGTATATAGGTATTTTCATGACTTAAAATTATGAAATTTCAAAATGCATATCGTCGGATTATCATGTTTTATGATTTTAGTGCACATCTTCAGTGGTGGTGGTGGAGGTTGTTGTTGTTGTTGTTATTGTTGTTATTTTTGTTGTTGTTGTTTTTGTTGTTGTATTTGTTGTTGTTGTTGTTGTCAATTATCATTATTAATATATTATTATGTATCAATTAAATGCATGTTTCTGTTGGAAGCTTTACTTAGCATTGAGTGAATTTATGGATTACAAATTTTAGTCGGTGTCTATGAATCTTTAGTAGCAATCTCTATGTCCTAGAACTATGTGTCACTATAGCATTTAACGAGATTCTCATCAGTTAGGCTGACTTCTTAGTCTTTACAAACATTAGCTTAGATCAGCCTTTGTACCCCAACAACGTACATTGGGTCCTTTTGATGGGGATTATACTTCAAACTCTATGTAGTAGCTCATATGGTTATATGTCAGTTTTAGTATCTCCCACCGTTAGGCTTTCAATTATTGCATGACCATGTACTTCTGTATCTTATTTCAATATATCTTTGTTTCATACTATTTTACTTAGTCACTACATCATTTTGTTTTACGAATTCTGTATGTTCAGTTATCATGTTTATCATGCATTATCCTACATACTCAGTTTAAAATATTGACCGCATACTTTCTACCTATATTATTTAATCATATAGGTTTTGACGCTCAATATCTAACTCACAGATAGTGCTATCTTCGGTTATTGTATTCGAGTTATTGAGTTCTCATATATCTGAGAAAAACATCTATGTTTTCTTTTGGGTCATTTAATTTAGTTTCAAACTATTGGAGTTATCTAGGGTTTGTCCTAGAAACTATATTAGTAGACACTTTCAGACAATAAGTTTAGATTAAAATATGTGTACTCAGATATTCGTATATTCAGATTGTTAGACTACTTCACTTCGGTTTTACATTCGGTTATCTTTTATTGCTATTTCAGGTTTATCTTAGTGTTGTGTCAGACCATGTGATTATCTCAGAGTCACTTACGAATCTAAGCACCGTCTCGTGATTAAAGGATATTCTTGATTCATGACAAAGTTGATATCAGAGTCAAATCTAAGTGTCTTAGGGTGTCTAAAATCTACATTAAGTAGAGTTGTATTCATAGGTTTAAAGCTCCCCGCATATATGAATGATTAAACATTCCAATACACGTTTAAACATCATACCTCTAAGAAGAGCCTACATTAACAAACACCTCCAGCTCAAACTATTTCAACTGGTGAAACGTCATTCCAATATTGTTTAATGCTAGCGAAATGTATGATCAAAATAGAAAACCTCTTAATTTTTCCTTAGTGGATGTTTTGTTTATTCAAAGTTGTTCAACTCCAGCAAAATGCATGTCTAAGACAGAATGTGTGACAAAACTAAAATGATCATATAACTTTTGACTCTGTTTGACACAATCCTTGTGAAGTTGGAAAGAAGACTCATATAAAACTTTAATTTGATATGTCACGTGTCATCTAAATATTCATATTCTATTATATATTGTTATTTTGATTTGACCTAAGTAAAATCATGAACCTAAACTTAATCATTTTCAAATCAACTTTTTACTAGATGATTATTATGACCTTAATTCATCTCCAAAACGCTTCCTACACTAAGGAATTGATCTTAACACAATTATGCACAAATAAAAATCACCTAATGCGGATCTATAAGCATACACATAAAGGTTTGGATCTTAGTCTAGAAATTTTTAGGGTGTTACGACGGACTTATAGCTTGTTCTACGAGATAATATATCATATGGTTACTTAACTTTGCATATTTCACCTAGAAAGTCACTCAACTTTGAGTTTTTCACTTAAAAAGTCACCCAACTTTGTTTTAAAACTCAAAATTCATTCAACTATTCTTATTTCACTTAGGCCCCGTTTGACCATGCGACATGGAATCATGAGACGAATTTGAAGTTCTTTTGGACATGCGATATGAAATATTTGTGTTGCATATTTTCTCATAAACATAAGAATCTCATAAAGTTGTAAAACTATTAAAATAGCCCCAATTGTTTATTCAATCTTACCAAATAAATAAAACTTTATAAAACCGCATAATAAATTATAACAAATCTATTTGCTCACCACTTAAATAATTATTTCATCAAACTTAAATTCAATTAAAAAATATTGAACATAAATTGTAGTGAACTAGCCTTGCATTTTTCGATCATGTGATGACCGAGAAGACGAACCAAGTTGTTATTCTGAGTAATTTGTTGGTCAATATCATCGGCAACTATATTTTCATACTCATAGACCACAAATATTTCATCACTCCTTCTCGCAAATAATTATGTAATGTTGCACAAGTTATAGCAATTTACACTTGTGTGTCAATATCATAATGGTTCATGCCTTGTTTTCACATTCTAAATCTATTTTTTCAAGCTCCAAGAGTTTGTGGGGTTGTCTTAATAAAGAATAAAGTGATGGATCAATTTAAATATTTAAAAAATCTCAAATCATGATATGAAATTCCCATATAATTTTACATCATGATTTTTGGAGAATATGCTCTTCCATCTCATGATGTGAAATCATGAGATGAAACCAACCTAAAATTACATGTTCAAACGCTGATTTCATATCAGGATATGATATCGCATGACCAAATGGCTTCTTAGAAAGTCACTCAGTCATTCACAATTCACATAGGAAGTCACTCAACTAATGACTATTTACTTAGAAAGTCATTCAACTAATTTAGAGAATTTCTTCATTAAATTTTGTTAAACTACAGTTTCATTTTGAATTAATTAAAAAAAATAAAAAGATGTGGTTTTAATTATTATATTAAATTTTGTTGTATTATAATTTCTTTAAATTATTTAAAAAAAAAAAAAAAAAAAGAGAAAGATCGCTTCTGCGTCTTTTTTTATTACTCTTCCTAGTTTAATTTTAGACATACAGTTGCTATTGACAAATCTTATATATATATATATATATATATATATATATATATATATATATATATATATAATATATATATATATATATATAATATATATATATATATATATATATATATATAATAGGAGAGGTGATAGCATCTGCGTGATCATTACCACAATTAATCTCTAATTTTAACTTTTAAATAAATATATATATAAGTAATTCAATATTTTAATAAAATAAAAAAGATATTTTAAAAAAAGAAAAGTTACAGTTTTTTTAAACAATTAAAACTGTTAGTTTTTTTAAAAAAAAGTAAAACCTTACCTTTTTTTGACAAACAAATGTTGATAATAGTAAATAAATAAATAATAATAATAATAATAATAATATATTTTAAATTTATGACCAATATTAATAAACCCACGTTAGGAAATTTCTATTAAAAATTAATTATTTACTATTATTATTTTTATTAAATAAATAAATAAATAATAATAATAATAACAATAACAATAATAATAAAAAAAAATAATAATAATAATAATAAGAATAATAATAATAATAATAATAATAATAATAATAATAATAATAATAATCCTATATCAGGATCCTGAAGGCTGGCGGTAGTCCGCACGGCCATCTAGATCTGTATAAACCCAGGTTATACTTTGAAACGTATTATAGTTATGTTAAAAGTCTTATCCTAAGTTTCGACTGTATGGTAAACTTTTACTCAAGCATGGAGTTCGTTTCAAATATCAGTAGATAGCAGTTCTAACAAGGGTTTCAGGCTGCCACTTTCTTCATTTTAACGGGGACTTACAATACCACATGTTCGCTATCATTGATATTTCCTAACTTACCACCACCTCAAAACCAAGTCAAAACTTGTGATAAGAGTATTAAGAACTATAATAAGAATTCAATATAACTTAGTTAGATCCAGATATTAGATAAGAACATCATACAGAAGTTATGGAGTTAGCATAGATATGAAAGTAACTTAGCCGGCCATGGAGACGGCAAACAAGAAAAGATAATAATAAGAGGAAATAAAATAATACCTTGAATAGAGATCTTTTAAACCTAAGCTATTTCTTTTATTACTCACAAAGAAAGGTTTTTTACAAAGGAGAGAAAAGAGAGAGAAAACTCCAAACTTCAACCTGCCTCCTACTTCTAAATGAGGCTTCTTATATAAACAATAAAAGTAAAGAGGGGGTCCTCATATGGGCCCTACATACTGTTTTAAACAATTAAAAGATAAGATTTTTGATAAGATTTATCTTATCTTTTCCTTTAAGGTTCTTCTTTATTGTGTTTTCCTGTTCCTTCATAGATGCTAGGAATTCTTCCACTTGTTGCAGCTGTCCTTCTGATAGCTCGCAGTTTTGATCTACAGACTGTTCATCAGTTGTATCGCTTTGACTCTCATAGAAGTGTCTGATTTATCAAATTCTGCAATGTCTGTTAGCAGATTTCTTTTAATTTCGGCCAAATATTTATTTAATAATTCTTCTTTATTTCCTTCTTGGATTGAAATTCTTCTAGCAATATGCTTTACTGAACCATCTGCAGAAATATCTTTTTGATAAATTTTTATAGTGTTGCTGATCTGGTCCAGAAGTTCTTGTCCATATAATTTGCCTGTAGCTGGATCCCTACGATTTAATTTGTCCCAAAAGTTTGTAAAATACTTTCTGTATAAGCAAGCGATGTTTTCTCCTGGGGTATAGCCCATTTCTGGAGTCCATTTATGGATCCAAGAAATTGAGAATTCTATAAAAAAAAATACATCTGATCTATTTTATCAATACAAGAAACATGATCTTGTAAAAATAAGTTTGTAATAAATGGGGAAACTTTTGCCCATTTCTTATAAAGAATAAAAAAATTATCTGGTAAAATCTTTACCGTTGGTCCATGGAAAGACCACCAATTTAAAAACCAGTTTGGTAAATCTTTGGAAAAAACCTTAGCACATATTTTTACAAACCAAGTATGCTTTTGCTTATAATTATTATAATAAAAAACTTTGTTAAAAGCTTGGATATAATCCCAGTAGGTAAAACTCATATTTACCCCATTAACCATAACTTGTTTTTCTTGAAGAGTGGAGATTCCTCAATCTTCAGCTGATATAATCTGCTTGAAAGTTATCTTGGAGAAATTATAAATAGTATTATCAAAATCAGAAAAGTGCTGAAATTCTGCACTTTTAGTATTACTGAGAATAGATTCATAGTAATTCGAGACTTATATGTCTCGCCAGGAAAATATAATCCTTCCGTGAGATATCTTTGGAGTATATTCCAGGGCTCATTTTTTCTCTGAATATCAGAATTTTCCAAAAGAATATAATTTCTTTTTATCCGTTTCTTCTGGATTACTGACTGGGTCAGTTTCTTTGGCTATAGAGGCAAAAGTATGACTTTGCTCTTTTGTTTGCAGATATGCTTGAATTTGTTCATATAATGAACTTTCTTTCGGAATATCCTTAAGATTTAATGTAGATGAAGCTGATGAAGAAGCTTCTCCAACCTTTGATTTAATCAAGGTTTTGTGTCCATGTTGTATAACTGGGTAAGAAGAGTCGTATGACGACCTCGTAGATTGGTAAGAGGATGATCTTCCTCTACCCCTGTTGTTTCTTCCTCCTCGACCACGAATATGTGACCATGGAGGTTCATTACCTCCCGCCATCCTGAAAAGACGAACAAACTTTAATAATTATCAAAATGTCCTTCAATGTCATATTCCCAATTATCATCATTTAGGGAAACAGTCTCATAATCATGAATGAAGTCTTCCATAATAAGACTATAAAAGATTTTATCAATAATAATTTCCTTTAAATCAGAGTTTAAGGGTTGTAATATTTTGAACATAGTAATGAGAGCCTTAGTTCCAATCTCATAACAATAGGGAGAAATTTTTAAGAATTAAGAAATTCTCTTGATAAGAAATCAGGGAGAGAATTATCACTTCCCTTTTTATAATGGATTTCAAAGTCAAAAGGAGCTAGTTGGGCTTGCCACCTAGCAAACATTAATTTTGAAATATCATGTTTGAAATCTTTATCAAACATATATTTAACTGATTGAGCATCAGTCCTTATAATAAATTTTTGATTATATAAGTCATCTTAAAATTTTAAAACACATTTAACAATACAAAGCATTTCATGCGCAACAGTCGCATATTTACGCTGAGATTCAGACCATTTGCCTGAATGAAATCTAATAAGATATTCAATTTTATCATGGGGATTTACTTGTTTAAGTATTCCTCCATAACCAATATTTGAGGCATTAGTTTCAATAATTTTAATCCAATTTGGATTAGCAAGAGAAAGGCAAGGCAAATATTGAACTCTCTTTTTAATAGACTTAACTAGATTGGTCAGATTATTATTCCAAGGAGACATTTTTCCTTTCTTTAACCTATCAGTTAAAGGAGCAAGATCTTTATGAAGATTTTTATAAAAAGGAAAAAAATAATTTAGACTGCCCAAAAATCTTTAAAGCATTGTTTTATCAGTAATTTCATCCGGAAATTTTGATGCAAAATCTATGGATCTTTGAATTGGAGTAATTCCCTTGGCAAATTTGAAGACCCAAAAATCTTACATCTGTTTGAAAAAGACTCATCTTGGACTTGGATATAACCAAACCATTTTGTATAACAATATTTTTTTAAAAATATCAAGATGTTTTATATGAGATTCTAATGTTTTAGAATAAACAAGAATATCATCAATATAAACAATAATAAAATCCATATAAGGATTAAAAATATCATTCATAATTTTTGAAATCAGATGGTGCGTTTTTAATCCAAAAGGCATAACATTCCATTCGTATTGACCGAAAGGAACATTAAACGCAGTTTTATAAGTATGTTCTTTAAAAATCTGAATCTTCCAATATCCTGATTTTAAATCAAATTTTGAAAATATATTGGCATCATATAATCTAGAAAGAAGATCTTTTTTATTAGGAATAGGATACCTAATCCATTTTAAAATTTTGTTTAAAGGTTTGTAATTTATTACCAACCTGGGAACACCTCTTTCTTGTTCTGCAGCTTTATTAACATAAAATGCAGTACAAGACCATGGTGATTTAGAGGGTTTTATAAGTCCCTTTGATAATAAATTATCAATTTCTTTTTTGCAGAAATCGACAAGTTCAGAATTCATTTGACAGGGGCGAGATTTTGTAGGAATATCTGCTTCATTGAAAGTATCTTCATAAGGAAGAGTTACAATATGCTTTTTCCTGTCCCAAAAAGCATTTGGATGTTCTGCACAAATATTAGAAGCCATTTTGCCAGAAATCAATTTAATTTTTTCCTGGACTTTAGGAGATTGTAAAGATTCTGAAATATTCAGACTATAAATTTCCATTTGTAAAGATTCAATATGTTTTTGTTTCAAATGAATCAAAGAGTTAATATCTCTAGTAACAGGTTCAGTTATGAAATCAAAATTAATGGTATTACCATTATAATTTGCTGTAAAACCTTTTGCATTTAATTTTGAAAAAGGATAAATGACATTTATAAAAGGAGTGCCAAGTATAATTGGCGGATTTAACTGATTCTTAACCAAGAAAAAGAAGTGAGGAATACAAACTTTACTTTGACAAATACAAGTATTAGATAACTTATACTTGATATCTAAAGCATGATTGGATGCAGATTTAACAACATGAGTAGTTTTTTCAAAATATCTTGAAGGAATTAATCCTTCTTGTATGCAACTAACATCAGAACCACTATCAATCATAGCAATACTGAAAATTTTAAAATTATTATCAATAAGAATGGTACAATTTATATACCAACGATGAGCAGTAACAATTTGAAGCATTCCAAGAAATTTAACACTTGGCTCAGGAATATCATCTTTCTCTCTTTCAGAAATAGAATCACTTTCATTTTCATTAGAAATATTATTTTCTAATTAAGAAATACGATGATCAGTAATCAATTGATTTTGTTTTAAATATTTAATCTCTCTTTTAAGGTTTTAAATCATCCAAAGAAGTATCTCTTATAATACTTGGTCTTTTCTTTTCAAGTCTAGTAAAAACTTCTTGAATAGAATATGGACTAGTATTAAAGTTTTCAAAAGATTTTTCCTCCTTCTTCGGTTTTTCAAAATTCGTTGAAGAAGATGTTTTGAAGAAGCCATATTTAAAATCTTGTTTCGAAGATTTTCATCTGAAACATCTTTTAAAAGCTCAATAATATTTTCTGAAGAAATCATTTAAAAGATAAATCTTCAAAACTTTGATGTAATTTATCAATGTAAGAATCTCCTATCTGAGACTGCAATTTATAAAATTCATCATGACCACAAGTACGATTACCATTTGGACAATTGGCACAATTGTTAGTAATCTCAATATTGTTATCTGAGACATGTCCTGAAGAATCTTCTGATTTATCAGAAGAATTAGAATCTGAATCTGATTTAAAGAACTAATATTGAGATTCTAATTCTTCTGATAAATCAGAAGATTCTTCAGGACATGTCTCAGATAACAATATTGAGATTACTAACATTGTGCCAATTGTCCAAATGGTAATTGTACTTGTGGTCATGATGAATTTTATAAATTGCAGTCTCAGATAGGAGATTCTTACATTGATAAATTACATCAAAGTTTTGAAGATTAATCTTTTAAAACGATTTCTTTAGAAAATATTATTGAGCTTTTAAAAGATGTTTCAGATGAAAATCTTCGAAATAAGATTTTAAATATGGCTTTTTCAAAACCATCTTCTTCAACGAATTTTGAAAAAACAAAGAAGGAGGAAAAATCTTTTGAAAACTTTAATACTAGTCCATATTCTATTCAAGAAGTTTTTACTAGACTTGAAAAGAAAAGACCAAGTATTATAAGAGATACTTCTTTGGATGATTTAAAACCTTAAAAGAGAGATTAAATATTTAAAACAAAATCAATTGATTACTGATCATCGTATTTCTTAATTAGAAAATAATATTTCTAATGAAAATGAAAGTGATTCTATTTCTGAAAGAGAGAAAGATGATATTCCTGAGCCAAGTGTTAAATTTCTTGGAATGCTTCAAATTGTTACTGCTCATCATTGGTATATAAATTGTACCATTCTTATTGATAATAATTTTAAAATTTCCAGTATTGTTATGATTGATAGTGGTGCTGATGTTAGTTGCATTCAAGAAGGATTAATTCCTTCAAGATATTTTGAAAAAACTACTCATGTTGTTAAATCTGCATCCAATCATGCTTTAGATATCAAGTATAAGTTATCTAATACTTGTATTGTTAAAGTAAAGTTTGTATTCCTCACTTCTTTTTCTTGGTTAAAAATCAGTTAAATCCGCCAATTATACTTGGCACTCTTTTTATAAATGCCATTTATCCTTTTTCAAAATTAAATGCAAAAGGTTTTACAGCAAATCATAATGGTAATACCATTAATTTTGATTTCATAACTGAACCTGTTACTAGAGATATTAACTCTTTGATTCATTTGAAACAAAAACATATTGAATCTTTACAAATGGAAATTTATAGTCTGAATATTTCAGAATCTTTACAATCTCCTAAAGTCCAGGAAAAAATTAAATTGATTTCTGGCAAAATGGCTTCTAATATTTGTGCAGAACATCCAAATACTTTTTGGGACAGGAAAAAGCATATTGTAACTCTGCCTTATGAAGATACTTTCAATGAAGCAGATATTCCTACAAAATCTCGCCCCTGTCAAATGAATTCTGAACTTGTCGATTTCTGCAAAAAAAGAAATTGATAATTTATTATCAAAGGGACTTATAAAACCCTCTAAATCACCATGGTCTTGTACTGCATTTTATGTTAATAAAGCTGCAGAACAAGAAAGAGGTGTTCCCTGGTTGGTAATAAATTACAAACCTTTAAACAAAATTTTAAAATGGATTAGGTATCCTATTCCTAATAAAAAAGATCTTCTTTCTAGATTATATGATGCCAATATATTTTCAAAACTTGATTTAAAATCAGGATATTGGCAGATTCAGATTTTTAAAGAACATACTTATAAAACTGTGTTTAATGTTCCTTTTGGTCAATACGAATGGAATGTTATGCCTTTAGGATTAAAAAACGCACCATCTGAATTTCAAAAAATTATGAATGATTTTAATCCTTATATGGATTTTATTATTGTTTATATTGATAGTATTCTTGTTTATTCTAAAACATTAGAATCTCATATAAAGCATCTTGATATTTTTAAAAATATTGTTATACAAAATGGTTTGGTTATATCCAAGACCAAGATGAGTCTTTTTCAAACAGATGTAAGATTTTTGGGTCATCAGATTTGCCAAGAGAGAATTACTCCAATTCAAAGATCCATAGATTTTGCATCAAAATTTCCGGATGAAATTACTGATAAAACAGTGCTTCAAAGATTTTTGGGCAGTCTAAATTATATTTCTCCTTTTTATAAAAATCTTCATAAAGATCTTGCTCCTTTAACTGATAGGTTAAAGAAAGGAAAAATGTCTCCTTGGAATAATAATCTGACCAATCTAGTTAAGTCTATTAATAATAGAGTTCAATATTTGTCTTCCCTTTCTCTTGCTAATCCAAATTGGATTAAAATTATTGAAACTGATGCCTCAAATATTGGTTATGGAGGAATACTTAAACAAGTAAATCCCCATGATAAAATTGAATATCTTATTAGATTTCATTCAGGCAAATGGTCTGAATCTCAGCGCAAATATGCGACTGTTGCGCATGAAATGCTTTGTATTGTTAAATGTGTTTTAAAATTTCAAGATGACTTATATAATCAAAAATTTATTATAAGGACTGATGCTCAATCAGTTAAATATATGTTTGATAAAGATTTCAAACATGATATTTCAAAATTAATGTTTGCTAGGTGGCAAGCCCAACTAGCTCCTTTTGACTTTGAAATCCATTATAAAAAGGGAAGTGATAATTCTCTCCCTGATTTCTTATCAAGAGAATTTCTTAATTCTTAAAAATGTCTCCCTATTGTTATGAGATTGGAACTAAGGCTCTCATTACTATTTTCAAAATATTACAACCCTTAAACTCTGATTTAAAGGAAATTATTATTGATAAAATCTTTTATAGTCTTATTATGGAAGACTTCATTCATGATTATGAGATTGTTTCCCTAAATGATGATAATTGGGAATATGACATTGAAGGATATTTTGATAATTATTAAAGTTTGTTCGTCTTTTCAGGATGGCGGGAGGTAATGAACCTCCATGGTCACATATTCGTGGTCGAGGAGGAAGAAACTGCAGGGGTAGAGGAAGATCATCCTCTTACCAATCTACGAGGTCGTCATACGACTCTTCTTACCCAGTTATACAACATGGACACAAAACCTTGATTAAATCAAAGATTGGAGAATCTTCTTCATCAGCTTCATCTACATTAAATCTTAAGGATATTCCGAATGAAAGTTCATTATATGAACAAATTCAAGCATATCTGCAAACAAAAGAGCAAAGTCATACTTTTGCCTCTATAGCCAAAGAAACTGACCCAGTCAGTAATCCAGAAGAAACAGATAAAAAAGAAATTATATTTCTTTTGGAAAATTCTGATATTCAGAGAAAATGAGCCCTGGAATATACTCCAGATATATCTCACGAAAGGATTATATTTTCCTGGCGAGACATATAAGTCTCGAACTTACTATGAATCTAATCTCAGTAATACTAAAAGTGCAGAATTTCAGCACTTTTCTGATTTTGATAATACTATTTATAATTCTCTCAAGATAACTTTCAAGCAGATTATATCAGCTGAAGATTGGGGAATCTCCACTCTTCAAGAAAAACAAGTTATGGTTAATGGGGTAAATATGAGTTTTACCTACTGGGATTATATCCAAGCTTTTAACAAAGTTTTTTATTATAATAATTATAAGCAAAAGCACACTTGGTTTTTAAAAATATGTGCTAAGGTTTTTTTCCAAAGATTTACCAAACTGGTTTTTAAATTGGTGGTCTTTCCATGGACCAACGGTAAAGATTTTACCAGATAATTTTTTTTATTCTTTATAAGGAATGGGCATAAGTTTCCCCATTTATTACAAACTTATTTTTACAAGATCATGTTTCTTGTATTGATAAAATAGATCAGATGTATTCTTTTATAGAATTCTCAATTCCTTGGATCTATAAATGGACTCCAGAAATGGGCTATACCCCAGGAGAAAACATCCCTTGCTTATACAGAAAGTATTTTACAAACTTTTGGGACAAATTAAATCGTAAGGATGCAGCTACAGGCAAATTATATGGACAAGAACTTCTGGACCAGATCAGCAACACTATAAAAATTTATCAGGAAATTCCTCAAAAAGATATTTCTGCAGAAGGTTCAGTAAAGCATATTGCTAGAAGAATTCCAATCCAAGAAGGAAATAAAGAAGAATTAATAAATAAATATTTGGCCGAAATTAAAAGAAATCTGCTAACAGACATTGCAGAATTTGATAAATCAGACACTTCTATGAGAAGTGGTCAAAGCGATACAACTGATGAACTGTCACGACCCAAAACGAGCCGCGAGTGGCACCCACACTTATCCTCCTATGTGAGCGAACCAACAAATCTAAACCCCAACATTTCAACCACAATGAACAAAATATAATGCGGAAGTCTTAAAACTCATTAACGAAATGTGGTTATCTTTCTTGCATATCGGCCTCCTTCTCCCAAGTGGCTTCTTCAACCGGCCGATTCTTCCATTGCACCTTGATGGATGCAATCTCCCTTGACCTCAACTTGCGAACTTCTCTATCTAAAATAGCAACAGGCTCCTCCTCATAAGACAAATTTTCATCAAGCAGAACTGAATCCTAACGAATGATGTAGTTTCCATCCCCATGGTATCTCTTCAACATCGACACATGAAATACCGGATGCACTCCGGACAGCCCTGGAGGCAAGGATAACTCATAAGCCACCTCCCCTACTCGCTTAAGTCTTTCAAAGGGACCAATACACTTTGGGCTTAGTTTACCTCTTTTACCAAACCGCATCACCCCTTTCATGGGCGAAACCTTCAGCAAGACTTGTTCACCCTCCATGAACTCTAAGTCTCTAACCTTTCGGTCTGCATATTTTTTTTGCCTACTTTGCGCCGCTAAAAGATTTTCTTGGATAGATTTCACTTTCTCTAAAGAATCCCTCAAAAGGTCAGTACCCCAAGGTCTAACCTCAAATGCATCAAACCACCCAATGGGAGACCTACATGTCCTACCATACAATGCTTCAAATGGGGCCATGTCAATACTTGAGTGATAACTATTATTGTATGAAAATTCTGCTAAGGGTAAGAAGTTATCCCATTAACCACCAAATTCTATCACACATGCACGAAGCATATCCTCCAACACTTGAATCGTTCGCTCAGACCGACCATTGGTATGAGGATGGAATGCGGTACTAAGGTCCAACCTAGTACCCAATTCAGCATGCAATGTTTTCCAAAACTTAGAAGTAAACTGCGTACCTCTATCTAATATAATGGAGAGTGGAACTCCATGCAATCGAACGATTTCTGAGATATAGATTTTGGCTAACTTCTCGGCATTGTAAGTCACCTTGACCGGAATGAAATGAGCAGATTTAGTTAACCTATCAACAATCACTCAAATAGAGTCATACTTACCCATTGTCTTTGGAAGACCAACCACAAAATCCATTGCAATTCTCTCCCACTTCCATTCAGGAATGGGCATTCTCTGAAGTGTTCCTCCGGGCCTCTAGTGTTCATACTTTACTTGTTGACAGTTTGGACACTTGGCAATAAAATCAACAATATCACGCTTCATTCTACTCCACCAAAAGTGTTGCTTTAGGTCACAGTACATCTTGGTTGCACCCGGATGTATAGAATACCTTGAACTATGAGCCTCTGTCAGAATAGTGTTGATCAAATCATCGACGCGGGGTACACATACCCTTCCCTTAATCCTCAAAACACCTTCCTCATCGATTGTTGCTTCTTTAGCCTCTCCTTGCAACACTTTATCTCGGATCCGGATCAGTTTCTCATCATTAAGCTGCTTTCCCTTGATCTTGTCAAGGAAGGAAGATCTTGCCTCCACACAAGCTAAAAATCCTCCCTTCTCATTTACTTCTAATCTCATAAGGTCATTAGCCAGAATATGAACTTCTCTAGCCATGGGCGTCTAGAAACTTGCAAGTGAGCTAGACTTCCCATGCTTCCCGCCTTTCTACTTAAAGCATCCGCCACAACATTCGCTTTTCCCGGATGATACAAAATAGTGATGTCGTAGTCCTTCAGTAGTTCCATCCATCTCCTCTGTCTCAAGTTCAAATCTTTCTGAGTAAAGACATACTGTAGGCTACGATGGTCCGTATAGACCTCACACTTAACCCCATATAGATAGTGTCTCCATTGCTTTAATGCAAACACTACCGCAGCCAATTCCAAATCATGGGTTGGATAGTTACGTTCATGCACCTTTAATTGCCTTGAAGCATAAGCAATTACACTCTTCTCTTGCATTAGCACTGCACCCAAACCGTAATAGGATGCATCACAATAAACAATGAAATTCTTACCCTCTACTGGCAAGGTAAGGATAGGTGCGGTAGTCAACAAAGTCTTGAGTTTCTGAAAGCTCTCTTCGCACTCATTCGACCATACAAATGGAACATTCTGCTTAGTCAAGTTCGTCGATTGGGAAGCAATAGAAGAGAATCCCTTGACAAATCGACGGTAGTAGCTAGCTAACCCAACAAAGCTCCTTATTTCTGACACATTAGTAGGTCTTACCCAATTCTTAACTGTCTCAATCTTGGAAGGATCCACCATCACTCCATCCTTAGAAACCACGTGCCCCAAGAAGGACACTGCATCTAGCCAAAACTCACACTTAGAGAATTTGGCATAAAGCTTTTTCTCTCTCAACATTTCCAATACTATTCTCAAATGCTCCTCATGTTCCTTCTTACTTTTAGAGTATATCAGTATATCATCAATAAATACGATCACAAAGAGATCCAAATATGGCTTAAAAATCCCGTTCATCAAGCTCATGAACGCAGCAGGGGCATTCGTAAGACCAAAAGACATCACTACAAATTCGTAATGCCCATACCTGGTTCAAAAAGCGGTCTTTGGCACATCCGTTGCCCGTATTTTCAATTGATGATAACCGGATCTCAAGTCAATCTTAGAAAAGACACAAGCACCTTGTAACTGATCGAACAAGTCATCAATGCGAGGAAGAGGATACTTGTTCTTAATAGTTACCTTATTCAGTTGTCTATAGTCTATGCACATCCGAAAACTCTCATCCTTCTTCTTCACAAATAACACCGGAGCACCCCAAGGAGATGCACTTGGTCTAATGAAACCTTTGCTCAACAACTCTTGAAGTTGGGCCTTTAACTGTCTTAACTCCGCGGGAGCCATTCTATAAGGGGGTATAGAAATGGGGCGAGTACCCGGTTCAAGATCAATACAGAAGTCAATATCCCTATCCGGTGGCATACCAAGAAGATCTGCAGGGAACACATCCAAAAACTCACGGACTACCGAAACCGACTCAATCGAAGGTATTTGGGTAGTGTCATCCCTGAGATGTGTTAAGAACGCTAAACAACCCTTACTAACCATTCTCTTAGCACGAAGAAAGGACACGATACAAACCGGATTGGGAGTGTAGTCGCCCTCCCACACTAACGGGTATGTCCCAAGCTTGGCTAACGTTACAGTCTTAGCATTACAATCCAAGATCGCAAAATTCGGAGAAAGCCAAGTCATACCCAGAATTACATCAAAGTCAACCATTTCTAAGATAACCAAATCTACATACATGTTGCTTCCCACAAAAGTCACCAAACAAGACCTATATACTATTTTAACTATCACAGACTCACCCACCGGAGTAGAAACACAAATAGGCATGTCAAGTAATTCACAAGGTAAATTAAGACTAGTAGCAAATGAAGAAGATACATAAGAAAATGTGGATCCAGGATCAAACAATACAGAAGCCATGCAATCACAAACCGAAAGATTACCTGTGATGACAGCATCAGATGTCTCCGCTTCAGATCTCCCAGGGAAAGCATAACAATGGGCCCTATCACCTGTCTGCCCATTGCCCCTACCATGTTGTGCTGTAGTGGCTCCAGTTTGCCCATCACCCCGGCCGTTTTGGTGACCACCATTACCTCGGCCACCACGTCCTCCAGAATAACGGCCTCTACCATGACCACCTCTACCTCTAACCATTGGAGGTCTGTAACTCTGTTTTGGACAATTCCTCCTAATATGTCCAGTCTCTCCACATCCATAACACTCTCTAGAGTCAAGCATAGGTCTCTCAGAGAAGTGTTGACCGGTCTGAGGTGGACCCCCAACTACAGTTTGTAGTGAAGACTGAATTGGTCGAACTGAGAAACCTCCGGAACCCTGTCCTCTAGAGTAAGAACCATTAAACTCACCTCCTTTTCGAAACCTTTTTGATGTCGATGCCATGGTTAATTCATCTGGCTTCACTCCTTCCACCTCTACCACGAAATCTACCACTTCTTGGAAGGATTTTGCCGTAGCCGCTACCTGTAAGGATGAAATCCGCAACTCTGACCTCAACCCCTTCACAAAACGACGAATCGGCTCTTGTGGACTGAAATAAAGTTGGGTGGCATACCTGGATAATGCACGAAACTTCACCTCATATGAAGTAACCGACATCCTACCTTGCTCTAGGCCCAAGAACTCATCTCTTTTCCTATCCCTCAAAGTCCGAGGGATATACTTCTCCATAAACAAGCTAGAGAATGATGCCCAAGTCATCGGTGGTGCCTCTGTTGGTTGACATTCAACATGTGACCGCCACCACTTTTTGGCGTTCCCTTGAAACTAATAAGTCACAAACTCAACACCAAATCGTTCTACTATACCCATCTTGTGTAGTAGCTCATGACAGTAAACTAGAAAGTCGTAGGCATCCTCAGATTCAGCACCCTTGAAGACTGGAGGTTTCAATTTCAAGAACTTACTGAAAAGTTCATGCTGATCATTTGTCATTATAGGCCCTGTAGTCAGACGAGGAAACGTGCCTATTTCCAATGAGGCATCCATACGGGGAGCCCCAGCAGTGGCATGTCGTATCTCTGAAACCGGAGATGTTGGTGCAGAAAGCACAGGAGGTGCCTGGCCCTGATCAGATAACCCGCTAAGATAAGCAAGAACCTGATTGATCATCTCTGGGGTAGGTTGGGAGGGAAATTCCTCATTTTGCACTTGTTCATTCTCCCATTCCTCACCCTCTCTTACTACTTCCTCAGTCGGTGGAGGGGTCACCGCCTTAGCATCTGATGGGCTAGGTACTTGTCCTCTTCCTCTAGAGGACGTCCTCCCACGACCTCTACCACGGCCTCTTGCCACTGCTCTTCCTCGAGCCACAGCCCCAGTGGCTGGCTCAGACGTTTCTTGTCTTGCCGGTGTTGGTGTTGGCGCAGTCGTTGCTCTAGTTCTAACCATCTGCGAAATAGAGTGAAGATGGTCAGATACCAATTTGTATCACCTAGATACCAATTGGATTCAAGTAGTAGCACGAAAGAAAGAAAGAAAGAATGGAATTTTCCTAAAGTCTTATAGCCTCTCAGAGAAAAGTAAAGGCGTCCCCCTACCATTACTTAAGACTCTACTAGACTCGTTCTTGTGTGATGAGACCAACGAACCTAATGCTCTGATACCAAGTTTGTCAAGACCCAAAACGAGCCGCGAGTGGCACCCACACTTATCCTCCTATGTGAGCGAACCAACAAATCTAAACCCCTACATTTCAACCACAATGAACAAAATTTAATGCGGAAGACTTAAAACTCATTAACCAAATCAATTAATAACTTCTAAAATTTATCAATTACTATCCCCAAAATCTGGAAGTCATCACACCAAGAACATCTATCCTCAAATTTCTAAGTCTAAGAGTATCTAAGAAACTAAAGTAAATAAAACAGATGGTCCATGTCCGAACTTCAAGACATCAAGACGCGAAGGAGAGAATCCAGTCCGAGCTAGGAACAGTAGCTCACCCTGAATTCCGATATGGTGAAGACTGACTAGAGTTGCGGACGAGTCTAAGTCGATGGCACGTTTGCTGCACTCCACAAATAACAAAAATAAATATACAAGTAGGGGTCAGTACAAGGAACATGTACTGAGTAGGTATCATCGGCCAACTCAAAATAGAGAACAATATATATCAAATAATAGCATAAAATCAACCATAATACTTAACAGGTGATGACAACAAGTACAAGAATCATTGATAACAACACCAAGCGCACCCATGAGGACTCAAGCCTCCACACCATACTCATTTGGGAAATATGTTCTTTGAATTTAATTACATTTACGAAATTCCAGATTCAATCCCTTTATTCCTCTTGTGTCGGAACGTGACACTCCGATCCCCTAATACTACGTGTCGGTTCGTGACACCCGATCCCCTAATACTACGTGTCGGTTCGTGACACCCGATCCCCTAATACTACGTGTCGGTTCGTGACATCCGATCCCCTAATACTACGTGTCGGTTCGTGACACCCGATCCCCTAATACTACGTGTCGGTTCGTGACACCCGATCCCCTAATTCTATGTTTCGATTCGTGATACCCGATCCATTAACCTCATTTTTTGAGTTCATCAAGCCTTCTTTTATATCAAGGCATCATCATTAATAGAGTGGATTTAAGGTTTTTAAGATTCCACAGTATCATCATTATAATCCATGACCATTTACATAATCACAACATGCAACAACACAATTAAGCATATAGAAGACTTTACAATACCACCCAACACATATCAATCGCTATTTAGAGTTTACTATGAAATAGCATAAACCATAACCTACCTCCACCGAAGATTCGTGATCAAGCAAGCAATTTCCCAAGCTTTGTGTTTTTCCTCTCGTTCGATCCTCTCTCTATCGTTTCTCTTTCCTTCTCTTTGTTCTTTCTATTTTTCTTATTCAAACCCTCTTTCTTTTATCCTAATTAGCATATAATTAAGAATAAAAGATGGCAATAATAACCCACTAATTAACTTAAAGTTACCTCTTTTAACCCCCAAGTAATTAGACTTATTAACATTAACCCACTAACTTTATAATTAAAGCAGGAATAGTCAAAAACGTCCCTTAAATCACTTAAAGAAATCCGACCCAGCCTGGGATTACGCAGCCTGTGACGGCCCGTCGTGCCTGCGACGGTCCGTCCTGCTGCTCCGTCACAGAGTTCAGAGACTCAATTTCCTTGAAGAGTCTGTGACGGTCCGTCGTACCCACGACGGTCCGTCCTGCCATTCCGTTACGAAGTTCAGAGAGTCGATTTCAGTACCCAAATTTCAGAATTTCTAAGTGTTTTGGGACGAGACCCCCTCGACGGTCCGTCGTGCCCATGACGGTCCGTCGTGGGGTCCGTCGTCTCAGCCAGTTTTCCAGAAATAAAATCTGCTGCTCAAAACGACTAAACAGGTCGTTACATGAACAGTCTGTAGATCAAAACTGCGAGCTATCTGAAGGACAGCTGCAACAAGTGGAAGAATTTCTAGCATCTATGAAGGAACAGGAAAACACAATAAAGAAGAACCTTAAAGGAAAAGATAAGATTTAAAATCTTATCAAAAATCTTATCTTTTAACTGTTTAAAACAGTATGTAGGGCCCATATGAGGACCCCCTCTTTACTTTTATTGTTTATATAAGAAGCCTCATTTAGAAGTAGGAGGCAGGTTGAAGTTTTTGAGTTTCTCTCTCTTTTCTCTCCTTTGTAAAAATCTTTCTTTGTGAGTAATAAAAGCAATAACTTTGGTTTAAAAGATCTCTGTTCAAGGTATTATTTTATTTCCTCTTATTATTATCTTTTCTTGTTTGCCGCCTCCATGGCCGGCTAAGTTACTTTCATATCTATGCTAACTCCATAACTTCTGTATGATGTTCTTATCTAATATCTGGATCTAACTAAGTTATATTGAATTCTTATTATAGTTCTTAATACTCTTATCACAAGTTTTGACTTGGTTTCGAGGTGGTGGTAAGTTAAGAATATCAATGATAGCGAGCATGTGGTATTGTAAGTCCCCGTTAAAATGAAGAAAGGGGCAGCCTGAAACCCTTGTTAGAACTGCTATCTACTGATATTTGAAACGAACTACATGCTTGAGTAAAAGTTTACCATACAGTCGAAACTTAGGATAAGACTTTTAACATAACTATAATACGTTTCAAAGTATAACCTAGGTTTATACAGATCTAGATGGCCGTGCGGACTACCGCCAGCCTTCAGGATCCTGATATGGTAATAATAATAATAATATAATAATAATAATAATAATAATAATAATAATAATAATAATAATAATAATAATAATAATAATAATAATAATATAATAACAACAATAAAATAATAATAATAATAATAATAATAATAATAATAATAATAATATAATAATAATAATATGATGATAATAATAATAATGATAATAATAATAAAAATAATAATAATAATAATAATAATAACGACAACAACGACGACGACGACGACGACAACGACAACAACAACGACAACAACAACGACAACAACAACGACAACAACAACGACAACAACAACAACAACAACATTGTTATTTGCCTTTTAAAGTCTTTAATAGAATTATTTAAATATTTAAATTTTAAATAAACGAAATTTTAAAGTTGCATAGGAGAAGTTATTTTGCATCCATTAAAAAGTGAAAACACACAACACAATTGTGCATAAAAATAGACGGACCAAAAAAATAGAAAATAAACCACCTACTGGATCAGGAAAAAGTAAGTACAATGGATTGTATTAAATTATCATAAATTGCTTTTGATTATTTTTTTCTGGCATTTCCTTTTTGAAAGAAAGGGTTGTCAACAAAATCATTTTGATTGAGATCCACTTCTAAAAAGATCAACAGGAGATGGAGGGAATTATTAATTCAAATCCATTAATAATTTAATTATTAAATTAAGTTTAAGAATTCGATAAAAAGGAAAAATTGACACAATAATTACTTTTTTGAATTTAAATTTAAAATGGTTATGTAAAACTGCTCTACCCATTATCTAGATTTCTATATATACATAACTAAATTCAACTAAATATCTATTCTTCTTTAATGCGATTTGTGTTTCAATTCTTCTTTTCTTCTGGAGCGAATATGTATATTATTTGATTCTACAAGAAAAATCGTATAAATATTTGAAAATGAATAAGAAGGAGAAGGAGGAGGAGAAAAAGATGATTATATATCAAAATGAAAATCCTTTATATATAATGATGGTTTTAGATTTATAATATAATGTGTTGTGGTGATTTTTTTAAAAATTTATTTAATTCAATTTGATTTGTTTCTATCATATTTTGAACTGGAATTCTTTAGATTGAATATTATTATTTTTTTATATTTGTAATCTTTGATATTTTTAAATTTTATTATTTTCCGTTTGATTTCTTATTCAATGAGTGATACTAACATGTTTTATATTTGGATTTTTTTTTAAATTAGCATATATATTTTTTGAATTAGATGTTGATGATAATATTTTTATATAATTGAACAAAGAAAACTATATGGATCGAAAAAAAACTACATTAATTTTCCTACTTGACAGTTAAATATGATTTTATTGTATAAATATATAAGAATTTGATTATTTAGTTTTATTAATAATAAATGTTCAAATGATATTCACTTTTACACAATGCTCAATTATAAGTGAAAAAAATTATATTTTATTATTCACTTTGAATTCATCATTTTCTTTTCAACTGCAGAATTTGGTAATAACTTTTTCAATTTTTTTTCTTAAAAAAAGATTTTTATACGATAAAGGATATAGAAAGAAACCCCATAATCCCATTCACTTCCACTTCTTTTAATCTTTATTTTAAAAAAAAATATTTTTTACTTGAGATTTTGATTCTTTTAAAAAAAATGTTATTATTTATTTGAAAAATTAGAATTCGACAATTTGCTTTAAACATGTTTTTGATATAATTTCTTGAATTGCTGTATTATTAAAAGTAAAATTAAAATTAATTAGTTGTAGTTACGTTTAAATAAAAAATATAAATTGTAAAATAAAAGATAAATTTAAGAAGATCTTTAAAATTAATGTTATAAAATTTACAATTGTTTTTACAAATAACGTGATATAACTATTATAGTATTATAACACCAAAAAAACTGAATTTTTTTAGATAATGCTTTAAAGTTTTTTCACCTTTTTAGATAATGCTTTAAATTCTGTTGTACCTTCCAAACAGTTACTTTTTACAAATTTTACTTTTATTTAGTGGGTAATTAATTAAAATTTTGTGTGCAACACATTTCGTATTATAGTGAATGTCTAATTATGTGGAGTCCTAATAGGATATGGTTAGGAATCCTATTTGGGACCAAGTAAGGTTTTCCATATAAATAAACGTTTTCTTTCATTGTAAAGAAGATTTTTCAAAAATCAATGAATTATGAATATACTTCAAAAGAAATAAGAAGTTTTTTCTCTTCTCCTTACTTTCTTTTTCTTCTAATTTCATATAGTTTCACAACAATAATAACCTTTTTATTTTAAAATAAATTGATTTTTTTCACTTTATTTAAAAGTATTAATGTTAAAAGGGTAAAACATATTCAAAAATATAAAATAACATTGTGTGAAATAATATTATTTTACCACTTTGGCTAAATCTTTTGACCAAAACATTTTTCCTATTATTTACTTTTGTAGGCAACACATATTATTTGGAAAAATCGATATCTTTTTTCACTTTATTTAAAAATATTAAAGCTAAAAAGGTAAAAAATTTTTAAAAAATAAAAAAACATAATATAAAATATATTATTTATCATTTTGGCCAAAAGAATTTTTTCAATTATTTACTTTTTCAAAGGTTCATTTGAAAAAATCAGAGAAACACATTAACCGATATGTACATGTAGTGTATCTATATATTGTTTTCCTTTTTTAGGGGAATTTGAATCTAAGACAACTACTCAAAAAGCTTATTTATTCTTCTAGTAATATTAATAAGTTTTTCGTGTTATTAATACTATTCTATTAATATGTAGTATATTCAAATCATTTAAATAAATAATTATCTATTGTATATTTATAATGCAAATAGGTAAGCATTAATAATTTTTTAAATGCGTTTATATTTCGATGCAATATGTCTACACATTGTAAACTCATGAATGATAGCAATGGAGCATTGAAGTTATACAATAATGAAAGGTACCACATTGCAATTATTCAGTTATCTATTTTTTAAAAAAAAATAAATTGTCTCTTCAATATAAGAAGGTAAAAAACATTTTTGAAAAATTATTCTTTTATCTATTGTTTTTCAAGTTAGAACAATCATAAGAATTTTGTAAATTATTGTAACGACTCTTTTGGTCATTTTGAGTACTAGAGCTTTTTATTTCATAAATATTTTTTTTCTGATAGATTTTAAATAAGTGTTTTGGGTTATTCGTAATTATAACTAAGAAAGTAATGGGGTAGTTTTACTAATTTATTTAGTTAATGGCTAAGACATAATATTATAATTAATAGTGGGTCACTTTTATCACTATTATAATTAGACGAGTATAATAATTAGGGTAACAAATCATTTGTAAAGAAAAGAAAAGAGGGGAAGCGAAGAAAAGCTGGTGGAACGAAGAAAAATCACGGGAACGTCAATAGAACATCGTGCATATATTTTTTGGGTTAAGTTTTCTGTTTAACTACTGAATTTTTAAATGATAATGCATGTGTGCCACTGGTCTCGTGACCAGTGGCTTCAATTGTTAATATCATATTATGAATTAAGGGATAATATGCAAATGGTTGCTACTAACAATTAGGAAAAAAAGATTTATGCATGTGTGCCACTAGTCTCGTGACCAGTGGCTTCAATTGTTAATGTTTGTGGGAAATTAGGAAATTGTCTTCGAGGTGTTACTACTCTGCCACTGGTTTCGTAACCAGTGGCCTAATTTTAATATTATAAAATTTTGTTATGATATAATAAATTAAAGGTTGATATATTGAGAGAAGTAATTAAATATTTGGTGCATTATATTATATGATTATTATTAAAATTGTGCTAAGTGGAGGAATTAAGACTTACTCTTAGGTTTGAAATTTAGGAAATATATATATAAGGTGTAAGTTGATGTCTTTTAATTTCGGACATGGAACATCTTTTTACTTATTTTGGTTTCTTAAATACTCTAAGACTTGGTAATTTGAGGATAGATGTTCTTGATGTGATGACTTCCAGATTTTGGGGATAATAAGTGTTAAACTTTAGAAGCATGTTTAATTGGTTACATTAATAAGTTTTGGATCTTCCACATTATCTTTGTTATTCATAGTTGAACTATTGGTAAATGTTGGGGTTAGATTTGTTGGCTCACTCACCTAGTAGGTTAGGTTTGGGTGCCTCTCACGACTCGTTTGGGTCGTGACAAACTTGGTATCAGAGCGTTAGGCTTGTTGGTCTCATCACACAAGGACAAGTCTAGTAGAGTCTTGAGGAACGATATGGGGACGCATTTACTTTTCTTCGAGAGGCTATAGAACTTCTGGAAAACTCCATTCTTTCTTTCTTTCGTGCTATTACTTGGATCCAATTGGTATCTAGGTGATACAAATTGGTATCTGACATTCTCACTCTATTTCGCAGATGGTTAGAACTAGAGCAACAACTGTGCCAACACCGGCAAGACAGGGTGCGTCTGAGACAACCATTGGGGCTGTAACTCGAGGAGGAGCAGTGGCAAAAGGCTGTGGTAGGGGCCGCAGGAGGACGCCCACTAGAGGCAGAGGACAAACACCTGGTCCAGCTAGGAATAAAGCAGTGACTCCTCCACTGACAGATGAGGTGGTGACAGAGGGTGAAGAAGGGGGAAATGAGCAGGTTCAGGATAAGGAAGTATCACCCCAGCCTACCCCAGAGATGATTAATCAGGTTCTTACTTATCTTAGTGGGTTATCTGATTAGGCCCATACACCTCCAGTGTTTTCTGCACCAGCACCTCAAGTTCAGGGAGTACAACATGCAGCTGTTGTGGCTCCCCACATGGATGCATCATTGGATGTAGGCACGTTTCCTCGATTGACTACAGGGTCTATAATGACAGGTGATCAGCATGAACTTTTCATTAAGTTCTTAAAGTTGAAACCTCCAGTATTCAAGGGTGCTGAATCTGAAGATGCATATGATTTTCTGGTTGATTGTCATGAGTTGCTACATAAGATGGACATAGTAGAGCGATTCGGTGTTGAGTTTGTGACCTACCAGTTTCAGGGGGATGCCAAAATGTGGTGGCGGTCGTATGTTGAATTTCAACCAGCAAGGGCACCACCTATGACTTGGGCATCATTTTCTAGCTTATTTATGGAGAAGTATATACCCCGGACTTTGAGGGATAGGAGAAGAGATGAGTTCCTGAGCCTAGAGCAAGGAAGGATGTATGTTGCTGCTTATGAGGCCAAATTTCGTGCACTATCCAGGTATGCCACTCAACTTTGCTTCAGTCCACAAGAGTGGATTCGCCGCTTTGTAAAAGGATTGAGGTCAGATTTGCAGATTCCGGCCTTACAGGTAGCTGCTGCAGCAAAATCCTTTCAGGAAGTGGTTGATTTTGTGATAGAGGTAAAGGGGGTGAAGCCAGACGACTTCACCACAGCATTGACATTTAAAAAGTTTCGTAAGGGAGGTGAGTTTAGTGGTTCTTACTCCAGAGGACAGAGTTCAGGAGGTTATACAGCCCGTCCTATTCAGTCTTCATTGCAGGCTTTAGTTGGGGGTCTGTCGCAGACCAGTCAGCCTTTTTCTGAGTGTGGAGGTTCAAAGACCTATACTTGACTCCAGGAATTTTTATGGATGTGGAGAGGTTGGACATATTAGGAAATATTGTCCAAAACAGAGTTACAGACCCCCAGTAGTTAGGGAAAGAGGTGGTCATGGTAGAGGCCGCCATTCTAGAGGACGTGGTGGCCAAGGTAATGGTGGTCACCAATTCAGTCGGGGTGGCGGTCAAGTTGGAACTACTGCAGCGCAGCTTGGTAGGGGCAATGGACAGACAGGTGATAGGGCTCATTGTTATGCTTTCCCCGGGAGGTCTGAAGCAGAGACATCTGATGTTGTTATCACAGGTACTCTTTTGGTCTGTGATTGCATGGCTTTTGTATTGTATGATCCTGGATCCACATTTTCATATGTATCTTCCTCATTTGCTACTGGACTTGATTTATATTGTGGTTTGCTTGACATGCCTATTCGTGTCTCTACTCCTGTGGGTGAGTCTGTGATAGTTGAGAAGGTGTATAGGTCTTGCCTTGTGACTTTTGTGGAGAGCAATACTTATGTAGATTTGATTATTCTAGAGATGGTTGATTTTGATGTAATTCTGGGTATGACTGGCTTTCTCCAAATTTTGCAATCTTAGATTGTAATGCTAAAACTGTGACATTGGCCAAGCCTGGGACAGATCCGCTAGTGTGGGAGGGTGACTATATTTCCACTCCAGTTCATATTATCTCTTTTCTTCATGCTAAGAGGATGGTTAGTAAGGGTTGTTTAGCTTTCTTGGCACATCTCAACGATGATACTTCCAAAGTACCTTCGATTGTGTCTGTTTTGATAGTCCGTGAGTTTCTGGATGTGTTTCCTGCAGACCTTCCTGGTATGCCACCAGATAGGGATATTGATTTTTATATTGATCTGGAGCCGGGTACTCGCCCCATTTCCATTCCCCCTATAGAATGGCTCTAGCCAGGTTAAGGGAGTTAAAGGCCCAACTTCAGGAGTTGTTAGGTAAAGGTTTTATTAGACCGAGTGCATCCCCTTGGGGTGCTCCTGTTTTATTTGTGAAGAAGAAAGATGGAAGTTTTCGCATGTGCATAGACTACAGACAGCTGAATAAGGTAACTATTAAGAACAAGTATACCATTCCTCGCATTGATGATTTGTTCGATCAATTACAAGGTGCTTGTGTCTTCTCTAAAATTGATTTGAGATCTGGTCACCATCAATTGAAAATACGGGCAACAGATGTGCCAAAGACTGCTTTTAGAACTAGGTATGGGCATTATGAATTCTTAGTAATGTCTTTTGGGCTTACGAATGCCCCTGCTGCTTTCATGAGCCTGATGAACGGGATTTTTAAGCCATACCTGGACCTTTTTGTTATTGTATTCATTGATTATATACTGATATACTCAAAGAGCAGGAAAGAACATGAGGAGCATTTGAGAATCGTATTAGAGTTGTTAAGGGAGAAAAGACTTTATGCCAAATTCTCCAAGTTGTGAGTTTTGGCTCGATTCAGTGTCCTTCTTGTGTCACGTGGTTTCTAAGGATGGAGTGATGGTGGATCCTTCTAAGATTGAAGCAGTGAAGAGTTGGTAAGACCTACTAATGTTGCAGAGGTAAGGAGCTTTGTTGGTTTAACTAGCTACTACCGTCGATTCGTCAAGGGATTTTCTTGTATTGCTTCCCAGTTGACAAATTTGACTAGGCAGAATGTTCCATTTGTATGGTCGGATGAATGTGAAGAAAGCTTCCAGAAACTCAAGACCTTGTTGACTACTGCACCAATTTATTGTGATGCATCTTATTCTGGTTTGGGTGCAGTGCTAATGCAGAAAGGAATGTAATTTCTTATGCTTTGAGGCAATTGAAAATGCATGAACGTAATTATCCGACCCATGATTTGGAGTTGGCTGCAGTTGTATTTGCATTAAAGCAATGGAGACATTATCTATATGGGGTCAAGTGTGAAGTTTATACAGATCATCGTAGTTTACAATATAACATTAGTTAGAAAGATTTAAATTTGAGGTAGAGGAGGTGGATGGAACTATTGAAAGACTATGATATTACTATTTTGTATCACCCAGGAAAAGCTAATGTTGTGGCAGATGCTTTAAGTAGAAAAGCAGGGAGCATGGGTAGTTTAGCCCACTTACAGGTTTCTAGACGCCCATTGGCTAGAGAGGTTCAGACTCTGGCTAATGACTTTATAATGCTAAAAGTACTAGAGAAAGGAGGATTTTTGGCCTGTGTGGAGGCAAGATCTTCTTTTCTTGACAAGATTAAGGGGAATCAGTTTGCCGATGAGAAGCTGAGCCGAATTCGAGATATGGTATTGCGAAGAAAGGCTAAAGAGGCAGCAATAGATGAAGAAGGCGTCATGAGGATTAAGGGAAGGGTATGTGTGCCCCGTGTGGATGATTTGATTCACACTATTCTTACAGAGGCTCATTGTTCAAGGTATTCTATACATCCTGGTGCAACCAAGATGTATCGTGATCTAAAGCAACATTTTTGGTAGAGCAGAATGAAGTGTGACATTGTTGATTTTGTTTCCCAATGCCCTAATTGTCAGCTGGTAAAGTATGAACAGCACAGGCCTGGAGGGACACTTCAGAGAATGCCCATTCCTGAATGGAAGTGGGAAAGAATTGCAATGGATTTCGTAGTTGGTCTTCCAAAGACATTGGGTAAGTTTGATTCTATTTGGGTAATTGTTGACAGGTTAACTAAGTCTGCTCACTTCATTCTGGTTAAGATGACATACAATGCCGAGAAGTTAGCCAAACTCTATGTCTCTGAGATTGTTCAATTGCATGGAGTTCCACTTTCCATAATATCAGATAGAGGTACGCAATTTACTTCTAAGTTTTGGAGAAAATTACATGCTGAATTAGGTAGTAGACTGGATCTTAGTACTGCATTTCACCCTCAGACCGATGGGCAGTCAGAGCGAACAATTCAAGTGCAGGAGGATATGCTTCGTGCGTGTGTGATAGATTTTTGTGGTCATTGGGATAAATTCTTACCTTAGCAGAGTTTTCGTACAATAATAGTTATCATTCGAGTATTGATATGGCCTCATTTGAGGCATTGTATGGGAGGAGATATAGGTCTCTTATTGGTTGATTTGATGCATTTGAGGTTAGACCTTGGGGTACTGATCTTCTGAGGGAATCATTAGAGAAAGTGAAATTTATTCAAGAAAAACTTTTAGCAGCTCAGAGTAGGCAGAAGGAATATGCAGATCGAAAGGTTAGAGACTTGGATTTTATGGAGGGTGAACAAGTCTTGCTAAAGGTTTCACCCATGAAAGGTGTGATGCGATTTGGTAAGAGAGGTAAGCTAAGTCCGAGATATATTGGACCATTTGAAGTACTTAAGCACGTGGGGGAGGTGGCCTATGAATTATCCTTGCCTCCAGGACTGTCAGGAGTGCACCCGGTATTTCATGTGTCTATGCTGAAAAAATACCATGGTGATGGAAACTACATTATTCGTTGGGATTCAGTTCTTCTTGATGATAATCTGTCTTATGAGGAGGAGCCTGTTGCTATTCTAGATAGGGAGGTCCGCAAGTTGAGATCAAAGGAGATTATATCTATCAAGGTTCAGTGGAAGAATCGGCCAGTTGAAGAGTCCACTTGGGAGAGTGAGGTTGATATGCAAGAAAGGTATCCACATCTTTTTACAGATTCAGGTACTCTCTCTCGCCCTCGCCTTTCTTTTTGATCGTTCGAGGACGAACGATGGGTAAATTGGTATCTATTGTAACGACTCTTTTGGTCGTTTTGAGTACTAGAGCTTTTTATTTCGTAAATATTTTTTTCTGATAGATTTTAAATGAGTGTTTTGGGTTATTCATAATTATAACTAAGAAAGTAATGGGGTAGTTTTACTAATTTATTTAGTTAATGGTTAAGAAATAATATTATAATTAATAGTGGGTCACTTTTATCACTATTATAATTAGATGAGTATAATAATTAGGGTAACAAATAATTTGTAAAGAAAAGAAAAGAGGGGAAGCGGAGAAAAACGGGTGGAACGAAGAAAAATCACGGGAACATCAACAGAACATCGTGCATATATTTGTTGTTTGGGGTACGTTTTCTGTATAACTACTGAATTTTTTAAGTGATAATGCATGTGTGCCACTAGTCTCGTGACCAGTGGCTTCAATTGTTAATAACATCTTATGAATTAAGGGATAATATGCAAATGGTTGCTACTAACAATTAGGAAAAAGATATTTATGCATGTGTGCCACTGGTCTCGTGACCAGTGGCTTCAATTGTTAATGTTAGTGGGAAATTAGGAAATTGTCTTCGAGGTGTTACTATTCTGCCACTGGTTTTGTAACCAGTAGCCTAATTTTAATATTATAAAATTTTGTTATGATATAAGAAAATAAAGGTTGATATATTGAGATAGGTAATTAAGATTTGGTATATTATATTATATGATTATTATTAACATTGTTAGATATATATATATATATCTATATATATATATATATATATTATATATATATAATATATATATATATATATATATATATATAATATATATATATATAAAGTTAGGTGAATTTTGGGTCTAGGCTAGACATAGAGTAATATGATGTCTGTAGACTCGTTAACTTACACTTATATATATATATATATATATATATATATATATATATATATATATGATATATATATATAATATATATATATATATATATATATATGTATATATACTTGATAGGTCGGAAGGGTTCAGAGGCAATAAGGAAGGGAAAGACCATTGGAAAAGTATTTGTTTGACTTCGGTTCTTCGGTCGAGGTAGGTTATGGTTTATTTCTATTTGATAGATAAACTCTAAATAGTGATTGATATGTATTGAGTGATATTGTAGAGTCTCCTATGTACTTGATTGTGTCGTTGTATGTTTTGATTGTGTGGTTTGTGGTTCGCCTAAAATTATGAGATTGTTGAATTTCAAATCTTGAACCCTTTCTATTAAAATGACGCATTGAATAAAGAAGGCTTAATGAAATAAATAATGAGATAATTGGATCGGAGTGTCACGTTCCGACACAATATTATGGGATCGGAGTGTCACGTTCCGACACGATATATGGGATCGGGGTGTCACGTTCCGACACAATAACATTAAAGGAAAGGAATCTTGAAGTAACTTAATATACTTAACCTCAAAGAACCTATAATTCAAATGAGTATGGTGTGGAGGCATGATTCCTCATAGTTTTGCTTGATGTTGTGATTGATGGTGTACTTGTTATGGTGTTGTTGTCAATGGTTCATGTGTTTGTTGTTTGCCACCTGTTAAGTATTGTAGTTGATTTTATATTATTATTCAATGTATATTGGTTTCTATTTTGAGTTGGCCGATGATACCTACTCAGTACGTGTTCCTTGTACTGACCCCTACTTGTATTTTCCTCTTTGTTCTTTTGTGGAGTGCAGCAAGTGTACCATCGACTTCGACTCGCCCTCAGCTCTAGTCAGTCTCCAACACATCAGAGTTCAGGGTGAGCTATTATTTGTAGCTCGTGCTGGATTCTCTCATTCACGTCATGATGTCTTTGAATTTCAGACATGGACCATCTTTTTACTTATTTTGGTTTCGTAAATACTCTTAGAGTTGGTAATTTGAGGATAGATGTTCTTGAAGTGATGACTTCCAGATTTTGGGGATAATAAGTGTTAAACTTTAGAAGCCTATTTAATTGGTTACATTAATAAGTTTTGGATCTTCCACATTATTGGTAAATGTTGGGGTTAGATTTGTTGGTTCGCTCACCTAGTAGGTTAGGTGTGGGTGCCACTCACGACTCGTTTTGGGTCGTGACAATTATATGACAATATAATAATATAAGTACTCACTAATATTTTAGAATATACATATATATATATATATATATATATAATATATATATATATATATATTATATTTCAAGAAAGTATATACAGCCTGCTGAAAAGGGCTTCTCTTTCTAGTTCGAGAAGTTTTAAATAAAGCAAAAGCTTTTTTCAGATGAATGGCTTGATTCTACTTCTTTCACTTTATTAATGGATTATAGGTCGTTTTTTAAAAATTTATGTGTAAAATATCCTTAAAAAGGATGATGACTTGCAATTTGCTATTTTCTTTTTTTTCCAGCTTTATGCTTATCATTTCTAATTTTTCATTCCATCTTATAAAATCACTCCAATATGTAATTAAATTTACGATAATAATTGATATTATTATATTTAAATTTTTTAATTAGAATTGATTTAAAGTGAATTGTCATAATCATTTTTAAATAATACACATAATATCATGTTAATGGTGCTTATAACTTATAATTTCATATAATTAATGTTAAAACTAATATATTAACTATTTCTATGTAATCAGTTTAAAAGTTTTTGAAACTAAATTTTAAAATTATCTGTCATTGTTAAGTTATACGTATTTATTAAATAATAAAATCTACACATATTTGGATAGCTATCCATAAATAAATAAAATAAAAAAACATATAATAAATCAAAGGAGTGAAAGATTATCCATATTTTTCAGATTTTAATATTTTCTTTGCATTTAAAATAATTTATTCTTATGTGATGTAATATTAATTTGATAATTTATTTTTATGTGGCACTAATTAAGTAACTTTGTGCATTCTTATTTTATGAAATTGTATTTATATTAAATGAAAATCATCTTATTTTGAAGGATTAAATGAGAGAAGAGTGTGAAGAATTTGCGACATGTTTTGTAAATTATATTTAAATTTTTGTTATAACTAGAAACAAAATATTAAATACTGCATTTTAGATTGATCTATGAAATTATAATTAAATTAACAGACAAAAATATCAATTAAACATATGATACACATGTTATTAATCTTCAATGTATTAGAAGAAGAAAAAGTTATTAGAATAGCATTTGGTATTTTTGAAGAATATATATTCAATGCACATAAATTAGAGTAAAATTTTGTTAGCATTAAATGTATATTATTAAATTAAAACATGATAATTACACATGCACTTTTTGCTAAAAATGAAATTCGTAATAGTTATTTCTAAGTTTAAAAAATATTCCATTTTAAAATATTCGTGCTACGCGTGAATAGGTATGCTAGTTAAAATTAAAACACACAGTAGCATTGCTACTAATTTAATAAAAAAAGAAAAAATTGCTATTTTAAACGTATAGCAGCAGTTGAGAGGAAAAAAGAATTGCTTTTCTGTTCTAGCAATTGTCTTACTAAAACACACTGTTAAAAAAATGCTAAAAATGCTACTTTACGTTTTTTTCAAAAAAAAGTGATTAAATAATTGAACAAGGACAGTAAAATAATTAAAATAAATATCTTATAGTTTTCAAAATTTAATTTAAAATAAAAATTAGATTTCAACAAAATTTAACAAATAAATTATTTAAATTTGTAGGATGACTTTTCAAATAAAATAGTCATAGTTGAGTAATTTTTTAAAATTAAATTTTAATAGTTCAGTACTTTTGAGTTATACTAAATTTTTAACTACAAATTTTTACTTCACGGGAATTCTATACCCAAGAACTATTCAAAATTGGAATTATGTAGCAAAATAAGTGTAGTGGATCAAAAATAAATATTAAAACTTTATTTTTAATATTCTTTTCATTTTCATTTTTTTTCTTCTTTTCTTCTTTTTCTTCTTACAACTTAGTAGAGCATCGATGATAGTCAACAAATTTATCCATCACAATTTGAAAATACCACAATTACAATATCTATTAATACACCATAATTCTTAGATAGAAATCTTTTTCCTACTCTTCATACGATTAAAAATTATCAAGTAAATTACTTTATCCCCATTTTCAAAATTAACTATTAGCCATTAAAACATTATTGAGAAATCATTTTGAAGCTATTGTAACAATTTTTTTCAGTTAACAAAATTCATTCAAACAACTTAATAATGTTGGAAATCTCTTAAAAATTAAAATTTTCCAAATATCCTCATCGAAAAAGATTTTGAAAGATAATTTAATTTTTAGGTCATTCTTCGTATCGAACCCCTGCTCTTGCAAAAATGATGCGGAGAATTATCATTCCTCTAATTACCACCATATTTTTTTTTTTTTGCTTCTCAAGCTTTTTACTTGTGGTTCTATGGTAGATGGTCTGATTTGAAAATCTCTCTCTACCTTCACAAAACTTCTCGCGCCCTTCTCGTAGTTTTGACTTGCTCTTAGGTAGGCTACCGTTGACCGGCTTATTGAAGGATGGAAAAGGAAGAACAAGAAGAGGAAGATAAAGAAATAAAAGGAAAAAGAAAAACAGAATAAAATAATCCGTCAAAAAGGATCAAAAGATAAAATATAAATAAAAAAATACACGTGTCAAACTTCACAACTCAACATAAATGTGGTTGTAACTTTTTATATTAGGGAGGTAATAATATCGATTTTAAATATTTTAGGAGGTAACAGGATCTCGGTTAAATAGAAGTGTGTGGTTGAAAATTTGGTAATAGATTGAGCTTATTTGACCATTTTTTCTAAAATAAAATTAAGTAACTTTTTAAGTGAACAACTCAAAGTTGAGTGACTTTCTAAGTAAAGTATGTAAAACTTAACTGATCTTTTGAGGCATTAGCTCTCTATTCCACATTGTTGTACAAGATTATGAAAATTTTTATTTTGTGAGAGGCTCACCATTTGTTAGTTATATGAGAATTTTTTGGCTGACAAGTGTACAATATAGGATTCACACTTAAAAAACTTTTTCTCATTCATTTTCTTTCTTTTCTCATTCATTTAACTTTCTTTTTTCCATTCTCTTTTCCTCCTTTGTAGGTTTACGGTTTCCTTTTTTAAGATTTGACCACAATGTTTAACTATTTTTTTTATTATTGATTTAATGAAAACTTAAAGTAAACGTGATTTGAAAAATAATTTTTTTAGTAATATTAAAGAAATTAAATAATTTTTGAATAATAAATAATCTGTGTGTTTGATTATAAAAGATCACAGATTGATTTTTAGGATACTTTTTTCATTTTATTATTTTATTAATAAATGGTTCGTAATGATTTTGTTTGCATGTATAACCTTCTCTAAAATTAAAGAACTTATTATGATTTTTTTTCTCTTTTGTTAGTATTCACGTGTTTCTCTTATAATAATTATTTTTTCGCATTTACTTCGTAGTTTATTTATATTTTTATTTCGATAATGCTGAAAGTGTTTTTTCATGTTTAAAATAACTCGTATATTAATTGATTATTTTTATTTGAATTAGATATTAACAAGACATCCTTAATATATCGGCATTAAATCTTTAATTTTTGTAAGAAAATAGTAAAATCATTGAAAATAATTCATCATATTTCTTATTAATGATTAAATTCTTCAATTATGCATAAATTTTTTTTACGGAGAATCCTATATATACCTTACCATATTTTATATTATTACATATTTTCTAGAAGTCCACAAAAAATAAAATAGCAACAAAAAGTAAAATAAAATAAAATAAGGCAATGAAAAATTGATTTGATTAATTGACTTGATTTTAACATTTGAAAAATCAAATCATTAAATTAATTTTCATTTAATAAAAAAAAATAAGTATCCAAGTTTGTTGAAGAAAAATAAGTAAAATTTTATGAAGAAATGAAAAAAAAAAAGAGAGAGAGAGAAGAAGAAGATAGAAATAGGAGAAAGAGAAAGAAATGGAGCTTTAAGCAGTGAGACCCAAACTCCACTTGGCAAAAGCTGAAAGGATGTAATAGAAGTATTGTTTGCCATGCAATATTTATACCTCTCACAAAATAATTTTTTTCACAAGATTATAGCAAAAATTCTATGAGCAATGTATATATATTGATAAGACTTAAGATTCTCTTTATGAGTGCAGTGGAGTTACTTGGAGAAAAGTAAGCTATACATTTTTAGACCATATTATTAATAGAAACGCATTGAAAATCAAATTTTAATAGAAGAAATTTTTGTTCAATTTTACATAATTTGAAAAGTTTTTTTCTTATTATTTTCCATTAGTATTATAGTTATTATTTTGAAAATAAAGATGCATTGGATGTATTCAAATTCAGAATCTAATGTTCCATCAAGAGAGAAAGAAAAGACTTATCAAGTCTTTAGTTACTTGAAAATGGAATTCGGTCTAAGTTTTGTTCAGTGCTGACAACTCACCCAATATTAGCTTTATTTTGTTTTAATGAGAGACTATTGTCACGGGGTGAATATTTTTTGCACCGTGAGGGACAGTTACGAAGGCTTGCACGGCTCTTCTAACTCAGTCCAACCAAACGTCCAAAGAATCTAAAGCAAGAGTCCACAAGCAAAGCCACAAAACAGAAAATGAAAGCTAGAATGAAGGCAAGAAAGGCAACCAAGTTTAAGAGGCAGCAAGGCCAATTTTCCAATATTCCAAGAGAGAGCTTCCAAGAGCTTTTTACAAAGTAAGAGGGAAAGTATTTTTCTAACTCTCCTATCTGAATGGCAACTTCTACAATATACAAAGGCTCCAAAAGTGAGCCAAAAAACGTGTGGGCAAGCATTCAAAATAAAAGCTACAAGTGGCAGATTTTCTGAGGCTAGAAAGGAGGCAACTTTGTCTTCACAGCTTTACTGCCACATGGCAGATTGCTTGCACAGAATTTTGTCCTTCACCCCTTGGCTGGCCTGTTGAGCATGGCCTGTTTTCTCCATGTTGGAAAGCACCTCCAGCATTTGGGGAGGCAGTTTGACAAGGCATTTGGACCCTCCAAGCTTTGAGGAAGTACTGCTGCGTTTTTGGAATTGACGGAATTTAATGTACCGCCTTGCGGGGCGGGACACTATACTCTACTATAGTTATATATATATATATTATAGGACTTTGATAATAAATAAGATTCCTTGTACCTGTACAAGAAACAAATATTAAATCAGAAATAGAAATTCAGACTTACCATAAAATGATTTGAGAATCTAACTATCTCATAGCTAAACTATCATGTCAATAAAGTATCATTTCACAATTATAGGAAAGACAATTTCTGCAATATTACGTATTATTTTATACTATATCGTATTGTTGACTTGTATTAAATTATATCACATTATAGTATTTTAATTAATACAATATCTGAATAGATTGTATTTTTTTTATCGTTACATGATATCACACATTATCAATTTGAATGATAAACCTATAAAAAAAAAGTATGGTACGAGATAAAGCTACTATCACAAATTGTAGGGCAAAAAATAAAATATGATTATTAAATAATAGGTCAAGACTAAATAAAAAGAAAATACTAAGATAATGATGTAATTAAACCAAATTGGTTGTTACTGATAATGGTTAACTATGTCCCCTTTTTCAGGGCATATCGATTATATGCAAAAAACAACCAACTGATGTGATAGGAAGATGAGATCACCTTCAATTGATTTCACAACTCAAAGCACACTAGCAAATTGAATTATCAAACATATAGTAATATGCTGGTAATTACCATAAAGGTGATTTATATTCTGTTCAAGTATCCCTGACCATGTGTGGTATTACCAAGATCATACCCGTTGTATTACAAAACAAGTAAGAGTGAAGTCTCATCGAGGTGATAAATTGGTCAAACTTTACCTATCTTGGTTTGGTTTAGCTAAGTTGATATTGGTTGCCAAGAAGTGACTAAGGCAACCTTTTATTTTATGGCTTCTCCTCACCCTGATATTGAGAGAGTTTTGAAAGTCCTAGATGAAATTAAAACCTCTTTAAGAGACCTCCAACAAACTTCTGCACGTCCATGGAGTTTTGAAAAATCCAAACATCTCAAAGATAGATAGAGAGGTAGGAATTTCTCGAACGAACCACACTCCTTCGTATACGTCAGGAGTCCATTGATGTGAAGGTGTTAGGAAAAGCTTGAACCCAATTTCTACAGTAATGAATATGAGCGCAATTGAAATTACTGCGAAATTATACATTTGTGTATTGATATGAATGTTTACTATTTTTTGAAGCTCAATCTCTCCCCCAGATGAAACATATAGCCAAGAGAAACCATAAACCATAATAGAAGAGCTTGCCCCACTCATGAGTAAATTTTTCATAGTAGTCTCATTAGACCGTAAATTTTTCTTGGTATATACAGAGAACATGTAGGAGCATAAACTTAAACAATCTAGGGCTACAAAGATTGTTATTAAATCTTTAGCACAACATAAAAATATTCCCCTAGAGTAGCTGTTAATATGAAGTCTATCACGAGGATAGAAGAGCGGACCATTGAAACTCTCAATTACTATCCGCCAAAGGTATAGAGTTTGATTTCAAATTCAATGATTTATTGAACTACAAATCTGCTATTACGCAACTCAACCCTTCTTCGTAAGCTTTTTCAGTTATTGGATGTGCAAAACAACCTATTCTCGTTTACAACGACTCGGTGACCTTTGACACGTTATACCTAGTTGCACGTAAACTTGACTTTCGCCCTTCACTCGTGGAGTTGGATTGACTAGTGACTTTAAATTCAACCTTGAGACCGAGTCTTGCCTCTTACCTTTCGGTTCATTGCAAGGAAATGCTAAAAAGAAAAAAGGAAGCTTTCGGGGGACACAATCCCTTAGGACTTGACACTTGGGGGAAGTCAATTTAAATATAGTGCCACCATAACTCTAAGAAAACAAGATTGGGTTTTTGTTGTAGACTATCCTTGGAGGTGTCTATTCTCTCTCTCTCTCTCTCTCTCTCTCTCTCTCTCTCTCTCTCTATGTATGTATGTATATATATATATATTATATATATATATATATATAGATATATATATATATATATATATTAATTGGGGGTGGAGGGGGGGGGTTAGTAACAACTACAATTCATCAATATCAAATAACAAAATGGGGAATCAATGCAAATATTAACTACCATGTTTGGAAAATATTGGGTACATGTACATAACGATTAGGGTCTCAATTAAAATAGACAAAGATTAATTACTATTAAATCAATTGATACATGTATAGTATTTGGTCCAGGCTATATTGAATATACTCTCATACTATCAAACGTCTATCCCTAAGATTCTCTCGAACTCCAAGACCTTTTCAAATAAAATACCAAACATTTCTTGAGTATATAGACTATATGTAGCTCATATCATTAAATTAAATGAGAAATTACTTGGATTATCTCATTCTTGGATCGAAATCATGGAGTAATTTCAACAAGTCATCGCTAGTGAGTCTTACCCAATTTCATTTGCTTTCTCAAGCCAAAATGGTGTTAGAAAGCTCAATCAATGTTTGTGACCGCTGGTTTTTAGATTAAAACTTCAATATAACAATAGATCATTTTCATATAATCAATTTAAAAACTGATTAATCCTACTCATTTGGGGTTTTACATCTTCATCCATAAAATACATCCTTAGCTATAGATTTAGTTGCTCATAAAGAACAAATAAAGACAATACCCATGTAGAAAATTTCCATTTCAAGCTAATGTGGTTAACAAGATCTATATTTCAAGCTTAGAGAGATATAGATATGAAGTTTGTTCCTCTATAAGTTTTAGAAATTATTCGCCACTCTCTAGAAAAATTTCCAATAATGGTTGTCTCCCTTCTATCCCTAAATGGGAAGAAAATAAATGTACATAATTACATAAATTTTCATTCAATTGTTGGAACCTTTCAAAGGAAGCACTAAATTATCTAATTATGTTCTTTCTCTGCACCTGTGTTGGACTGGTGGAACACTTATCCATGATTGTAAAGCGTCGTTCGATTTACCGTTTCAACCTCCGGTTCTCACAAGAGGATCTGCGCTGGGATTGACTAGCTGCTGATCAAGCATTGTACCACGTCAATTGAAGCACCAGTATTGAGGCAACTTTGTTTCTGTCAATCCAAAATTTGGTTCCTGTGGGACACTAGTTCTCATTTTTTCCCAAGAGAACGGAGACCTAAAATTTCCTCAATTGTCATTAAAGCACAATAATAATACATGAATTTTAAGCCCCACTAGTCATTAAAATACGAACTCATCAAACCGCAAAGTTGAACTACTTACTACATTAACACAAGATTTTTGTAACTATATAGGTGAGTCAAAATAATAAAAGAAAAAAACTCAAAAGAAAAGTCTTTTTATACAAGCACAACTGACCATTGGTTCCACCACCACTCACTAGGCATGGATTTTCTTCTTCTTTCAAATAAAACACTTTTGATGCGCAATTTTGTGACCGTTTTATTCAAGCACAATTCTAAAGTATCTTATGTTCATAATACTAACCTTCTAGGTTTTTCTAAATATTCATGAGAATTTATCACATTCATGCATCTTAATTGAAACCACGACTTCAAAATTCATATGAAAAATGCAATGTCACTCACAGAAGAGAGAATCCAACACACGATTAAGAATCTCAATTCAAGAAATCATAGATATAGAAAAATACTGACTTACACAAATGAATTCAAGTATAAATACATTGAATAACAGGCTTGCACTATATATAGACCGTCACTAACGTAGATTGATTAAGCTCAAAATACCCAAGGACTTGCAGGTTTAACTTAGTCTTGGGGAAAAGGTAGGGTATCATTTGTTCACATGACTAAGATGACTCCTATTGAGTTCACTTCTCAATTCAGCAATCCTCTCACATTTGTTGTTGTTCTTCCATATTATTTCTCACTTTTTATGATGTTCACTTATTTCAACTTTCATCATTCTTTTCACTTTAGGAGTGCAAACACCTTTTTTTCGCAGCATATCATTTCAACACTTTCCATTATGAAGCTTATGGTGCTCTACACTTTCAGGTCAAACCTGTTTGTTCTATTGGCGCACAAACTTCAAAACCTAAGCCTTTATTTACCTTTCTAATCATTCACTTTTTCTCAAATAAACTTAGGGAACTTACATCACTTAGATTTATCATATAGGAAGACATGAGGGTGTCAAATTAGAAGGTTATAAAGGATAAAAGTATGCAACATGATTAAAAAAATGATTTAGACTCAATGTGGATGACTTAAGTTACATCAATGGAGGGAAAATTTGGGATAAAGTGGCTTGTCAGAAATATCTAAGGTTCATCTTTCAAGCCAAGTTAAGTGTAGAATTTCCCCTTGAAATACATTTTTGTGCCAAGTCCCAAAAAACATGCATATACAAGAATAAATCAAATCATTTCCGCACAATAAATTACAATCAAATAAAATCTCAAACTAGTCTCGAAATCAATTAAATCGAATTACTTTTGACAAACTACAATAGGAATATTTTTACTACTGCCTATAATTCACAGAGCCAAAAAAAAAATGTATGTGTCATGAGAAGAGATTGCTTTTAGTTTGCTTTAAGCCATTTTAAAATCATTTTGAATAAGTTTTTGTCAATTAATTTTTTTGGTAGTCCTTATTGCAAGAGGCGCAACACAAGACTCATTTTAAAATTAAAACTTGGAATTTCCCCTACCAAATTTGCTTCAGAATCTATCATAGAAAGACACCAATTTTATTCGACACCAAAAATGTCAAAGAAAAGAAAATATATTTTTCTCCTTGAAAAAGAACCATGGCATAAATAATATCCCCGTGGATTATTCTACAAGATACTATTCATAAAGATGATATCTACTCTTGCTTTAAAAGTTCATTGATAGAACAATACCTACTAATTGGAGGCATTAGCACGATAACTAAGTATGGGTGGTAAGAAAATAAAGAAATGTAAGACCAATACGGATAAAGTTCAATCAAACATGACTTTATAATTAAAATATAAACTTTAGCAAAAAAATTGCTACCATTGTTTAAAATTTCATTTCGCCCCTTCGAGGTCACACCAGAAATATCCCTACATAAACTCATCAAAAAAAAGTTACCTATCTCCCCCCCCCCCTAAAATTTGATAGAGAATTTCCCTCAATGACATTAAATCAATAGTAAAAGGGGAGGGGGGTTGTCATATCGCGAAGCTCCCCAAGGACGCAGACATGAGACCGATAAACATGAGTAACCCCAAGCTAACCCTGCTAGCATATTATAAGCATATTAATGCAATGTGAAGTAATAAATACTAAGTGGAAGCTAAATCATATGAATAATATGAAATAATAGAGAATACACATAGATTTAGTCTCAATAAATGAAAACTGAGAGATTGAAATGCAACTGAAAAGTCAAACTCTTAACAGTAAAAGTGAAACTAACTATTTATGAAATAAAGCCTCTAATAACTAGAAATGTTGGGAGATGCCCCAGCTAGATCTAGAAAAACTGAAACTAAAGCTAAACTGGAAAGATAACATGTCAGTTGTCCTCGAAGGATGTGGACTCACCACGGATGCTGCTAAACTGAAGATCGGGAAGTGATCTATGCGTGATCAGACTACTGAGGACCTGAAGCTGCATCATGAGAAGATGTAGCACAGAATATGCATCAATACTTGAAAGATACTGGCCATGCAAGATAGAATAAAGTTGAACAATAACATAACTGAACAATCAACAAAACAATGGTATAATCTAAACATGGTAAGGATACTGAAAGTATTATACATGATTAAACTGAATGCAATAACTAAGTTCATAACATGCTGTCACTGAATACTAAATTATACTGATAACTTGGTCAATGCATTAAAATTTAATTGAACTATGAGAGCTACTAATAACCGACATAATACCACATGAGTTAAATGTGAAGTCCGATGTATATGCCCCATCGAGAGGCCTTACCCTTCTAGAGGTGTAAAGGCATGCTGGCGTGATCACTAAAATGATGCCCATAGAGGGGACATACAACCTACGGGGCACGTAGTTCTGGGACTTGAGGTGACTAACCCTAGTCTACTCGATATTAAGGTTCTCCCAATTCATTAAGTAATTAAAAAAATTATGACTGAAGTTTTGTAATACCTAATAACTCAAAATACTGGCATGCTAACTGAAATTGCAAACTTAATATGTTGATAATGAAATATTGAATTTTGAGCCATGTATAACTGAAATATCTAGGCTAACATGTGTAATTCATCAACTAAAAGAACTCTAAAGGATACTAATTTTATACATGAATTAGGGAAAATACGATAACTACAACATGATAATCTGATTAGGACTATTTAAGTAACTAATTCATAATAATATACTGAAATTCTAGAAACCCTAGGTCTAGATAATCTTAATAGAATCAAGAACCTGACTGAATTTTAAATGACCTAATGGGTGAAGGAACCCACTAGTGAGATCCCACATATCTCGCTACGAATTGAACAGAGAAATCTTGTGATTTTTGGGCTAAAACTAATGAAAACCTGTTGTGTTCTTATACTAGGGCTTGGTCGACTCTTCCTCTTTCTGCTTTCTAATTTTTATAAGTTTTTGGTGAATGATTTGCTTAGGGTAGATTCTAGTCAAGTTACTAGGCTAAAACTAACCAAAACTACGTAGTGTAGGGTTTAATTGATGCATTTTAGGGGTCCAATGCATAAGGAAAAGACCAAAAGATCCTTGACTTAACTGTTGTCGGGGCCAACTGACGGACTAGATCTACGAACTGTGAATCGATCGACGGTTCATGATGGTCAACCATCGATTGGCGTTTAGGAGTTGAAATTGAGGGTTTTATTCACGGACCATGATCACGATTTGTGGCCTGACTTACGATCCATAGGTTCGGCCGTAGGTTGACACTTGCTAAATTTTTTGAATGTCTGGGAAGGTTCGCACGTATCCATCCATAGAGCAACAACACGAGCCGTTGGTCACCCTACGATCTGTGAGTGGCAACCATGAGTTGCACCTGGAACTCTAAAATCTTCATTTTGGTCTTTTCTAGTATATGCGATGTTAACATTATCTCCCTGTTGGGAACATTTGTCCTCAAATGAAGACTAAACTAGATGAAATGGATGGAGTGAGTTTCCACCCCTACCAATATACACTAGAAACAAATTTCTGACTAAAAGAAGTTGCAAGAACATGCAAATACGCTAATAATGCAAGTACAAACCCAAGGTAACATTATGTTTGAGTGAAACTGCGCATGAATGACTGAAAAATTTAAGAGGAATTATTATCTCAAGCTGGAATGGAATCAGAAGGAAAAAGATGAGGATACTTGACCTTTATGACTTGTGTTGCTTCCCAAGTAGCTCCCTTCACGGAACAACTCCTTCAAGTTTTTCAAATGTCATCACCCATTTCATGGGTTATACTTTCAGGATAACCCATTATAACCCATTCCCGAAATCTAAGTTCCTTCTCCTTACATCTACATACAAAACTCTTTCTTAAGTTTTTTCTAACATGCTGAACTTTTTTTCATCTAGCTTAGTAAACTGAATCTGTCCCAATCAAGGATGCTTCACCTACTCATCCACCTTAGGAACGCATAAGCGTCCATCTCCCCCTTGGGAGAAAACCTCTAATTGTAATTAATGAACTGCACCTTCCAACTGAAGTAGTATAGGATTACTAACTTTTTTTCCTTATCCTCCACTACTAATGGAGATTATGATCAATTCTAAAATATTACAAAACCCTCTGATGTGCTCGTAAGACGAACTCCCAAGCGAGCAAGCATGTGCATATCCTTTGCTAGCTCTTTTCTTTCTTTTTCAATGTTTGCTACACTACCTAAATAGTCTACAAAGAGCATCTGCTATTACGTTGGTCTTACCAGGATGGTAACACACACTCATATAATAATAGTTGAGGAACTCGAGACATGCCCTCTAGAAAAGATTCAATTCTTTCTGAGTGAACTGAAGTTTCTTGTTGTTAGTGAACACATCTACGTGAACAACATATAATGTGCAAATCTTAAGTGCAAATACCACTGTTGCAAGCTTGAGGTCACGAGTTGGATACTTCTTCTCATGCACCTTAAGTTGTCTAAAAGCATATTGCTATAATTTTACCTTTCAGCATCAATGCACAACCTAGGTCAACTCTAGATGCATCACAATACATAACATAATCGTCTGAACCCTGTGGTAGACTCAAAACAATAGATATAGTCAGTCTAGTTTTCAGTTATGCAAAGTTTATCTCACAATCATCTGACCACTAAAACTTAATCTTTTTCTAAGTTAACTTAGTCAATAGAGATACTATGGATAAAAATACTTCCACAAAACTTTTGTAATAACTTGCTAAGCCTAAGAAACTTCTAGCATCTAAAGGAGAGGTAGGTCTTTAACATTGTTTCACTGTTTTTTTTCTTATAATCCACTCGGATCCCTTCACTAGACACTATATTCCCAAGACAAGTAACTGACTACAACCAAAACTCACATTTTCTAAACTTAGCAAATAACTAGTGATCTTTGAGAGTTTGAGAAAAAACTCTCAAATGAATCGCTATTCTTCCTCATTTCTAGACTAAATGAGGACATTATCAATAAATATGGTAACGAACAAGTCAAAATATTGCTTGAACACTCTGTTCATCAAATCCATTAAAGTTGCCAGAGAATTCGCTAGTCCAAATGACATAACTGCAAATTCATAATGACCATACAGAGTTTTGAAGGTTGTTTTTGGGATGTCATTATCTATGACTCTGAGCTGATGATAATCGAATCTGAGGTATATATTTAAGAAATAACTTGCACCCTCAAGTTGGTAAAACAAGTCATCAATCTAGGGGATGAGATATTTTTTTTTATTTTAACTTTTTACAACTATCTATAAGTGATGGATATTCTGAGAGAACCATCTTTCTTTTTCACGACCAACATTGCTGCACCCCATGGGGAAGTACTAGGTTTGATGAAGCCCTTCTTTGAATGTTTTTCATCTATTCTTTCAATTCCATAAGCTCAGTTAGAGCCCTTTTGTAAGGAGGAAAGAAATATGTTGAGCATTTGGAAGGAGGTCAATTCCTAATTCGATTCCCCTTCTGGGTGAAACTCGAGGAAAATCTTCTGGGAACACTTCTGGTTGGGGTTTCAGAGCTTTAATCCATAACCTAAACTAGATTATAGATATAACGATTAGAGATAATATCTTTTGCCTTAAAATAATAAATGAATCGACCTATAAGCACTAAGCTACTACCTTTTAATCTTACGATTGGTTCGTTTGGAAGCTGAAAATCCTAATTCTACAACCAACTGACGCATAATAAAAATTTAACCAATCCATGACTAGAATGATATCGAAATCTACAATTATTAACTCTACAAGATCTACTAACATAACTTTCTTAGAGTGTGATACGGAAATTTCTATATACTCATCTAGCTATAACTGGGTCACCGACTAGAGTAGAGACTGAAAATGATTCTGAGAGAGTTTTCGGACTAACATTGAAGTCGACTGCTATATACAAAGTTATAAAGGAAAGAGTAGACCCTAAACATAACAAAGCATAAGCATCTAAGTCAAAGACTCGTAATATAGCAGTGACTACATCCGGAGAATCTTTCTGATCCTGGCGAGCTTGAAGAGCATATAACCTATTCTGGTGCTGTCTGGCACCTGTATCAGAAGAGTTACCGTATTGAGTCATGCGACCTATTGGTGCTGCTGAAGTTGTAGACTGAGTTCTACTATTATTTCCCCCTTGAAAATATTTAGAAGGACTATTTTTGAACCTGTGACAAGACTAACTACACCCAAAACATCTTTCCTTTCTAGGCACTCTTCCAAATAGTTCTTACAACACTTTTGACAAGTTAGGTATGTTTCAGTGCATGAAATACTACCTTGAGACTTCAAGACTGATGTCTGACCTTTTTGATCATTTCATAACTTGGAGGATAGAACACTACCTAATGAAGGTGCTTGAACTGAAGAGTTCTGCTGAAACTGTGAGCGATTCTACCACCCGATCACCTTCAACCTACTGAGAATGAGTCATAAGCTTAGAGATGTTTCATATCTTACAACAACATAATATTCTTAAACTCTATTTTCACAAGGTCGAATACCCCATAAAGAAACTTGTTCACTTGAGACCTAAAATTGGATACTATGTGAAGAACATACATCAAGAGTTGGGTGAATTTGAGTCCATACTCTTGGACTGAAATGGAACCCTGCCTCAAATTCATAAACTCACGAGCTCTTTCTTCGCTCAAGTGATAAAGATAGATATGTACCCTTGTTCTCTTCCTATGAGTATACCAGATGTGATCTAGGAAGATCTTTCAGTTCGTAAAAGCTTAATCTTAAAATCTAATGCAGGTTGTCTTTAAGATTTGGATTTTAGGTTCACACACGCTTTTTTCCCTCTTTCGCCGAGGAGCAAAGAATAATCTTTCAAGCGGACAGAGACCTAAATTTCCATTAGGTTCATTCCTAAGCTTGCTTTGTTGGATCAAGATGATCAGTATAATCCACCTTAGGTACTCTTTTAAGTCCGTGTAAGGCGGAGGTAATGAAGGGACCTGCAGGAGGCTGAAAAGTCGTAGTGCGCTATTGCTAGCGAGGCCAAGCTACAAACTGTACCCTTTTCAACAATAAATAAGCTCAAGAGCGTGAAGTCATTGGAGCATGTGTGATTTATTCAGGATCCTTGTCAAGAAAGAAGTTAGTCCCTTATTCTTTATTTTATGTTAAAAGTTCTGGACTCGAAAAGGGAGTCGAGCCCAGCGGAAGAAACTTCCTCCAGCGCCCTCACCTTATCCTGAGCCAGAGGCCCCGATAGGATGCCAACTCTACCCAATCATTATTTGTCACTTGCTTACTCCAAAAATCTGTTTTGGGGATCCTAGACAATCTGTGATACTAAGAACTTTGCTGGATTAATCCTAATAAAGTCATAAACCCTGGCTGCCACTGACCCACCACCAGCATTTGTAAGAATTGGAACCTGCTAGTTGTGCTGATTAGTCACACTTTGAGCCAAAAGTTGGATGATGTTCCTGAATTCTACATTTGAAACTTCTTGATCTGGGACTAAAGGAGTTGTGTTAGCGTTTATCGCGTTCACATTCTTTCCTTAAGCTCTATGAGAAGGCATGATCACTGAAACACACAACGTTGAGTTAGAACGAGGAACTAGATAATATATTACACATTATAAGAGTAACAAAGAGAGTGAAGTTCCCTAAAAACACATTGTAACCTCCTTGTCATTGATGTGGTGCACTTCACACCCATGAAAAGGACTCTACCTAGTAAGGATTTTCAGATATTCTAGGACACTTAATGTATTGCTCTGATACCAAGTTTTTCATAGCCCAAAGTTACCCCTAGGACACGGAAACGGGACCTTGGATCATGAATGACCCTAAGTGAATCTTATTGGCATATCATAAGCATTCTAAAGCAAACTGAAGAAATAAACACTGAGCGGAAGCTAAATCATAGGAATAGTCTTAAATAATGGGGAATACCCGTATACTAAGTTTCAATAAATGAAAACTTAGAGATGAAATACAACTGAGGATCCAGCTTCGTTGATATCACATGGAGTTCGAGTTAGCTCTAGTGAGCCTTCTTGCTTCCAGAGGATTCCATTTACTTCTAGTTTTTAGGAGGTCATGAGTCTTGTCCCGACTTCTATTATTTTCATTTCGAGGATTCACAGATAAACAATAGAGTTTCAGAATTCTTCATTTATTTTGTTAAATATTTTAAAGACCAAAGTTGCCTATTATATGCCTAGTTTAATATATTATTTTTATTCTAAGTGGTTCATTTGAGTTAAAGGTTTGTAAGTTGAGTTTATTGAATTTTATTTCAGTTTTAAGCTTTTGCATGCTTAAGTTAGTCTTCCACTTGTAGTCGGTCGGGATGAGTATTCTCTTTGGGACCAGCAATGGTATTCGAGTGTCGGCCACTCCCAGGGTGTAGACTCTGGCCTTGACAAACTTGGTATCAGAGCATAGAGTTCAAGTGTCCTAGGGTGTCTATGCAGTCGTATCAAGTAGGATCTTATTTATGGTTGTGAGGGCCCATTACTATAAGCGAGGGACTACATACACCAAACTAAAGTTTCCCTTCTTTTATACTCTTAATCATGCGATAGATCAAAGTCATAGATATCTATTATAACTCGTGCGTTCTCAGATTCTTTTGACTATCCATCATACTGTAGGTGGTTTAAAAGTAAAGTGTAAAGATCCTTATGGATGAGTTGTTGTTAGCAAGAGTCTTAAGAAAGTCATGAGACTCCAGAGGGGATTAAAAGAAGCCTAAGAGTAAGTCAACGTTCAGTTTCAAAGTAATGCCCTCATATTCATATAAATCATGCATTTGAGCTAAAAGCGAGTTGCACTCTTTTCCTTAAGTTGTATTTCAGCTGATATGCTTTTTAAGATATATGTTTAGAGCATGGGTAAGATTTTCACCCGAAAAGGGTAGAATGAGTTATGAGATCATGAGCAGTAGAAGTGAAAGAGCCCAAAGTTAGAGAAAGTATGCAGAGGTTTAATATCTAAGTAAGGGGAGATGGTGTTTTTACAAGCTACGTTACTATATTCAAGTACCTAGTAAGTTAGTAATAAAGAATTCCCCTTATAGGTAGAAGAAGAAGTGATGAGTTGTGAAAATTTCATCATAGGAGGTAGAATGTGTTGTAGATAGAAAGCAGTTTGTGATGGAATGTCATTGTGTAGGTAATGACCAGGTGTAAGTGTTAAATAGAAGATCAAAAGTAGTCATAAAGTGATATATCTAATCTAGGCATATGATTTTTTAAGAGGACCATGATGTTCATAAGGTTATAGAACTGATCAAGTAATGAGATGACTGTTATGATCCAAAAGAATGACAATATGAAGGTGATGATGTTAGTCTTGACATTTCATACAGAAGACTTGACATAGAGTAGGTGTGGAATTGAGGTGATGAGCTATAATAGATATGATGAGCAGTGAAGTGTGTCTAAGTCAGATAGACACTAGAGTTTCAGAAGTCTTCATTTATTTTATTAAATGTTTTAAAGACTAAAGTTGTCTATTCTATGGCTAGTATAATATATTATATTTATTCTAAGTGGTTCATTTGAGTTAAAGCTTTGTAAAGTTGAGTTTATTGAATTTTATTTCAGTTTTAAGCTTTTGCATGCTTAAGTTAGTCTTCCGCTCGTAGTTAGTCGGGGTAAGGGTTCTCTTGGAGACCAGCAATGGTCTTCAAGTGTCGGCCACATCCAGGGTGTAGGCTCGGTCCTGACATTTATTCACCCATGCAATCCATTCTTTATCAGGTCCCCAAGGTTTCTGATTTTGTAATTCAATTTCAATTAATCAAGTAAAGATTTCAATTCAGCCTTTATAGGTTTCACTTAATTATGATTATTATTGTTGATTAAGTCTTATAATGCATGATTTAATTTTAATACATGATATTGAATTGTAATTATGTTGACCCATGCTTAATTTATGAATTTCAACTATGATCTTGTAAACTATAAAGTTATGAAGATATGCAAGTTGTTTATGGAAGTTATTGCGAATGACTTGGGATGGTTTGAAAGAAAAATATTAATGTTATTGTGAAAGGTTATCTCATGCTATTATGATCATGATTGTGAAAGATGTTTCTCACATATGAATTCATATTGGTGAAATATTTTCTCACCCATGTTGAATTGTGTTTTAGGAACTATTTTATGTTTTATCTGAGAAGTGTGGATTGGTATTGATCATTGCTTTCCTAAGTTATGTTGATATTTAACTTTAATCTATTCCGTTGAGATTTAGGCTTAACACTTAAGTCTTTGAGGTGAACTCTCAAATATGGTAGTCTCTAGTAGTAACCTGTAGCCCCAAACTATCTGCCCCCATAGGATTGTCTTAAATGACCTACCTAGTGGATCCACTTTAGCAAAAGATGGTATGGATGGATTCTACCTTTGCAAGTAGATTCTCCTTCTTTAGGTATGAGCGATATTTTTTATTAAATGATATAACTCTCATGATCTATTGTCTGTTAAAGCTAATATCCCACAGAATGACTATGTTTCTTTAAATCTTTTCTTATATCCCTTATTCAAATCCATTGACTATATCTTATGATTTTCATTTTTTGCTTCTTTAAGCTTTTGAATGTTAAATATTGATACTGTTTTATATGTTTTAAGTCATTCATGTTACTATGTCTATTTTATACATATTTCCCCATACTTATTACATTCCATGTACTAAGACATACTTATGTCTACATTGTTTTACTAATGCACGGTTCGACGATTCTACCTCCCATACTTGTGGCTAGCGGGTTTCCTTGGCTTTGAAGATTGGTGAGTCCTCATGTTCAGAGGACCAATATACTTTTATAGTTTTATGTCATTTTCATTTTCAGACCTTGTATGTTATGCACGGGTTACATCGCAATCACTTCCCTTATGATATACTAGATGATTTACTAAGACTTGTGTTCAATTTTCGCTTTGTCAAACTTTTTGAAATATGAATATGATATCTTGTGAATTCTTTATTTCTATTATCTTGTATGATGTATGCTAAGTGGCTTGTGTAGGGTCTCTTGGGCTCCTACACGCCACGTTACACCTAGGGTGTATTTTGGGTTGTGATAGAGGAGGTGTCAATGGTTGGTTATAGGGGGTATACGGAGGGGTGGAGATAACTACGAAAAACTATTGAGGAGAAGTGCTTATATAGAACAGGACACAATTTCGTATTATCAAGGACATGACTTTAGATATAAATGAGTGGATATTGCGTATTAGGGTAGAAGGTTATTAGGGTTGAGTGTTGTCTTGCCTTGCAAAGGTTTAGGCTTGATTGTGATTGTGGGAATCTTAGTTGTACTCCTGTAATATTGTCATATATTATTTATTGTGTCTTGATTATCGCCATCTTTGTTGTTACTGTTTGTATACTTTACATTGGGTTTGATACACTTGAGTCAAGGGTTTTACAGAAACAATTTATCTACCTCCACTAGTCAATGGTAAGGTACGTGCACATTTTATCCTCTGCAAGCATATATTAGTGGAATTCACTGGATATGTTGTTCTACATTTTGTTGGATATAGTTGAGCTTTATTATATTTTTTTCTAAAATTAATTAATAAAATAGGTTAAGGCTTGAGTGGAATGGTTCTTCCACCGAAGGGTTAGCATGGATGTTACTCACAACGATTTTGATCGTGACATTATTCCGCTAAGTCATAAGAAATTTTTTTTTAAAACCTTTTATTAATGTCGAGAGCCATGAAGAATGACCCCATTATCCTTTTAATGTGTTAGAGCTAGAAGGTAGGCCAACATAGAAAAAAAATCACATAGCATTTTATATAGGGAAAATGGTCAAAAATGTCCTTAAACGGTATGACAGGAACAAAACTATTCTTTATTTATAATTTGGCTCAAAAATACTTTTATCATAAATACTTTGATTTTAAAATATCGTTATGATATGCGAAAGGAACAAAAACATCCCCTGTTTGTAGTTTGGTCCAAAAAGGTCCTTCCTGTAAAATGTCCTTATTATTATTATTTAATAATGGGTACAAAAAGCTCATTTTCTAAATAAACATATTATTATTATCTTTTTAACAGTGTACATTGTTTTTCTAATATTTTTTCTTTTTAAATTAACAAATGTTTATCTTACTTCAATTCAAAAAAAGAATAAAAATGAAAATATTTCTCATTTTTTATTATTATTTTTTATCGTTATATAAATATAAATTAATGAAGGATATACTATTATTTTATATATATGACATATTATTGTCGAAAGGGTATATGAAATTACTCTATTTTAATTGATAAAATGAGATTAAGAAGAAAAATGTATTTCATACATTTTTGTTTGTTAAATTGATTTTAGAAGAAAGAAAGCAAGAATAATATTTTTTTTATGAAGTTATATAAATTTAGAATAAGAAGAAAGTAGGGAGAAGACAAAAGACTTCTTATTTCTCTTGAAGTATATTCAGGATTCAGAGATCTTTTACAAATCTTATTTACAATGAAGAAAAACCCTTTATTTATAGGGAAAACCTTACTTGGTCCTCAAGTAGGATTCCTAACTATATCCTACTAGGACTCCACATAATTAGACATTCACTATAATACAAATTGTTTATAACACTCACCTTTGAATATCGGTAGATTATGTGCCTTGTTAAAACCTTACTAGATAAAACCTAGTGGGAAAAAATCTAGTGAAGAAAAAAGAGTACGTATATCTAATAATACGCATTATGGATGCCTCATTAAAAACCTTACAAGGAAAACCCAATGTGAAAAAACCTTGTGAGGAAAAAAGAGTACATCACGTATTAACTCCCCCTCATGAAAACATCAATAGACTTGGATTTTCGTTTTCCAATCTTGAGCATCATCTTCTTGAAAGTTGTAGTTGGTAGAGACTTGGTAGATAAATCAATTGTAGTATTACTTGAACAAACATGTTGCATGTTGATATCACCATTCTTGGTAGCTCATGAGTGTAGAAAAACCTTGACGAAATATGCATACTTCTATCTGCTTTATGAATCTCCCCTCAGGATTAAAGATTTCTACAAGTTCCTTACTTTAACTTCTTTACACAAATAATTTATTGCCTTTTGAAAACTCTTCAAGAGTTTCAATTTTAGTCATCAACTTGCATAATAATACTTGTATATGCTTTACACATTTTGAATCTAGTTAATCCTTATGAGGATGATAAACAAGTTTTCCAAAAACTTGTATATGCTTTAGATTTTGAACCCATTCGATATTTTTATATCAATTTTGTCAAGTAACAACATTCAATATTCGATGTATGACATCTTTTAGTGCCTAGATTGCAAGTCAAATAAGTTTTACGCTTACCAAGATGCATCATTCCAATTTTCACTAGATAATTATTTCTACACAAGCATGCTTTAATAAATGTAAAATTCACATCCTTATTCTTTTACAATATTGCGCTCTATTGTATCAAAGATATCGTCAACGATATACCATTTTGTATCGATTCACAATACGACTAAACTTATTGAGATCTCATAACTTCTTTATTTTTAGGTAGCTACCCCCCTCATGAGGTTTCATAAATTGTTATGACGTAGGCTCTCCAAGAGCACGTTGTCTCTTTATTATGATCATTTTGATTCTTTGATCCTCCCGATTTTTTCAAGGATTATTTTATTTAGAATTTATTGGTCTATCATGCTTCATGCATGTCATAGACTCTATTGGACATTCAATAGGAGTATTTACAACTTTTGTGTTGCTTCTAATCTCCTCCTTATGTTAGACAAACTAACATATATCTCGGAGAATCTATCTTTGTGCATCATAGTATATTCATTGATTATATACCACATATCTAGGTATATTCATTAATCATATATTGCAAATCAAAATTATCAGATGAAAAATATTTGGTCCCTGACCATAAACCAATTAACAGAAAAATTATCAAACTTATTGGTTTTATTCATACAATTACCTCTGTATGTAATATCATATTTCAGATCAACACATGATACTTTATTTTCATAAGCAATGATTCACTATATGTGACATTTAATGTCACATCATCTTATATATCTATCAATATTATCAAAGTGAATTATCTTGATTTCATATTATGAAATTGTGCTCTTAACTCAATTATTTTTGCACAAACAACTTTGTGAATGTCAAACTACTGGTTGACAACAAACTCACATGTGATTATCTTATAGATGCATTCTTTTATCATGTCACATGATAGGTGAACGAACCCATATTCACCTTTTATACTTTACAGAATTTAGAGATTTAATCTCAACATTAGTTAATCAAATCAACTTGCCATGAGAACAAACAACAAAAGAATTCTTGAAGAATCTTCTAGTTTTTCAATGTATGTCCATTACTCAGTATGCATATCTTTGGGATTACCAAATTATTCATGCCAACTAATAAAATTATTAGTACTCGTAAACTCCAAGTTTACTACGTCATGTGCCTTTTGCTTTAGTAAATTTCTGATTTACTATTATATGACTAAATTTCAATTTTATTACTCCAAGAGTAATTTTCAGATTTATTTCTTCTCAATTACTTTACCGTTTAGGTGAGTCGTGATCCCATCATTGAATGAACTAATCTGATGAAAATTGTGCATGTAACATATTATTTGTGTCAATATTTTTATTAGGACCATTAAATATCTAAACAATCCATTAAGTGGATGACTAGGTCCACAAATATCTGTATATGTTCCTATAACGCTGAAAATTCAATCTCAACTTTCGTTTATGATGGTCTCACAATTAGCTTGCCTTGCTAACAAGCAGTATAAGAAAATTCACCATTTAAAAGAATTTTTAGTTTCTTCCATGAAAGTCCATTTTAATTTTCCATAATTCGTCTAAACATTATAGACTAATGATGTCCGAGACAATTGTGTCAAACTAAGAAAGTACTGAAATTAGTAAACTTTTTATTTACCATAGAATGTGCCTCAATTACATTAATTCTTGTCCAATACAAGCCCGAAGATAAAACATGAAACTTTTCTATAATACATGTCTTCTTAGAGACATTCTTGGTGATACCACATCATTGACCAAGGTCGGAATCTTTGTCATGCATAGCATGGTGGCTTACACCTCATTCCCTTTAGAGAATGGATCCATATATTAGCATTTATCAGAAGTTTTCATTTTTCATGAATGAAACACAAACATGTGAGCTTATCAAATTATGATAGCTAGTACCTCATTTCTTATTTATGTGCATTATTCAATCACTTGTCTTCTTTCAGACATATTATGCACTAATACAACATTCACTTTTGTAATGGAGTAAATTCAATAAATTTCATGACTCTTCATCTAAAACACATTAGTTTTTCTTTAGTCATTATTATATCATCAATATGGTGTATTAAGACTCAAAATTCAATGTCTTATCCATATAAAAGTGTCTTAGGTCATAAATCGACGTGTCTTGAACCCAATATTTTATCGTCATAGTGCATCAGGAGTTTAACCCAATGTCTTACCCTCTTTGTGCGATTAGACATAAATCCATCGTCTTATTCTTTTGGTGCGATAAAACTTAAACCTATCGTCTTACCCATAATGAGGCTCAACCTCAAGCCTTCAAAATAATTTAATTTTATCACTTTTGATGATCATTAATATGATCGTACATTATAATTACACACAGAATTGAGATTATTGATTTCTTATAATCAACATTAGTAGTTAATAAATATACCTTAATAGATCACATACCTCATATAAAGGTTGAAAACATATCTTTCACTAAATTGTGCTTATTTAATTATTAAAATAAATTAAGTAATTCTCTTCCTAGTCGATTAAAATTATATGTATAGAAAGTCGACAAGTCTCTTTAAATACTTACTTTAGATGGTACCTCCAGATCTGTTACATAAATAATTATAACATAAAGATAAATCATACCTTAAATATATAAGAACCTTATTGCATAACTTATGCAAGATCACCTATGCACTTTTTCCGTCTTCATTATCATTCTTTAAGAATATTACAATCGTGCTGATAAAGTGTTATGAAGTTATATAAATTTAGAAGAAGAAGAAAGTAGGGAGAAGAGAAAAGACTTCTTATTTCTCTTGAAGTATATTCAGGATTCAGAGATCTTTCACAAATCTTATTTACAATGAAGAAAAACTCTTTATTTATAAGGAAAACCTTACGTGGTCCCCAAGTAGGATCCTAACCATATCCTAGTAGGACTCCACATAATTAGACATTCACTATAATACAAATTGTTTATAATAATTTTTTAATAATATTTATTTATATATATATATATATATATATATATATATAATATATATATATATATATATATTGGGAAAGAGAAATTTTTGACTCATTTTATAACTATAGGGATATTTCTTGTAACGGCCTGTTTAGTCGTTTTGAGCAGTAGAGTAATTTCTGGTAATAACTGTCTGAGTCGACGGATCCCACGACGGACCGTCATGGGCACGACGGACCGTCGAGGGGGTCTCGTTCCAAAACACTTAGAATTTAGAAATTTTGGTACTGAAATCGACTCTCTGAACTTCGCGACGAAATGGCAGGAAGGACCGTCGCAGACATGACGGGCCGTCACAGACTCTTTAATGAATTGAGTCTCTGAACTTTGTGATGGAAGCAGCATGACGGACCGTCGCAGGCACGACGGGCCGTCACAGGTTGCGTAACCTGACTGGGTCGAATTTCTGTAAAAAGTTTTAAGGGGCGTTTTGGACTATTCCTGCTTATAATTATAAAGTTAGAGGGTTAATGTTAATAATTCAATTACTTGGGGGTTAAAGGGGACAACCTTGAAATAAATAGTGGGTTACTTTTACCATCTTTATACTTAATTATATGCTAATTAGGGTAAAAGAAAAAGGGTTTTGAATAAGAAAAATAGAAAGAACAGAGGGAAAGGAGAGAAACGATCGATCAAGAGAGAGGAAAAACGCATCTTTGGGAAAGTAGATTGCTTGATCACAATTTTTCGGTGGAGGTAGGTTATGGTTTATACTATCTTATAGTAAACTCTTAATAGCGAATGATATGTGTTGGGTAGTATTGTTAAGTCTTTTATATGCTTAATTGTGTGCTTGCATGATATGATTATGTAATTGTAATGGATTGAGAAGATGAGGCTATGAATCTTGAATCTTAAATTTACTTTTTTAATGATGATGCCTTGGTATAAAAGAGGCTTGATGAACTAAGATAATGAGATTAGAGGATCGGGTTTCACGTTCCGACACCAGGATAGTATATGGATCGGAGTGTCACGTTCCGACACCAGGATAGTATATGGATCGGAGTGTCACGTTTCGACACCAGGATAGTATATGGATCGGAGTGTCACGTTCCGACACCAGGATAGTATATGGATCGGAGTGTCACGTTCCGACACCAGGATAGTATATGGATCGGAGTGTCACGTTCCGACACCAGGATAGTATATGGATCGGAGTGTCACGTTCCGACACCAAGATAGTATATGGATCGGAGTGTCACGTTCCGACACCAGGATAGTAAAGAGAATGAATCTTGAAATATGCTAATATACTCAATCTAAAGAACTAATTCCCAAATGAGTATGGTGTGGGGGCTTGAGTCCTCATAGATGTGATTGGTGTTGTTGCAAATGATTCTTATGCGTGTTGCTATCACCTGTTAAGTATTTGGTTGGTTTTATGTTATTATCTGATATATACTGTTTTCTATTTTGAGTTGGCCGATGATACCTACTCAGTACTTGTGTTTTGTACTGACCCCTACTTGTATTTGTTTTCTTTGTTAATTGTGGAGTGCAGCAAACGTGTCATCGTCTTCAACTCAACCGCAACTCTAGTCAGTCTTCATCACACCAGATTTCAGGGTGAGCTAATGCTTCTAGCTTGGACTGGATCTCCTTCTTCATGTCTTGATGCCTTGAAGTTATGGCATAGACTAGCTGTTATTATTTTAGTTTCTTAGATACTCTTAGCTTTAGTAAATTGAGGATAGATGTTCTTGTGATGATGACTTCCAGATTTTGGGGAATAATAAGTGTTTGAGTTTTAGAAGTTATTTAATCGATGTTCATTTATGAGATTTAAGTGTTCCGCATTATATTCTGTTTATATTGTATTGAAATGTTGGGGTTTAGATTGGTTGGTTCGCTCACATAGTAGGATAAGTGTGGGTGCCACTCGCGGCTCGATTTGGGTCGTGACATTTCTGAACCAAAGTATTGTCTGTTAAGACATTTTTAACAAAAGTATTGACTATAAGTTATATTTAGTCAAAGTATAAATGGGGGGTATTTTCATTCATTTCACATAATTTAAGGTCAATTTGATCATTTTCCCTTTTATATATTTTAAAAATAAAGTATTTTGATTTTTTTTATTTCTTACTCTGTTATTTATTTTACTTCTTCAATTTTGTACATATTTTATTAAAAAGAACTGCGTTGCTAATTTATCCTAAAATAAAAGTACATAAAGATAATTTTAAAATCTAGTAAAGAAATATTACTCATGGTATTTAGCATAACAGTAAACTCAGTTAGAAAAAGGTAACTCTAAAATAACAATGTTACTGAAAAATTAACAACAACAAAAGCAAGATAATATCGAGCATTTAGGATTTTTTTTGTCTTTTTTTTTTTGTCTTATTTAATTAATTTATTGATTTTTCTTCTTCTTCTTCAAAATTCAATCAACTTATTTTATTGCTAACAGTAAACTGAGTTGAAAACACATATTCATGAAGTAAGAACAAAATTAAAAATATCAATAACATTAAACATAAGTGCAAATTATAACAATTTAAGTTAACTCAGTAAAAAAATTTAAGAATCCAAAAGAAAAATTTGAATATTAGAACATATGTATATACAATATCTGCACATTATGAGTTATGTTTCTAAAATGAGTTGAGTCTACCTGAAAAAAGAGAAAAATATAAGATACAAAATAATGGTAAAATGTTTTATCGATGCTCTTTTGGCCTAATACCTAGCTCCTATGCATTGTAAAGAGTGAGGGAGCTAGGATTATAGATAGCAAATGTTATTTATAGCTCAGGGGGTTAATTTTTAATAATATATTATTTTTGAAGAATTCAATATATATCTGTTGACATTTTCAAAATGTTCAAGCAATACATATAAACAACACACCACGATTTAAATACTAAATGGGGAAAATATGGATAATTTGAGAAATTATGCGTTAACGTTATATGATATGAAGTAAGCTTAGGTTATGTATAGTATCAATTTACAATCTAATAAAATATTAATAACTAATTATATGATAAGTTAAATCACAATATATAATATATAACAATTTATAATAACAGAAATTAAGTCCATGATATATAAAACAAGAAGTTTGATTATGTACGTCCTTACAAACGAAAATAAAATTTAAAATTTTTTTGTTTGATTGATTTATTTGAGTTTTAATATTTATAAATGATAATTTCTAAATTAATAATATATACGAATTAAGTAATTGTCTCAAAATAAATATAAGAATCAAATAGAAATTACTGAATTTGTGAATACATCTTTGTACACTTTACCTCCATTCACTTAACTTAGATATTATTATATCTTATTATCTTTTGTATAAGTTTTAAAATAAGGAATTGATCTTATTCGGTCTAACTTTCAAGATTAATCAAACAATACTCTCAATAAATAATTATTTAGCATATCAAAATTAAAGCCAAACTTCCAAAATAATCGATTTATAAAAAAATTAAGTGAAATTTAAATTCAACCACATAGGAGTAGTGTAGTAGTGGGCATAGCAAGCGTAAAATTGACACATCCAACAATTCAACATCAGGCATTACAATTAACTATTATGTTAAGTTGATAAATAAGAAATTTCAAATTTAAATATTAAAAATCAAAATTTTCTTCAATTATGACGCATTTTACCTTCATAAACGAATTTTGCCTCCACAAATTCAACTTTATTAAACCCTCGAGCAGATTAAAAATAAAAATAATATATTTAAAAAAAGCATGAAAAAGCCATGAAACTCAGGATGGATAGCGCTAAAGATGTGTATTAAAATCGAATTGAGTCATCCATGGCGCTATCCCTCCTGAGCTTTACAGATTCTCCATGCATATCCACTAGAAATTAATTTGTTTTTTCACTATAGTTTATGAAAGGGAAAAAACATAAACGAAGGATAGCACCAAAAATGATGAAATGAATGGTTGGGGAAGTTTTGAAGAAAAAAGGAACCTATTTATAGTAGCAACCTAACATGGGGGATGTATATTGACTAAAAAAAAATTATTCTTCAACTTGTGGTATTTGTCTCTATTATTGGTTAATACTATTCATTTTTTTTAATTTTTTCTTTCTTTTAGTTGTAATAATAATAATAATAATAATAAATATATTATGCCTTGAATTACTCATTTAAATACTTCTGCCGACTACGTTACTTCACCTCACCAATCTTGAAAATTAGCTACTACGTACGGTTATTACTTGTATTTAGGATTTTGTTCATTTTAATTTATATCAAATCTTTCAAATTTCAAGAAGTAAATAGATTTTTTATTATAATTTTTTAATATGTTGCTCAAATATTTTAAATTATAAATTACTATAAGTTAGTATTACTTTATTCACAGTTTCTAAAGACATAAATTATATTGCTAAAAATTTAAAAATTTCACATATAAATTTATTTTTAAACTAAATTAAAGGGGTAATTTAACTCTTAAAATCAAAATTGTACTACATGAATTAGAACAAAAGAAGTGTTGATATTGTTAATGTCATGATCTACTATAAATATAATAATAAGTAATAAATATATTAGTTATATATAGATTGAAAACACTATTAAATAAAAAATTAAATGATACCAAACTTAATATCAAGAATATTATTTTCTTTTTCTTCATTATTACAATTGTGCCCGTGTAGGCACCAATTTTTCTCCTAATTCTTTTATCTCCCTAATTTCTACATTTGTTTCATCATTGCCTACGAATTTCTTCTAACATAATCTTCATCTTAATGATGACCAATTTGATCGTTGCACGCACCAATTGAAAAGGGAAAAAAATGTAACCTTTAGATAGAGTCAAATGTTATAATGTATTAATAGTCACAACGTTCAATCACATGGGACTGTCACACATAGACATAAAATCCTTCATTTGACAAAGATTTCTGGCAGACCTTACCCTGTACATATGGTGGGTGTAAATAAAAGTGTCAGATGAGAGAGAGGATATTTAATTTGGCCCACATATTAACTAAGTAGTTAATTACATGATTTTCTATTTGAATATTAGCAACTCACATAATCTTTAGGTCATTATGCAAAAATATCACTAGTTTCTTTGTCGGAATGGAACTTTTTATTAGGAGTCCTTATAGTTTAGAGTAAGTTAGGAGACCAGTTGGTTTCTCTTGTTACTTTTATTTATACATTCACATAATTGACATGAGGCTAGGATACTATCAATCGAAAATAAGATTTGGGATATGCCTAACATGTCTTTCAGAATTTGATATGGGCATTATGAGTTCTTGATAATGTCATTTTGATTGACCAATGCACTAGCGACTTTCATGAGTTTGACGAATGGTGTCTTCAAGTCATTTCTGGATTCCTTTGTGATTGTATTTATATACGATATTTTGATCTACTCCAATAGTAAAGAGCACTATGCAAAGCATCTTCACATTGTTGTAGAGATTTTGGGGAAACGGAAATTGTATGTCAAATTGTCGAAGTGCAAATTTTGTTTAACTTCGATTGCATTCTTAGGGCATTTAGTCTCAGAAAAAAAGGTGATGGAGGATCCCAAAAGTACGAGAAAGTTAAAATGGGTCAGGTCTAGCTTTGTGACTGAGGTTAGGAGCTTTGTGGGTCTAGCTAGATATTGTCGCAGATTTTTCAAGTCTTTTGCTTCAGTTGTCACTCTTTTGAAAAGATTGGCATATAAGGAGGTACCATTCGTATGGTCTTACAAGTGCGATGACGTCTTCCAAAATCTTAACACATTTCTCACTACATCTTTTATCATATTATTGTTGTTGAAATATAAGGATTTCATTGTGTTTTGTGATGCTTCACATTTGGAAGATGTTTCTTTAGACTTCTGTTAATTTGATGGGTTTTTTTTACACTTAGAAGTGTTTTGTTATGTTTCCCTATCATTGCCTAGATATTTTATATGTTAGATGTTAATTTCAGGTTCGCCCACAAGGATTTGGTGTGGGTGTTAATAACAATGGTTAAGGTCATGATAAAACATACAAAATAAGTATAAATTTTCAAAGAAAAACTCAAGATTGACAGGGATAAAATATCAAGGAGTGTATATAGATACAGAAAGAAGTATTGCAAAAATCCGTAGACTTGGCGTGGGTTATTAATTTTATCTACGAACTATTGTGAGCCTTAAAAATATCCATCTATTTAACTAACTGAACTTAAATACAATCTTGAACTGCCATATGCAATAAAAAGTAATTTTAAACTCTTGTAGGAGAATGAGACTCTAAACAAAAAGTCGATAGAAGTGTTGAAACAGCCCTGGACTTGACAAGAATTATTAATTTCGTCCTAGAACTATTGATAGTATTAACAACACCCCTCTACTTAACTAACTGAACTTTCATATACCCTCGATCTTGCAAGACGGGTAAAATAAGGACTCTACCCATCGTACTTTTTTCCTATAATTTAATCATCCGGAAGAATATGTCTGCACTAAGACCCGCGATTTTCAAAAGAACAATCATGTAATCGTAGTTCTTATAATAAATATTAATTATTATTAATAGAAATAGTTGGACCAAGTTTAAGTAAGAATTTTGTAATAAATTAAAGAATGTAAAATGTTGAACTAATTTATGGCCCCTTGAGAATGAAGACTACAACCACATTCCTTCAATTACTTTTTACTTAATTAAATGATGAGGACCATAAGCTATATTATTGAAATCAAAATGAAGTACAGGCCCAATCCAATAACATATAGAGCCAATAATATATAATACAAAAGTAGCTCAAAAGACAACAAAACCTAAATGTAGTCAAAGTGGAAAGAAAAAGATATTGACTTCTTAGAGTTTTTATATCAATTGCGCCGCCGTGGCTTGAATTCCGATTAATCTCCCACCATAATTGTGAAATCTCAGCTTCCATGTCTCATATCAACATAATATCCCTTCAATAAAGCTCCACTTCATATGAACTACAAGATCATATTGATTGTGACATTATTTCGTCAACTTCTTGAATCAATTTGAAAAGTTGTGAGATGCTAGGAACAAAAGGTATTGATGATGTAGGTTTCTTTTCTTCATCCAAACTTCTATTAACTCCAAGTGATATATTTATAGAAATAGCTATATTCTAAGCTATCTTATCTTGTATACACTGCATGTTATTCCAATGATTTCACAGATCCTTGCATCTTACTCGTAGACTAGTAGTCAAAAGAGAACTTAATATGATCTTGTTGTTATTCTTCTAAGCATTATATATGAATTATAGGTCATTTTTTCTAGTCTAATATTTAATGAGTTGAATTCCATAATCTCTAATTAAATCTTATACCTTTGAACTGAAAAATTGTAACAACCTGTTTAGTCGTTTTGAGCAGCAGATTTTATTTCTGGAAAACTGGCTGAGACACAACGGACCCCACGACGGACCGTCGCAGGGTCTCGTTTCAAAACACTTAGAAATTCTGAAATTGAGTACTGAAATCGACTCTCTGAACTTCGTAACGGAATGGCAGGACGGACCGTCGTGGCCACGACGGACCGTCACAGACTCTTCAAGGAAATTGAGTCTCTGAACTCTGTGACGGAGCAGAAGGACGGACCGTCGCAGGCACGACGGGCCGTCACAGACTGCGTAATCCCAGTCTGGGTCGGATTTCTTTAAATGTTTTAAGGGACGTTTTGGACTATTCCTGCTTTAATTATACAGTTAGTGGGTTAATGTTAATAAGTCTAATTACTTGGGGGTTAAAAGAGGTAACCTTAAGTTAATTAGTGGGTTATTATTGCCATCTTTTATTCTTAATTATATGCTAATTAGGGTAAAAGAAAGAGTGTTTGAATAAGAAAAATAGAAAGAACAAGAGAGAGAGAGAGGATCGTCGTCGAACGAGGAAGAGAGAAAACAAAGCTTTGGGGAATTTGCTTGCTTGATCACTAATCTTCGGTGGAGGTAGGTTATGGTTTTCACGCTATTCGTAGTAAACTCTTAATAGCGAATGATATGTGTTAGTAGTATTGTAAACCCTTCTATATGCTTAATTGTATGCTTGCATGAATATGATTATGTAATTGTGAATAAATAAGCATGATGAAGCTATTGAATCCCAAATCTTGAAAAGAAACCCTAATCTACTTTGTTAATGATGATGCCTTGGTATAAAAGAAGTCTTGATGAACGAAAGTGGTGAGATTAGGGGATCGGGTGCCACGTTCCGTACCAGGATAGAAATAGAGGATCGGGGCCATGTTCCGGTACCAGGATAGAATGAGGATCGGAGTGTCACGTTCCGACACCAGGATAGTATATGGATCGGGTGCCACGTTCCGGTACCAGGATAGAATGAGGATCGGAGTGTCACGTTCTGACACCAGGATAGTATATGGATCGGGTGCCACGTTCCGTACCAGGATAGTATATGAGGATCGGAGTGTCACGTTCCGACACCAGGATAGTATATGGAGCGGAGTGTCACGTACCGACACGAGGGGAATAAAGATAATGAATCTTGAAATATGTTAATAATTCAATCTAATGAAACTAATTCCCAAATGAGTATGATGGGGAGGCGTGAGTCCTCATTGATGTGCTTGGTGTTATGACCAAGAGTTATGATAATGGTAAATGTCGCATGTTGAGTATTGTAGTTGGTTTTATAATATTACTTGATATATATTGTCTTCTATTTTGAGTTGGCCGATGATATCTACTCAGTACTTGTGTTTGTACTGACCCCCCTACTTTTATGTTTTCTTCTTTGTTATTTGTGGAGTGCAGCAAACGTGCCATCGTCTTCAACTCAACCGCAATTCTAGCCAGTCTTCGTCACACCGGATCTTCAGGTGAGCTAATGCTTCTAGCTTGGACTGGATCTTCTTCCTCATGTCTTGATGCCTTGAAGTTCCGGCACGGACTAGCTTTTACTTTTGTTAGCCTTTAGAATACTCTTAGTTTAGTAATTTGATCATAGATGTTCTTGTGGTGATGACTTCCTCCAGATTTTGGGGAATAATAGATGTTGAATTTTCATAGTTATTGAATTGGTTTTTATTAACGAGTTTAAGTCTTCCGCATTACTTTCTGTTGATATATGTTGAAATGTTAAGGTTTAGATTGGTTGGTTCGCTCACATAGGAGGGTAAGTGTGGGTGCCAGTCGCGGCTCGGTTTTGGTCGTGACAAACCTTGGTATCAGAGCATTAGGTTCATTGGTCTCATCACACAAGACCGAGTCTAGTAGAGTCTTAAGGAACGGTAGGGGGACGCCTTTAATTTTCTTTGAGAGGCTATAATACTTTAGGAAAATTCCATTCTTTCTTTCTTTCTTCCGTGCTATTACTTGAATCCAATTGGTATCTAGGTGATACAAATTGGTATCTGACCATCTTCACTCTTTTCGCAGATGGTTAAAACTAGAGCAACGACTGCACCAACACCAACACCGGCAAGACAAGAAACGTCTGAGCCAGCCACTGGGGCTGTGGCTCGAGGAAGAGCAGTGGCAAGAGGCCGTGGTAGAGGTCGTGGGAGGACGTCCTCTAGAGGAAGAGGACAAGTACCTAGCCCATCTGATGCTAGGGCGGTGACTCCTCCACCGACTGAGGAAGTAGTATAGAGGGTGAGGAAGGGGAGAATGAACAAGTGCAAAATGAGGAATGCCACCCCAACCTACCCCAGAGATGATCAATCAGGTTCTTGCTTATCTTAGCGGGTTATCTGATCAGGGTCAGGCACCTCCAGTGTTTTCTGCACCAACACTCCGGTTTCAGAGGTACAACATGAGCCACTATGGCTCCCCGTATGGATGCCTCCTTGGAAATAGGCACGTTTCCTCGTCTGACTACAGGGCCTATAATGACAAATGATCAGCATGAACTTTTCAGTAAGTTCTTGAAATTGAAAACTTCAATATTCAAGGGTGCTGAATAGGAGGATGCTTACGATTTTCTGGTTGACTGTCATGAGCTACTACACAATATGGGTATAATAGAACAGTTTGGTGTTGAGTTCGTGAGTTATCAGTTCCAAGGAAACGCCAAAATGTGGTGGCGGTCACATGTAGAGTGTCAACCAATAGAGGCACCACCTATGACTTGGGCCTCGTTCTCTAGCTTGTTTATGGAGAAGTATATCCCCCGGACTTTGAGGGATAGGAAAAGAGATGAGTTCTTGAGCCTAGAGCAAGGTAGGATGTCGGTTACTGCTTATGAGGCTAGGTTTCGCGCACTATCCAGATATGCCACCCAACTTTGTTTCAGTCCACAAGAACGGATTCGTCGTTTTGTGAAGGGGTTGAGGTTAGAGTTGCGGATTTCAGCCTTACAGGTAGCGGCTACAGCGAAATCCTTTCAGGAAGTGGTAGACTTCGTAATAGAGGTGGAAGGAGTAAAGCCAGATGACTTCACCATGGCGTCGACATCAAGAAGGTTTTGAAAGGGAGGTGAGTTTAATGGTTCTTATTCTAGAGGACAGGGTTCCGGAGGTTACTCAGTCCGACCAATTCAGTCTTCACTACAAACTGTAGTTGGGGGTCCACCTCAGACCGGTCAACACTTCTCTGAGAGGCCGATGCTTGAATCTAGAGAATGTTATGGATGTGGGGAGACTGGACACATTAAGAGGTATTGTCCAAAACAGAGTTACAAACCTCCAACGATTAGAGGTAGAGGTGGTTATGGAAGAGGCCGTCATTCTGAAGGACGCAGTGGTCGAGGTAATGGTGGTCACCAAATGGCCGGGGTGATGGGCAAACTGGAGCCACTACATCACAACATGGTAGGGGCAACGGACAAACAAACGAAAGGGTTCATTGTTATGCTTTCCCTGGGAGATCGGAGGCGGAGACATCTGATGCTGTTATCACAGGTAATCTTCTGGTTTGTGATTGCATGGCTTCTGTATTGTTTGATCCTGGATCCACATTTTCTTATGTATCTTCCTCATTTGCTAATGGTCTAAATTTACATTGTGAATTACTTGATATGCCTATTCGTGTTTCTACTCGTTTTCTACCTACTCCGGTGGGTGAGTCTGTGATAGTTGTAAAAGGTATATAGGTCTTGTTTGGTGAATTTTGTGGGGAGCAACACTTATGTAGATTTGGTTATCTTAGAAATGGTTGACATTGATGTAATTCTGGGTATGACTTGGCTTTCTCCGAATTTTGTGATCTTGGAATGTAATGCTAAAACTGTGACGTTAGCCAAGCCTGGGATAGATCTGTTAGTGTGGGAGGGTGACTACACTTCCAATCCGGTTCGTATCGTCTCCTTTTTTCGTGCTAAGAGAATGGTTAGTAAGGGTTGTTTAGCTTTCTTGGCACACCTCAGGGATGATACTACCCAGTACTTCGATTGAGTCGGTTTCGGTAGTCCGTGAGTTTTTGGATGTGTTCCCTGCAGATCTTCCTGGTATGCCACCGGATAGGGATATTGACTTCTGCATCGATCTTGAACTGGGCACTCGCCCCATTTCTATACCCCCTTATAGAATGGCTCCCCCGCGGAGTTAAGAGAGTTAAAGGCCCACTTCAAGAGTTGTTGAGCAAAGGCTTCATTAGACCAAGTGCATCTCCTTTGGGTGCTCCGGTATTATTTGTGAAGAAGAAGGATGGAAGTTTTCGGATGTGCATAGACTATAGACAACTGAATAAGGTAACTATTAAGACAAGTATATCCTCTTCCTCACATTGATGACTTGTTCGATCAGTTACAGGTGCTTGTGTTTTCTCTAAGATTGACTTGAGATCCGGTTATCATCAATTGAAAATACGGGCAACGGATGTGCCAAAGACTGCTTTTCGAACCAGGTATGGGCATTACGAATTTGTAGTGATGTCTTTTGGTCTTACGAATGCCCCTGCTGCGTTCATGAGCTTGATGAACGGGATTTTTAAGCCATATCTGGATCTCTTTGTGATCGTATTTATTGATGATATACTGATATACTCTAAAAGTAAGAAGGAACATGAGGAGCATTTGAGAATTGTATTGGAAATGTTGAGGGATAAAAAGCTTTATGCCAAGTTCTCTAAGTGTGAGTTTTGGCTAGATGCAGTGTCCTTCTTGGGGCATGTAGTTTCTAAGGATGGAGTGATGGTGGATCCTTCTAAGATTGAGACAGTGAAGAATTGGGTAAGACCTACTAATGTGTCAGAAATAAGGAGCTTGTTGGTTTAGCTAGCTATACCGTCGATTTGTCAAGGGATTCTCTTCCATTGCTTCCCAATTGATGAACTTGACTAAGCAGAATGTTCCATTTGTATGGTCGGACGAATGTGAGGAAAGCTTTCAGAAGCTCAAGACTTTGTTGACTACTGCACCAATTCTCACCTTGCCCGTGGAGGTAAAGAATTTCATTGTTTATTGTGATGCATCCTATTCGGTTTGGGTGCAGTGCTAATGCAAGAGAAGAATGTAATTGCTTATGCTTCAAGGCAATTAAAGGTGCATGAACGTAACTATCCGACCCATGATTTGGAATTGGCCGCGGTAGTATTTGCATTAAAGCAATGGAGGCACTATTTATATGGGGTTAAGTGTGAAGTATACACGGATCATCGTAGCCTACAGTATGTTTTTACTCAGAAGGATTTGAACTTGAGACAGAGGAGATGGATGGAACTACTGAAGGACTACGACATCACCATTTTGTATCATCCGGGAAAAGCGAATGTTGTGGCAGATGCTTTAAGTAGAAAGGCGGGAAGCATGGGAAGTCTAGCTCACTTGCAAGTTTCTAGACGCCCATTTGCTAGAGAGGTTCAGATTCTGGCTAATGACCTTATGAGGTTAGAAGTAAATGAGAGGGGAGGATTTTTGGCTTGTGTGGAGGCAAGATCTTCCTTCCTTGACAAATCAAGGGAATCAGTTTAATCATGAGAAATTGATTCGGATCCGAGATAAAGTGTTGCAAGGAGAGGCTAAAGAAGCAACAATCGATGAGAAGGTGTTTTGAGGATTAAGGGAAGGGTATGTGTACCCCGCGTCGATGATTTGATCAACACTATTCTGACAGAGGCTCATAGTTCAAGGTATTCTATACCCCTGGTGCAACCAAGATGTATCGTGACCTAAAGCAACACTTTTGGTGGTAGAATGAAGCGTGATATTGTTGATTTTATTGCCAAATGTCCAACTGTCAACAAGTAAAGTATGAACACCAGAGGCCCGGAGGAACACTTCAGAGAATGCCCATTCCTGAATGGAAGTGGGAGAGAATTGCAATGGATTTTGTGGTTGGTCTTCCAAAGACAATGGGTAAGTATGACTCTTATTGGGTGATTGTTGATAGGTTAACTAAGTCTGCTCATTTCATTACGGTCAAGGTGACTTACAATGCAGAGAGGTTAGCCAAAATTTACATCTCAGAAATTGTTCGATTGCATGGAGTTCCACTCTCCATCATATCAGATAGAGGTACGCAGTTTACTTCTATGTTTTGGAAAACATTGCATGCGGAATTGGGTACTAGGTTGGACCTTAGTACTGCGTTCCATCCTCAGACCGATGGTCAGTCTGAGCGAACGATTCAAGTGTTGGAGGATATGCTTCGTGCATGTGTGATAGAATTTGGTGGTCATTGGGATAACTTCCTACCCTTAGCGGAGTTTTCATACAATAATAGCTATCACTCAAGTATTGACATGGCCCCATTCGAAGCATTGTATGGTAGGAGATGTAGGTCTCCCATTGGGTGGTTTGATGCATTTGAGGTTAGACCTTGGGGTACTGACCTTTTGAGGGATTCATTAGAGAGAGTGAAATCTATTCAAGAAAAGCTTTTAGCGGCGCAAAGTAGGCAAAAGGAATATGCAGATCGAAAGGTTAGAGACTAGAGTTATGGAGGTGAGCAAGTCTTGTTGAAGGTTTCACCCATGAAAGGGGTGATGCGGTTTGGTAAAAGAGGTAAGCTAAGCCCAAGGTACATTGGACCATTGAAGTACTTAAGCAAGTAGGGGAGGTGGCTTACGAATTAGCCTTGCCTCCAGGGCTGTCCGGAGTGCATCCGGTATTTCATGTGTCTATGTTGAAAAGATACCATGGGGATGGAAACTACATCATTAGTTGGGATTCAGTTCTGCTTGATGAAAATTTGTCTTATGAGTAGGAGCCTGTTGCTATTTTAGATAGAGAAGTTCGCAAGTTGAGGTCAAGGGAGATTGCATCCATCCAGGTGCAATGGAAGAATCGGCCGGTTGAAGAAGCCACTTGGGAGAAGGAGGCCGATAAGCAAGAAAGATACCCACATCTGTTTAAAGATTCAGGTACTCCTTCTCGCCCTTGTTTTTATTCTTCTGATCGTTCGAGGACGAACGATGGGTAAATTGGTATCTATTGTAACGACCTGTTTAGTCGTTTTGAGCAGCAGATTTTATTTCTGGAAAACTGGCTGAGACGACGGACCCCACGACGACGACCGTCATGGGCACGACGGACCGTCGCAGGGGTCTCGTTTCAACACTTAGAAATTCTGAAATTGGGTACTGAAATCGACTCTCTGAACTTCGTAACGGAATGGCAGGACGGACCGTCGTGGGCACGACGGACCGTCACAGACTCTTCAAGGAAATTGAGTCTCTGAACTCTGTGACGGAGCAGCAGGACGGACCGTCGCAGGCACGACGGCCGTCACAGACTGCGTAATCCCAGTCTAGGTCGGATTTCTTTAAAATGTTTTAAGGGACATTTTTGGACTATTCCTGCTTTAATTATATAGTTAGTGGTTAATGTTAATAAGTCTAATTACTTGGGGGTTAAAAGAGGTAACCTTAAGTTAATTAGTGGGTTTATTATGCATCTTTATTCTTAATTATATGCTAATTAGGGTAAAAGAAAGAGGGTTTGAATAAGAAAAATAGAAAGAACAGAGGAGAGAAGGATTGATCGAACGAGGAAGAGAAAAACAAAGCTTTGGGGAATTGCTTGCTTGATCACTAATCTTCGGTGGAGGTAGGTTATGGTTTTCACGCTATTCGTAGTAAACTCTTAATAGCAAATGATATGTGTTGTAGTTATTGTAAACCCTTCTATATGCTTAATTGTATGCTTGCATGAATATTATGTAATTGTGATAAATAAGCATGATGAAGCTATTGAATCCCAAATCTTGAAAAGAAACCCCTAATCTCTACCTTGTTAATGATGATACCTTGGTATAAAAGAAGGCTTGATGACGAAAGTGGTGAGATTAGGGGATCGGTGCCACGTTCCGGTACCAGGATAGAATAGAGGATCGAGTGCCACGTTCCGGTACCAGGATAGAATGAGGATCGAGTGTCACGTTCCGACACCAGATAGTATATGGATCGGGTGCCACGTTCCGGTAACAGGATAAATGAGGATCGGAGTGTCACGTTCCGACACCAGGATAGTATATGGATCGGTGCCACGTTCCGGTACCAGGATAGTATATGAGGATCGGAGTGTCACGTTCCGACACCAGGATAGTATATGGAGCGGAGTGTCACGTACCGACACGAGGGGAATAAAGATAATGAATCTTAAAATTGTTAATAAATTCAATCTAATGAAACTAATTCTCAAATGAGTATGATGGGGAGGCGTGAGTCCTCATGATGTGCTTGGTGTTATTACCAGAGTTATGATAATGGTAAATGTCGCATGTTGAGTATTGTAGTTGGTTTTTATAATATTACTTGATATATATTGTCTTCTATTTTGAGTTGGCTGATGATATCTACTCAGTACTTGTGTTTTTACTGACCCCCCTACTTTTATGTTTTCTTCTTTGTTATTTGTGGAGTGTAGCAAACGTGCCGTCGTCTTCAACTCAACCGCAATTCTAGCCAGTCTTCGTCACACCGGATCTTCAGGGTGAGCTAATGCTTCTAGCTTGGACTGGATCTTCTTCCTCATGTCTTGATGCCTTGAAGTTCCGGCACGGACTAGCTTTTACTTGTGTTAGCCTTTTAGAATACTCTTAGTTTAGTAATTTGATCATAGATGTTCTTGTGGTGATGACTTCCAGATTTTGGGGAATAATAGATGTTGAATTTCTATTTATTGAATTGGTTTTTATTAATGAGTTTAAGTCTTCCGCATTACTTTCTGTTGATATATGTTGAAATGTTAAGGTTTAGATTGGTTGGTTCGCTCACATAGGAGGGTAAAGTGTGGGTGCCAGTCGCGGCTCGGTTTGGGTCGTGACAAAAATTATCTCAATTTTGCTTATACAATTTAAATGAATGCACAAATCGCTTAGAGAGATTGCATTTGTGGAGGAAGTAAATAGGATCAAAAATCAAACACTACAAACAACTTTCAAGTCCTGATTTCATACTATTTTTGAAATCTATGCTCTCACCAGGTATGTGATTTTGTTAAACAACAAAAATAGTTTCACAATTTAAAAGTTTTCTACTATTATGTATCAATTGTGAACTCATGCATGCTTATTATCGATACTTGTATATCTAACTATTATTAGGTAATTGTGAACTGTGAAAATATTATTAGAACTCGCATAGTCTGTCTGCTTTTTTGTTATGTCTGGAGTGTTATATTTTCCAGAATTTACTATCTTCTTGGCTACTGTTGGGACTTTCTGACCCAATTTATCATTACCCAAAGCAATCTCGTTTGAAATCCCCAAAATTTGAAAATACGGAGCCAAATTTAAAAATTTGAGCACACAACAAAATTGACTTATTGAACATACTAATGTCAGCCTACCATAGCGGTAAGCCTCCCGTTATGGAAGCACCAATATAGGTCTTGCACGACCATTATAGCGGACTACGTGAAATCAGACCCTAGTAATGTAATTTATTTAATTTTCCTCCCACTTTTGAAAGAACTAAGTAGATGAGGACTGATCCAAAACCCCTATGTAGGCACCTAGGGCATGAGAGCAATTGATGGAAGAGATTAAGTCAAGAGAGATGAAAACCCAATGAATTTTGATCCTTGTTCGTCACAATTTTCTCTCATGGAGTCGAAAGCTCATAGTAAAGGTTCATCAATAGATACATAGTTCCTACATAGGTTAGGTTTTTTTAAACAAAGAAGTTAAACCCATCTTTACTTACATCATATCTTGTGTATGCTTAGATTTTTCATGCATTGACCTTTGTGCTCCGACTTGGACAGGTAAGCTTGTACCTAAGGTGGTCAGAGCCGATAGTGGTTGTTAGTAATTGTGTGGTTGTTTTATGATATGGTTGAGTATTTTCTTGGGAAGGGAAGTTACGGGTGAAGACACTAAGATGATTATACACTGTCTAGACATTTAGCAGGTGATAGTTGTGTGTTTTTCAAGTTATGTATTTATGCATATGCACTACTTTATAGTATCACTTGTGCAATGAATATCTATAAAAAGCATAAGAAATAATATTGATAACGCTCAACTACACATCATCAAATTCTAAATGTAGGCGGTCTCTAACAAGTATAAATCCAACTATGATTTGGAGTCGGTCTCACAGGAGAGATACGATAAAGAATTCTATTAAGAAGTTAAATAGTGTTTTATTTGTTTGTAGAAGTAGAAATTTGCAACAAATCATTATATCACAAGGTTATGACAACTAATGTCAAATGGGGGGATTTGAGTAACCAATTAAAACCTACAAATAATCGGGAGTAAGAAAGTAGATAGGGTTTCTTGTAATAAAATGTCAATTTTGCAAAATAAGTGATTATTATTTACTAAAAGTCATTGAATCTCAATGCGTAGGTTAGGATTTAGGTGCAATAGTCATTTCTCAATCAACTATCACGAATCAAAGAAGTTCTTTCGAACCTCGACAAGCACAACACATATTAACATCCCAATAACTTAATCAATCTACTTTTCAAGCTAGTGTGCAGGATTGCAGTCAGACCCACTTTCTAAACTAAATCCGCAAAAAATCTTCCTCTCTTCCACTATAGCTTAAGGGATAGCAACAACCAGAGCACCATAGACGTTGTTTCCTGCTATAATGACAACCGCAATAGCGAGGTGCAAGGTCACTATAGTGACCTTCATCATCCCAGAACTTTGAGGGCACGCCAATGACTCCCTTTTGGCTCAAAAATTTCCTTTTTGACAAATTCTCTACATATTAGTGTTCCTAATGTACTCTATTACTTAAATATTAAAAAATCCAGCAATTTCAAGTCCTAAATCATTCCCTAATGTAAGTTTTCTTCAACAAAAACCCTTAAACTTCCCCTGCATTTCTGAACTTATTTCAGCCTTTATCCCCCACAATTCTTATACCCATAACATTTTTGTAGCATTGTAAACGTAAAGGAAAGCCCCATGCTTTGGAAAATTCAACAATCAAGCATTTGTTTTTGAATATAAAAATATCCAAACCGTCTTATATTCTATTCAATTCAAATTTTAGCATGTTTTTTTACCACCCTTCTATTATAATAGAAAGAGTAAGGAGAGTAATATTTAATTTGATTTCAATGTGTGAACACTGTAGTCGAAGAGAATTGAGAGAGTTTTATTGTTGGAAGAGGGGTAAATGGGCATAAAAAAATATTCCCTCCCTCTTATCTTTCTATTTTGTGTGGTGTTGTTGTAAGGTCTAGGAAGCCACTACAATGGCACCACTATAATGGGGTTATGATAGGTATAGCAAACTCTAGCGTAATGGGAAGGGTAAAAATTTTATTCGAATTCCCTTTAGGATAATTATATTAAGGATGTGGTAGTGTCAAGTCACTTGCATAGGGGGGGCATTCTTGACATGTCAAATCATAAGCAAAACCTTGATAACCGTTATATTTGTTTTCCATTCGAGTAGTCATTCACGGATGAACTATCTTTAAATTGGTACATATTGTAACAATTCAATCCATCATTACTAAAGAGTAGCTCGTACAGAATCCCAAAAGTCAGGAAGTGCGATGGAAGAATTTTTAAAATTTTAGTGCGATTATTTTGGCCAAAATTTAATTTTGTGTTAGGCTGACGTCTCCCCACCATAGTTGTAGTCTTCCCACTTGTGTGGTCTGATAGGCTCTATAGTAGGATAACAAAATTTTGCAGCATAATTAATGTGTCATGTTTTACTTTCCTCCCACATTTGCAAGGACAAAATAGATGATGAATGCTCCAAAAATCCTCTAAAGTAACCCAGTAAAGGGAGCAATGAAGGAGAAGAAGTATTATGCAAGTAAGGTGAAATATTAAGGAATTCCAGTGCCCGTTTAGTTGATGTTTGGTCTCATGTAGGCTAGGTTTCCTAAATCTGAGTAGCTTAGACCAACTTTACCGCATTATATCTTGTAGATTTTTGTAGATTTCATGTATAGGCCTTCAATCACGGAGCTCGATGGTCATACGTTCTTGATATTATTGTTAAAGCAAGAGATGTTATAATGGTTAAGGGGTGATTCTGTAGTTCCTTTTTATCCTTGAGTTCCTCGTTAGTATGGTTTCTGTAGTCCAATAAATATAAGTATGTATTTTAATGCATGTTGTGTCACTTATGTATTCATAATGGGGAGACCGTGGGGAAGCATATGTAATGACAAAATGTTAATAATCTCATGCAATGAATTAGTTATGCAACTTATGCATTCAGGTCATATTATTCAATTTGTTTGTGATTGTGTATGATTGTCATTGTTTGAAGGTTGGCTCGGGTAGAACATTAAGTGTAGGACATCCCCATAATTGCTCAAATACCATTACCGATATAAACTAATGGTTGGCTTGGGTATCACACTTTGTATGGGTATATCCATATATAGTTGACTTGAATACCTCCTCAGTACACTAACTATGGATGGTCATCTAACATGTTGGTACACTAAAAAATTTAGTTTGGGTTACATAAGAGGAACAAATATGTGTTTATGGTTCCATGAGTGGACCTAATTTACTTCTCAATAGTATAATTTTTTATTGTTAGATCCTTGAGGTGGTCTGGGTTAGTTGAAAGGTGAATTGATCTCAGATACGACTTGTATTCAATCATTTCAGACATGGTTCCTAGTACTATAAGTAAGAGTAAGCAATAGTTGTTTGAGCTATTGGTTCCTTTTAATGATTGAGGTTTGTTATTTGTTGTGACAACTCAATGCTTAAGGGTTATTCCCACATAATTGTTTCAACTATTTGGGTTGAGTTTATGGGGACTCAGGTCTTATTTGATTCTAATTGTGCTTCTTAATTATCATGATGATCTTGGTTTTATAAATTTTTTTGGGTTTAGTTTTGTATGGATGAGTTGGCTAGAGGTGCCAATTTCAATTTCTATTCCAAAAAGGGCCAGAGATTTGGCTATACAAAATTTAGAAAAAATTACATGTTGGTTGATAGAAATTAATGATGGCCTACTATTCATAGGTATTCTTGCCGGGTCGACCGATAATGTTATCAGTACATGTTGTTTGTATTGATATTACTCTTGTTATGTCACTGGGCATAGTCTGGTTGCAGGGTCAATGACTTTTCATATGTGAAGATGATGATAATATATGATGGCTTCCATTTTTCCTTTCTTATGGTCGGAGCTATTTCTTATTTTATAATATAAGTATTACTCCTTTAGTGGATCTTGTACCTTTCTAGGCTAGTCCTAGAAGGACTTTTTGGTAATCTGTAAAAAAAAATTATTCAGTTTATGTTTTGATAAATTTGTAAGGTATAACGAATAATTCCGCCACATGGTCTTAGGAACATGAGGACTCACCAAGTATTCAATCTACAAATCAATCCACTATCCACAAGCGGGAGGAGGAAAATCATCGGACCCTACATTAATTAACAATGTAGGCACAAGTATGAATTATTACATGGAATGTATAAGTATGAGGAATATGCTTGATGGTAAGAGGGAATAAATGAAAATGTGCAACATGATTGTAAGAACTCATAGATGAAAACATGAAATGGATGACCAAGCTAAGTCATAGCAAAAACTTTAAAATAAGAATTATAAGTCACGATCATGTTCAGTTCATCTTCAAATCATATTGAAAGCTTCGTAAAACCTTTAAGACAATTCAGGCCATTTTGTGAGATATTTACAATTAACCAATATAGGCCATGTGAGCTATAACGTGGAATCCGGTGTCTTGCTCCCACACCCAAAATAGATGTCCTTACTTTCCAAGGTAAGGACCTTAATTTCTAACTTAGGTGTATCCAATAGTTATGTCATTTAAGACAACCTTACGGCGGTACATAGTTATGGATAATGAGATTAATATTAGAGAACCATCCTCTACTAACGAGGGAGCCTCCATTTGAATATCCTCTGGTGCCAAGTAAAATCTCAATGAATTAGTCATAAGCATATCATATAATCATACATTAAAAAATACAATTTAGTTACCAATAAAATCTTAAAACATCATAGAGTAATTCCTTAAAACATATGTGAGAAAAACTTTCATCAAATCATAATTTCTTATTGTGAGAAAAAGTTTCATAATTTCGGTGATGCTAATCTTAACGCAACCTAAATCATAATACATTAATTTTCATAAATCATGCATAAATTTCATCAAAATATCATTCATAGATTCATAGCTTTTTCATAAATTCATGTCCTTAAGAGTTCATAATCATGAATAATGCATGGGTTCATGTGAAATCAACTAGAAAGCATGTGACTTAGTCAAAATAATCATATTAAGATCAAATTTAAACAATTGAATCAATACAATTAGAGCTAATGTAGAATTGAATGAAAACATAATCACATAGAGAAAACTGAATTTGGAAATTTGAGAATTTTTTAGTTCTCAATGGGTAAATAGAACTCATTGCCTTAAGGATCAAAGCCCAAGAGCAATGAAGGAATAGGAGACTAGAAGGTTAAAACCTCGTCTTATTATGTAATATCTCGCAACTTGAAATAGCTAAGAAACTAAAAATAATCATTTTTATATAGAAAAAGTAAAATCTTGAAAATTTAACTACGTTAAGAAAGTGAGTTTGGTTCATTTTCAAACGGCCATAACTTCTAAATCATTATGAGTTAGAGGTAGTTCTTTATTTGGTTAGGAAGCCTTTGGAAAGACGTCTCCAAAACCTCCAAGTTTGCACGATTTCAATATCGTGTGAGTGGGTTATGCCTTCCGGAAGTTGGGTCGTTGGATTGAGGAAAGTCCAAATCCGGATTTAAGAAAGGGCAAACTGGTGTTTTATTCAATTAATTTTCTTTTTCATTCTAGGAGTTTATTGGGCTAAAAACAAGTCTTAGATCAGTTTGAAAAAGTTAGAATTACGCTTAGGGCTTGGAGAAAAGATAATAGAAGAAATAAAGGGAGAGAAGTCAAGAATTCGCCAAGAACGTGAAGATTTGCGAGTGGAATTCGTCGAGGGTGATCCCTATCAACGTATGTGAGATGATTTGGTGTTGGGTTAGTTCACCCACATATCAAGATTTGTTTAATTCATTGATTTTTGAGTTGGTTGAATGATAAAAAGTGAAGTTCTTGAAAGAACATTGTTGAATTTTTGTTGGTTGAGTGTTTGAATGCCTAGGGTTGATTTGATTCATGTTTTTAGATTGTTTTTTGAGTTAAATCTATTGGGTATGGAGGGTACTAATGATCCAAAGTGTTTGGTGAAAGAACCATGGAAGATTAGATGGTTTAGGGATGAAAAAACGAAGGAGAAAAGTCGAGAACTCCTGGGTGCAAGGATTGGGGCGCCGCACCTTCTATTACCCCAAAGGACAATCTCTTTCCGTAGGCCGCTCCAGCCAGTGTTCTCCACGCCTCTCACAGATCCAAGGACGCCAGTCCACCCATTCTTCCCCCCATCTTTTCGAACTTCTAAGTAATGTACCTACATTTCCTAGTTAATTTAACTCTCTAAGGTACGTCTAAACATCATGAAATCATTCATAATCATGAGATCATGAACCTTGAATCCATAATCCAATTCAAGGAAGGTTAATATTAAAGTCAAAGAAGTTAAGAGTCGAGTCTAAAAGTTAAGAAACAAGTCAAATTAAGTTCTTAAAGTTTTCAAGAGTCTTTAACAAACATTTTAACTTTGTTTTAAGAATCAAGTGTCAAGTTAAGCAAAGAGTAAAGAGTTGAGTTCATTTCTCAAAATTTATAAGGGAACTAAGTATTCCCTAAGAGTTACAAATGTTTTCACATTTTGAGCAAGAAAGGAAGCTGAGACTTCCAATAGAGCCTTTGTCTAGTTTTAGTAAAGAGAAAACTATGATTTGCAGGAGAGATTTTAAATGTAAGTTTGAGAAATCACCTCAATCCAGAGAAAAAATTGTTTTGAAAATGTATGAGCTAAGTATTTTTGGGAGTAGTATAACCGATATGGGGACGTGAGTTCATATTAACTCAAGACCCTATAAACCATGTAGACAACATGGATAGAAAAAGGGCCATACTTAGTAGTTTAGGTTCTACAACGACAAGGTATAGGATGGTACTCTTGCAACGTGAAGTAAGATGTTGTACCATCACTTAGACTCATAGTGATGTTGTTGATTAGATAATCTTCCACTGAAACTATATTACTTCATATATAAATAAAATTGAGTTTTTAATTGAATTTTTCTATAATGAACTAAGTGTTTTCATTGTTTTACAAGCTTTTATATATTTAATGTGTTTTATTGATTTATATTAAGTCAAGTTATCCATGAGTTGAGCTGAGCTAAGGTAAGTGTTCCTTCTTACTTTTTTTCAAGATTTGTTAGCATTCCGACTCGCATACTTATACATTTAATGTACTGATGTCAGTTGACCTGCATCATCTAATAATGCATACACATATAACCAGTATCATCATCATCTAGCGCTTCATTGATATAGTTGAGCACTCGGAGTCAGTGATGAGCCTCCTTGCATTCGGGAGGACATTTTTATTCTCTTTTTAGTCTTTCCTTTATAGGATGTTGTGGGGTCTGTCCCAACATCCATCTTAGTATTATAGAGTCTTCATACACAGTCAGATAGTTAGTTTTGAGTCTCTCATATGTGTAGTGCTGATATTTTGTTATGAGACTTAAGTGTCATTTTGTCCATTTTATTATTCTAGCAGTTATTAAATGACATTGTTTTATTGAGTTAAGTCTTCTGCTGAGTTAAGTAATCCAGGCCAAGGGTCCGCTCGAGTCTAACAATGGTATTCGAGTTCCAGTCCCGCCCAGGGTGTAGGCTCAAGGCATGACAAACTTGGTATTAGAGCACAAAGTACAAGAGTTTTAGGGAGTCTATGAAGTCCTGTCTATAGAGTCCTAGTAATCGATATGAAGCATGCCTCATCTATAATTAGGAGGCTGCAACATTTACGAATTCCTTCACTCTCTCACAGTGTGATAGAGTTTATCTCTAAAATTTCTCTCTAATTCATGCTTGCGAGTGTTTCAGATAACCATGCCTTCATGAAAAGCAGCCAGAGGTCGTCCCTTTAGGAGAAATGTTAAGTTGCAAGAGCAAGGGGAACCTAATGCACCAAACGTGAACCTCAAAGTGAGGTCAATAATGCTGAATTCTATGAGGTTGTTCGGATGCTGATCCAAGTAGTAACCAATCAAGTTGGGAAGAAAGACAAGATAGACAAGAAGAGGCTGAAACTTTGAGGATTCGTGAATTCTTGAGAATGAATCCTCTAAGTTTCACGGGTTTGATCACTATTGAGGATCTGGAGAATTTTGTTGAGGAACTGAAGAAGTTTTTTGATGTGATGCATGTTGCTGATACTGAAAGGGTTGAGCTGGTTGCATACCAACTGAAAAATGTGGCTAGGAATTGTTTGATCAGTGGAAGAAGGGTAGTGATGAGGATGTACCACATCCGAGTTGGGTCTATTTTGAAGAAGCTTTCTTGGACTGTTTCTTTCCTTGAGAATTGAAAGAGGCTAAGGTATGAGAGTTTATTACACTGAAATAGGACTATTTCAGTGTCAACGATTATGGGTTGAAGTTCACTCAGTTGTCCTCTATGCTCATGAAATGGTTAAGTACATGAGGAGTAGAATGAGTTTTTTTTCTCGCTAGCTTGAGCCGTTCATCAAGCAAAGAGGGCAGGGTTGCTATGCTGATATGTGACATGGACATATTCAGGGATGATCTATGTGCAGCAGGTTGAAGAGGAGAAATTATGGGACAACGAAGAGTTTAGAAGTAAGAAAAATAAGACTGAGAATGAGTCTGGGCAGTAGAAAAAGTAGTATGAAACGTCCATCTTTTCAAAAACAAAAGAAACATGCACCATCAGCTGCTAGTGCACATACACCCATAAAGAAAGGTAAGTATAATGCCCAGAATTTGCAGAACAACAAGGCTAGACCAGCACAGTCCCAAGGTAGTATGGCACAAGGAGGTAGTTGAGCTTCTATATGTGGTAGGTGTGGTAGAAACCACGCGGTAAGTGTGGTGATGGCCAGTCAGGTTGTTTCAAGTGTAGGCAAGATCGACCCTTCATGAAATAATGTTCTAAAAATAATCAAGGTAGTGGAGATCTGGGTAATAGAGCCCAGTCTTCATCAGTTGCTCCACTAGAAAAGGTTGCACCTAGAGGAGCTAATTCCGGAACTAGCAGAGGGGCAAACGACCTTTATGCGATCACTAGTCATCAACAGTAAGAGAAGTCTTCAGATGTTGTTATTAGTATGATCAGAGTCTTTAGTTATAATGTTTATGCTTTGCTAGACCCAGGAGAAAGTTTGTCTTTTGTGACTCTTTATGTTGCAAACAATTTTGAAATTCATCCTGAGAAACTTTGTGAACCCTTCTGTGTTTCTACACCTGTTGGGGAGTCTATTTTAGCAGAAAGAGTCTATCGTGATTGTCATGTTCTCATAAATCACAAGAACACTATAGTTGACATAGTTGAGTTAGACATGGTAGATTTTGATTTCATTCTGGGTATGTACTGGCTTCTTGTCTTCTATGCATCAATAGATTGTAAAACTCGACTTATCAAGTTTTAGATTCCTTATGAGCCAGTTATAGAGTGGAGTAGTAGTTAAGCAGTGCCTAAGGGTCTCTTTATTTAGTACCTTAAGGCGGAAAAGTTAATATCAAAGGTTTATATCTATCACTTAGTCTGAGTTAATGACTCAAGTGTTGATGTACTTTCCCTTCAGTCAGTTCCTATAGTAAAAGAGTTTCCAGAAGTCTTTCTTGATAATCTACCCGAAAACCCTCTTGAGAAAACAATAGACTTCGACATAGACATTATTCTAGATGCTCGTCCAAACTCTATTCTATCATATAGAATGGCACCAACATAGTTAAAAGAGATGAAAAAATAGTTGAAAAATATATTAGACAAGGGTTTCATTCGACCAAGTGTCTCACCTTGGGGCGCTTCGTTCTTGTTTGTCAGAAAGAAAGATGGTTACCTTAGGATGTGTATAGACTACAGCCAATTGAACAAGGATACCATCAAGAACAAATATCCTCTTCCAAGGATTGATTCGATCAAATTCAGGGTGCCACATGTTTTTCAAAAATAGACCTCAAATCTGGCTACCATTAGTTAAAAGTTAGGGAATGTGACATTGTGAAGATAGCTTTTACAACAAGATATGGGCATTATGAGTTTTGGTCATGTCGTTTGGTTTAACGAATGCACCAGCAACGTTCATGGACCTTATGAACAGAGTCTTCAACCTTTATTTAGATACGTTTGTTATCGTCTTCATTGATTACATACTAATCTATTCAAGCAATGAAGAAGATCATACTAGTTAGCTCAGAATAGTCCTTCATACTTTGAAATATAAGGATTTATATGTTAAGTTCTCAAAATGTGAGTTTTCGATTAAGTCTGTGGCATTCTTGGGCCACATAGTTTCTGATGATGGAATTAGAGTGGATACCCAAATGATAGAAGCAGTTCAGAGTTGGCCTAGGCCCAAGTCTCCAACAGATATTGGGAGTTTCTTGGGTTTGGCTGGCTACTATAGAAGGTTTGTTGAGGGGTTTCTTCTATATTATCTCCTTTGACAAAATTGACTTAGAAGACAGTTAAGTTTCAATAGTCTGAAGCTAGCGAGAAAAGCTTTTAGGAATTGAAAAAAAGGTTGACTACTGCCCTAGTTTTGACCTTACCAAAAGGTACTCAAGGTTTTGTGCTGTACTGTGATGCATCTAGAGTTGGGTTGGGTTGTGTCTTAATGAAGAATGGCAAGGTTATAACTTATGCCTCCAGATAGTTGAAAATTTATGAGAAGAATTATCAAACCAATGACTTAGAATCGGCTGGTGTAGTTTTCACTTTAAGGATATGGCGACACTACTTGTATGGTGTTCATGTTGATATTTCCACTGATCACAAGAGTTTATAGTATGTATTCACCTAGAAAGAGCTCAATCTCAGAAAAAAGAGGTGGTTAGAATTGCTCAAGGATTATGACATGAGTATTATTTACCACCCTAGTAAGGCTAGTGTGGTTGTTGATGCTTTAAGAAGGTTATCTATGGGGAGTACCACTTATGTTGAGAAAGAAAAGAGGGAGTTAGCCAAAGATGTGCACAGACTTCCACGTTTAGGAGTCAGACTTATGGATTCCACAAAAGGAGGAATAGTGGTGACAAATGGGGATGAGTCATCACTAGTGTTAGAGGTGAAACAAAAAAAGACCAACACCTTATTTTGCTTGATTTGAAGGAAAACATTCACAAGCAAAGATTATTAGCTTTCGGAAAAGAGGGAGATGGTGTGTTGACGTATTAGGGTAGGTTGTGTCTACCACTGGTGGATGGGATACAAGAAAGGATCTGGACAAAGCACATAGCTCAAGATATTCCATCCACCCGGGTTCCACAAAGATGCACCGCAATTTGAGAGAGGTATATTGGTGGAATGGTATGAAGAAAAGTATTGCTAAATTTGTTGCCAAGTATCCGAATTGCCAATGAAATTGGAACACCAAAGGCCTGGTGGTTTGGTGTAGAACATCTAACTTCCGGAATGGATGTGGGATATGATTTCAATTTGGGTGATTGTCGATAGAATGACAAAATTAGCCCATTTTTTGCACAATGAGTGGTCTTTACCGGAAAAAAGTGGGCTAATTTTGTCATTCTATAGACAATCACTCAGATTGAATCATGCTGCCTGCGAGAGCTTGGCAAACCTCTGATGAAATCCATACTAATCATCTCCCACTTCCATTACGAAAGTTCGATATTCTCTGCCAGACCACCAGGCCTTTGTTGTTCAACTTTAACTTGCCAGCAATACCCTTCTTCATACCATTCCACCAATATACCTCTATCAAATCATGGTACATCTTTGTGGAACTCGGATGGATGGAATATTTGGAGTTGTGTGCTTCCTCCATGATCCTCTCATGGAGCCCATCCACCATAGGTGCACACAACCTACCTTGATACTTCAACACATCATCTCCCCCTTGTTCAAAATCTAATGCTCTTTGCTTATAAACTTTTGCCTTCAAATAAAGCAAAATGGGATCTTGGTATTCCTTCTCTTTCACTTCTACACTAATGATGACTCAGTGACATTTGTCACCACTATTCCTTTCTCTGTGGAATCTATAAGTCTGACTTCCAGACTGCAAGTCTGTGCACATCTTTGGCTAAATCCCACTTTTCTTCCTCAACATCGGTGGTACTCCCTTAAATAACCTGCTTTAAGAATCATCAACCATATTAGCCTTACTTGGGTGGTAAAGAATACCCATGTTATAATCCTTGAGCAATTCTAACAACCTCCTTTGTCTGAGATTGAGCTCTTTCTAGGTGAACGCATACTCTAAACTCCTGTGATCAGTGAATATATCAACATGAACACATACAAGTAGTGTCGCCATATCTTTAAAGCAAAACCTACAGGAACCAATTCTATGTCATGGGTTGGATAATTCTTCTCATGAACTTTCAACTATCTAGAGGCATAAGCTATAACCTTGCCATTCTGGATTAACGCACAACCTAACCCAACTCTAGATGCATCACAGTACACCACAAAACCTTGAGTACCTTCTAGTAAGGTTAAAACTGTGGGCAGTAGTTAACCTCTTTTTTAATTCCCAAAAGCTTTTCTCGCAAGCGTCAGACTATTGAAACTTAATTTTACTTCTGAGTCAAATTGGTCAAAAGAGATGAGATAGATGAAAACCCCTCAACAAACCTTTTAAAATAGCAAGACAAACCCAAAAAACTCCTAATATCAGTTGGAGATGTATATCTAGGCCAACTCTAAACTAATTCTATCTTTTAAATATCCACTCTAATCATATCACTAGAAACTAATGCCACATACTTAAGCCAAAAATCACACTTGGAGAATTTGCCATATAACTATTTATCTTTGAAAGTCTGGACGACTATCTTGAGATGACTTGCATGATCTTTTTCATTCCTTGAATAGCTTAATATGTCATCAATGGAAACGATAACAAACGTATCCAAATAAGGTTTGAAGACCATGTTCATAAGGTCCATGAACATTGATGGTACATTGGTTAAATCAAACGACATGACCAAAAACTCATAATGCCCATATCCGGTTCTAAAAGCTATCTTCAGTATGTCACATTCCCTAACTTTCAACTTATGGTAGCCAGATCTGAGGTCCATTTTTAAAAAACAAATGGCGCCCTGAAGTTGGTCGAAAAGATCATCTATCCTTGGAAAAGGATATTTATTCTTTATGATACCCTTATTCAATTAATGGTAGTCTATACACATCCTAAGAAACCATCTTTGTTTCATACAAACAAGATCGGAGCGTCCCAAGTGAGACACTTAGTCGAATGAAACCCTTATCTAACTGATCTTTCAACTGTTATTTCAATTTTTTTAACTTTGTTGGTGCTATTCTATATAGCGGAATAAAGTTAGGACGAATATCTGGAATGATGTCTATGACGAAGTCTATTTCTCTCTCAGGAGGAACTCCATGTAGATTATCAGGAAAGACTTCTAGAAACTCTTTTGCTATAAGAACTGACTGAAGGGAAGGTACCTCAGCACTTGAGTCATTAACCTGGACTAAGTGATAGATACAACCCTTTAAAACTAATTTTCTCTCCTTATGGTACGAAATGAAACGAACCTTAGGAACTATTGAACTATTACTCCACTATATAATTGGCTCATTAGGGATCTAAAACTTGACAATTCGAGTTCTACAATCTATTGATGCATAACAGACATGAAGCCAGTCCATAGCTAGAATGACATCAAAATCTACCATGTCTAATTCCACTAGGTTAGCCATGGTGTTCTTGTGATTAATGGATACAGAACAATCAAAATAGAATCTTTATGCTAGAAATAACTCCCCAACAGGTGTAGAAACACTAAAGGGTTCACAAAGTTTCTCAAGAGTAATTTCAAACATTTACAACATAAGGAGTTACAAACGACAAACTTGCTCCTGGGTCTAGCAACGCATAAACATCAAAAGTGAAGAATTCAATCATAGCAGTGACAATATCTGGAGAGTTCTCTTGATTTTGGGGGCTAGTGATTGCATATAGGTGGTTTGCCCCACCGCCAGTACCAGAAGTAGATCCTCTAGGTGCAGCCTTTCCTAGTGAAGCAACTGATGAAGATTGGACTCTGTTGCCCGAATTACCACTACCCTACATGTTCTTAGGGCACTTCTTCATGAAGTGACCCTCTTGACCACACTTAAAGCAACTTGTCTATCCATCACGACCTTTACCCTGGTGGATTTTACCACACTTAGCACATGCAGGAGCCCAACTACCTCCCAGTGCCATATTTTTTTGCGACTGTGTTGGTCTAGCTCTGAAGCTCTACGAATTCTTTCCATAATGCTTACGTTTGCTTCTGGGTGTAGGCGCATTAGCAAATGATGGTGCATGCCTTTTTTAAAAAATTGTGGCCAATTCATACCACCTTTCTGCTGCAGAGACACATTCCCAGTCTTAGCTTTCTTGTTTCTATACTCTTCTACGTCCCCCAACTTCTCCTCTTCGACCTGCTACACATAAACCATAAACTTGGATATGTACATGTCACCTACCAGCATCGTAGCCTTGCACTCTTTGCTTGATGCATGACCTGAGCCAGCGACAAACAAGCTCATTCTACTACTCATGTCCTAAACCATTCCAGGAGCATAGAGGGACAGCTGGGTGAACTTCAACCCATATCATGCACACTCAAAGAGTCCTATTTTAGTGTAAGAAACTTCCGTACCTTAGCCTCTTTCAATTCTCAGGGAAAGAAATGCCGCAAGAAAACTTCTCCAAAACAGGCCCTACTCGGATGTGGTGCATCCTCATCTCTACCCTCCTTCCACTGAATGAATCAAGTCCTAGCCACATTTTCTGTTGATATGCATCTAGCTCAACTCGTACAACATCAGCAGCATGCAACACATCAAAAACTTTCTTCAACTCTTCAATTAAATTCTCAAGGTCCTCAGTGGTGATCGAACCCGTGAAACTGGAGGATTCATTCTCAAAAATTCATGAATTCTCGAAGTGTCAGCCTCTTCTTTTCTAGCTCATCTTTGCTGCCCAACTTCATTCGTTACTACGTGGCTCAACATCCAGATAGCCTCACAGAATTCAGCATTTGTGACCTCACCTTAAGGTTGCACGTCAGGTTCATTAGGTAACTCTGGTACCTCTACATTCCTCCTAGTTGGATGACTTCTTGCTACTTTTCGTGGAGGCATGATTATCCGAAACACACACAAGCAAGAATGTGAGTGAAACTTTTAGAGATGAACTATAATGCACAAAAAGGAATATGAAAGACGTGAGGAATTCCTAAATGTTGCAGCCTCATAATGATACATGTGGCTCGCTTCAGAACGATAACTAGGGCTCTACAGACACGATTTCATAGCTTTTTAGAACTCTTGAACTCTGTGCTCTAATACCACTTTGTCACGCCCCGAGCCTACACCCTGGACGTGGTCGACACTCTATGACCATTGTTGTACTAGAGCGAACCCTTGGTCTGGCTTACCGAGACTGTCCTGAAGAGCTCTAGTAGGCGCGGCGCCCCAAGGTCTGTCAGAAGGGATTTTTGACTTTTCTTCTTCGTTTTTCATCTCTAAGACTTCTAAACTTCCATGGATCTCACCGTAATAACTTAGAATCACTAATAAGATCAATACCCAATAGATTAGACCCAAAAACAATGCGTATAACACGAATCCAATCAACTAAAACATAGTACAACTCAACCAACAAGAATTTAACCATTGTTCCTCAAGAATTTCAATGTTCACCATTCAATATATTCAAACTTAAATGAATTAAACAAATTTTTGTGTGGTTGAACTAACCCAACACAAAAAGATCTCACATACCTTATAGGGATCACTTCTGACGAATTCCACTCGAAGATTTTGGCGTTCTTGATTTATTCTTGGCCTTTTCTCCTTTCTCCTACTTCTCTTCTCTTTTCTCCCAAGAACTAAGCGTATTCAAATTTTCTAAAACAGATTTAAGGCTCCGTTTTACCCCTAATAAACCCTTAAAACGAATTAGGAAATATATGGTGAAAAGACTACTTTACCCGTACTAAAATCTGGATTGGGACCTTGCTTAGTCCCATAAACCAACTTCCGATAGGCATATCTCCCTCATCCGACATTTAAAATGTGCAAACTTTGTGGCTTTGGAAATATCTATCCAAGATCTTTCCAACCATATAAAGAACTGACTCTAACTTATCTTGAGCTAGAAGTTATGGTCATTTAAAAATGGACAAAAACTCACTTTTTACACTTAGGAAATTTTCCAGAATTTTTCTAATCTTTTACAGAAGTGATTATATTTGGTTTCTTATCCCATTCCTAGCTATTTTGAGTTATTATATGTTACACTTTCTGTAGGATATTCTTTAACCGACAACCACCACTATAAGCCTAAGTGGTGATACAACGTCTTGTCCACACTGTCAAAATTGTCCTATACTTTATCGTCGCATAAAACTACTTAACTTAGTGGATCCACTAGCTTAACTTATGTGATCATCTAAAAAGTATGACTTATTAATACCCATGATGGCTACATGGTCTATAGAGACTTGAGTTATTATGAACTTGCATCCCCATATCAGTGCTCAATACTACTCCCAAAATATTCTTAGCTCATGTGTTTTTTACTCTACACTTAGCTTTAAAAAAAAGCTCTCTTGGAATCAAGGTTCCCTTTTCTTGCTCAACACTCTTCTAGAACTCTTAGTTTCCTTCTATATCTTAAATGTGAAAAGATTTATAAACTTTTGGGAAGTACATAGTTCCCTTATAATTTTTGAAAAATGAACTCAACTCTTTTACTATTTACTTAGCTTAAAACTTGAGTCTTAAAAACAAAGTTAAACATTACTAAAGACTCTTGAAAACCTTTAAGAACTTTGTTTTGACTTGCTTCTTATCTTTTAGACTTGACTCTTAACTCCTTTGACTTTGATCTTAGTTTTCCTTAAATGAAATCATGACTTTCAAGGTTATGATTCGCCTTTTTGGTGTTTCCTAGGTGTTAAGAAATCATTTGAAGTAGTTAGAATCACTGAAAAGTGTTAATACACTTTCAAAGGACTTAATAGGCTAAACAACAAACACCGGCTGAAAAACTCCGATTCGGGCGCATCCAGGGTGCGCCACGCTAGGATTCAAGTTCAGAGGCTTCTTCTTGGCACACTGCAGGTGCGCCGCCCAGGCCATTTGGCGCAGATGGGGTGCCCCAGCCTAGCTCTTCCCAGGTGCGTCTAACGACTTTCTCCTTTCATTTTTAACGCTAAACCCCATACACCTCCATAGTTCTATTACCAAACCTTTAGGATCATTAGTACCTTCAATACCCAATAGATCTAACTCTAAAAACAACCCAGAATATGCATTCAACAACTCAACCAACAGAAATTCAACAATGTTCTTCAAGAACTTCAATATTCTCTTTCAACCAATTCAAAAATCATTGAATTGAAACAAGCTTAATGTGTAGGTGAAGTGACCCAACATTTAAATGATCTTACATACCTTGATAGGGATCACCCTCAACGAATTTCACTTGCAAATTTGACGTTCTTGGTGAATTCTTGACTTCTCTTCCTTTCTTTCTTCTTTTTCTCTCTTCTCCAAGCTCTAAGTGAAATTTCGATTTTCTAATACTGAACTAAGACTTGTTTACACCCCAATAAACCCCTAAAAATGAAATAGCAAATTAATTGGTGAAAAGACTAGTTTGCCCTTCATAAAATCCAAATTTGGACTTTTCTCAATTCAACAATCCAACTTTCGATAGGCATATTTCACTCATACGACATCGATAATGCGCTAACTCGGCGGTTGGAAAGATCTTTCCAAGTTATTTCTTACCATATCAAGAACTACCTCTAACTCATCCCGAGGTAGAAGATATGGTCATTTGAAAATGACCAAAACTCACTTTCTTAACTCAGACAAGTTTTCCAGATTTTTCCCTTTCTTTCCAAAAAAATGAATATTTTTAATTTCTTAGCTTATTATTAGCTACTTCAAATTGTGATATGGTACAGGTTATTGGTTTCTCTCCTACTACATTCATTCTAGTTTGAGTCTCATTCAAGGAAGAATGTCTTCAACGGGGAGATATTGTAACATCTCAGCAATTGGAAAGTTCAAAATGAAAGGAAAAGTATCGTTTTTGCACTAATCTACTGGTATATGATATAGATCTATAGGTTGTATGAAGTTCCATGAATCGTAGAAAGGAAACCATAGAATTGGAGTTGAATATTTGGAATTTCAAGTTTCTAAAGTTTGACTAAAGAAGGAACAACATGAGACGTAGGAAATTGGACGAGTCTAGGAGATTGGACGAGTGGTAGATGGGTTCTATAAGGGTAATCCAGACTTGATAAAATTTTGGATTACAATTGAGGTCTACTGTAAAAAGTTAGAAGGTCTATAAAGGTGTTGTGAGAAATTGTCCAATTTTAGGCCCTAGTAACTCGACATACGGGTGACCAGTATGGTCTGTAAGAGTATCTACGGCCCGTAGGTCCAAATTGTAGGGTCTTTCGACTGTTATTTATTAAGGATATTTGGGTTTTTTCCTATGTATTTAACGGTTATACGTTATTGTATTGACCCTAATTTTGAGTCTTATAACTTCCCTTCTACTCCCAAAGTTACCCCAACTCTCTTATTCTCTCAAAACCCCAAATCTCATCCACATTCATCTTCTCGAATTCTCTCTCAAGTTCAAGAAGAAAGCTAGGATTTCAAGCTTCAAGTCTCATTTTCCCTATTGATTTTTCTGATTTGATCACCAGAATATGTAGGGTTTCATCAATGATTTTCATTCACCCATTGAGTCCTAAAATTTTCTCAATTATCCAAGTTTAATTTCATCAATTTTATTAGGTTTTCGTTCAATTCTTCATAAGTTCTAATTTTATTGATTCAATTGTTTGATTGTGATCTTATCGTGGCTTTCTTACCCAATTACAGGCTTTCAAATTGATTTTATATGAACCGATGCATTAATTATGATTTTAACAATGAATACTTAAAGACATGAATTTATCAATAAGCTATAAATCTATGAACAATGTTTTCAAAAATTTATGCATGATTTATAAAAGGGAATATTTTTTTGATCTAGGTTGCGTTAAGATAAGCATCAATGAAATTGTGAAAGAATTTTCTCACATGTGAAGGAATCATGATTTTGTGAAAGATTTTCTCACACATGCATGATTCATGATTTAGCTCCTCTGATGATTTAAGCTTTGATTGTTAACTAAATTGTGTTTTTCCATGTACGGTGGTATATTGATTAATATGATTATTCTGTTGGGATTTTACTTAGCGTCAAGACGATATTGAGATGGAGACTCTTCCATTAGTAGAAGTTGGGTCTTTAATAGAAATCTCCTTGTCCCTAACTACATGCACTTGTAAGATTGTCTTATAAAGATATAGCTAGTGGATCCACCTGAGTTAGAAGTTTAAGGTACTTGCCTTGGCATGTAAGGACATCTCTTTTTGGTGTGGGAGCAACACACCAGATTCCACCTAATAGCTCATGTGGTCTATGTTGGTTAATGGTAAATATATCATAAAATGAATGACTTTGTTCTTAAATATCCTTCGAAGCTTTCAATATGATTTTAAGATGCATTGACCATATTCATGATTTATGATTCTTCTTTAAGGAGTCGTTTGGTTATTGTATAAGAAACATCTTATACATGTATGAAAAGTTACATTAGTTTTACTATGTTTGGTAGAAGTTTTGTGTTAGGTATAAAAGTTAACATAACTTATACGATGTTTGGTTGGTAAGAATTTAAATGTTGTATAAAAGTTATTCATGTATTAATTTATAAAGTGTTTGGTTGCATCTTTTGTAGTCCTACATAATTAATATCAGCATAACTTATGAGGGTATCTATGTATAAAGTTATGCAAGGTAAAAGAAGGAATAAGTTATATGGGTATTAGTTATATATATATTAAAATAATAAATTACAGATTTACCCTGTAAATTTATTTTATTTTTTAATTGACAACTTAATTGTTTTCCTATATATATTTGTTTATTTATTTCTTTTTATATATAGACCTTTTTAATTTCTTTTAATCTTTTTAATATGAAACTTTACTGTTTTCCTATTATATATAGACTATTTTCATTTCTTTTTATATTCTTACCATTTTTATTTATTTATGCAAATATAAAGATTTTTTTAATATTAAAAATTTGATTGTATATTTTTTTACTGTACATATGCTAATTAAATATTAGCATTATATATTATTCAATATATTCCACATTTTATACGCATGTATTATTATTTTGTAAATAATATATATTAATAATTACAATAAGTTTAATATTCAATAGTTAATAATTCATGTATTATAATCTCTACATAACAAAATAATACCTACATAACTAATATCAGCATAATTAAACTCAACGTAATCGAACCCTGCATAAGTAAACTCTGAATAACTAATACCTACATAGCTAAACCCTACATAACTAATACCTGCATAACTAAACCCTAAATAACTAATACCAACATAACTAAACCCTGCATAATTAATACATGCATAACTTATCCCTGCATAACTATTACTTGAATAATTTAACCCTTCATAACTCTAACCAGTAATCAAACGGCCCCTAAAGGTTTTTACTATGTTTTATCTTGGTCATTCATATCATGTTTCCCTTTATTTCTCCTTATGATCACATTTTACGTTTATGCATATCTCTTATACTTAATATATTTCATGTATTAATGCATACTTGTACCTACATTGTTTAAATAATATAGAATCCAACGATCTTCCTCCTGCCGCTCATGGTTAGTGGATTGCTTTGTAGATTGAACACTAGGTGAAGCCTCATATTCTAGGACCACTTATGTTTACACTCTTTTATGTCTTTAGTTTTCCATCATTGTATGTGATACATGATTTACGTTCCCACCACTCTTGATGTATTGGATCGGTTTGTCGAGACTATGATTAGATTTCCGCTTTTAGGCCAAACTCTTTTTATGATATGAAACGCTCTTCTTAAATTCTCGTATTTTCTATTATGTTGCATTGTATCTATGTCAAGTGGCTTGTGTAGGACCTCTCTAGGTTTTATACACCATGTCACGTCTACGGTGTACTTTGGATCTTGGTAGGTCCATACTTCAATTTACTACCTGTAAATGAGAGCCTTCTAAAAATCAGGTTAAGAAAACTCTATTGAGAGTGTCTTTGGTAAAACAATCGTAACATTTTATTTAGAACTCTAATTGACGCAAATTTGGTGGAGTTGGAAGAAAGACCCATAGACTTTTAGTTTGATAGGTCATGGAACACCTAATTCTTTATGTCATGATATATACATATATATTGAAAAAAAACCTAGTAGGTAGGAAGGTTTTGAACTCGACTTAGTGCTAGAGGTCTCTTGTGATTCTTAATCACTTATGATACAATTTTCTCACCTAGGAATGAGTCTTAACACATGTACAACTATGATATCACCTGTTTCAAGCTCGTACACTTACGATGAATGGTTCAGGCCCTTAACGTAGAACTTTATGAGGTGTTACACTAAAAGGCGACCTACTCCTAGTGGTACACTTGAGAATGTGCATTAACTTCAAGGATTTAATAAAGCATGGTTAAAGAACTCGTTTTCTCTATCTCACATAGATCAATTCATTGGCGTGACAATAGTCATTACATCCTAATTTTTCTCGATGTTTACTTCGGTTATAATCAAATAAAGATGAACATGAAAGAGCAAAGGAAAACCACTTCCATCGCTAACTATGAGACATATTCCTATAACGTAATGTTATATAGACTGAAAAATGTTGGTGTAACCTATCAACGGTGGGTTAATGGTATGTTTAAACAACAAATAGGAAAATCAATGTAAGTGCATATAGATGACATGTTGGTCAAGTGTCAAGATTTGTAGGAAACGTTCAAGGTGCTAAGGAGATACAACATAAAGTTAAAGTTAAACCTCAAAAAGTGTGGCACCTCAAACGGCTGAGGTCATGTTAGATTACTTCCTTTCAAGATAAGATAGATATACATATTGTTAGAGTAGGGGTACCTCGAATGCCAACTTTGTTGAACTTGAAGATGAAAATTCACAAAAAATTGATGTGGCTAATTGACCTTACATTTATTAATAAGCGTGTAACAACTTTTTAAATTTCAACACGTAACCTCAAGTGATTTAAGTTGGGTAGGATAGCAATGGTGAGCACAACTAGTGATAAGAAATCAACTTAAAATGTTTGTTGTGCAATTTCTACGGATAGGGTGGGTCTGCAAACATTGTCTTAAATAAGGAAATTAAAATTGACAAGTTAGGCTAAGGTTCTTGTACTTCCTAGCTATAGACCAATGCCAAAATATTTGGTTAAGGCCAACATCTTTATTTCGTACTCCATGTGTATAATAAGCCAATGCTGATGAGGAAAAGAAATTCATAGAAATATAATAAAAGGCCTAGTTAGATTTCTGTCCATTTTAATGAAGGAATCAAGGACAATTGTATAATGGGGTTGAGACTCCTTTTACCTATGCTACAAGTTTGGTTTACCACATTTGATGTGCTTATTGACATAATGATTTGACGTGTTTCTTTTTTTTTTTTTTTTTGCAACTTTTCTAGCATGATTTAATTTTATGAGTCAAACAATTTAAACTTTCGAACTTTATATAGTCTTTTGAATCTTTGTGAAATAAAATTTACATATTTTTGAAATCTCATGAGATTTATAATAATAATATAATATACTTAAAACTTGTTGTCTCGAATATTTTGTGATGATTCTATATTAATGTATAAAATGGGAAACTTATAAAGACTTTTCAATTTGATATTTGAAAAAATCTAATCAAAGCCCCTAATCAAACATATCAATATTGTAAAGAATTAGAGCCATATAAAATGGACTAAAAGGAAGAACTATCAATGATCACCATGCATTGACAAGTGGGGATTTCATAACCTATATCATGAAGGAGACTTTTTTTGGTTACAATATTCTCTATTTGTTTAATATAATATACTTAAAACTTGTGTCTCGAATATTTTGTGATATCTATATTAATGTATAAAATGGGAAACTTATAAAGACTTTTCAATTTGATATTTGAAAAAATCTAATCAAAGCCCCTAATCAAACATATCAATATTGTAAAGAATTAGAGCCATATAAAATGGACTAAAAGGAAGAACTATCAATGATCACCATGCATTGACAAGTGGGGATTCATAACCTATATCATGAAGGAGACTTTTTTTGGTTACAAATCCTCTATTTGTTTCTATATATATATATATATATATATATATATATTATATATATATATATATATTATATATATATATATATATTTGGAGGATATTTTGGAAAAAAATACTTGGCAAATATATTTGACGAATGTATTTGACAATTTGCCATATATCCAAGTTCCCAAGTACTAGTATTAGGGAATTTTTAAAAATTTAAAAACCAATACACTTATATTTTATTAAAGGGAAAAAAATTTGGCCAAATTTTTTTGACTATAATGGCCAGAATGGTGCATTCACATAATATACAAGTTTACTTTTTGATATTTTTATCCTTATTTAAATTAAATTTATTAATTATTTTTTAAAACATAAAATGTTTCCCAATGCATGAGGATTAGACTTGTTCCCACAATCTCATAATTTCATAAAGTCATGTGAAAAAAACTATTTGATTTTCCTCAATGTGATATTGTTTGGTTAAATAACTAAAATAAATAAATTAAAAATTCAAAGTATAACTTTTGTTAGTTAAAAGAGGATATATAAATTATTTAATTTGCTCATGTAACAATAAATGTACATGTGACTTTTTCTTTACGGAATATATATTATCTCTATATCACAAAATTAAGGAGTATATCGAATCTTTTTCTCCTAATAATAATTCAACATAATCTGCACAATATTACTATTGTGAAGATCAAACAAACAATGTGATATAGTAATGAAATGTAAAAAATATTCTATATCTTATTTGATTATTCTATATATATATCAATGTTAGTATTATATTAAAAAGAGAGTAGTCAACCTTGATATTAAGACAATTATATAAAAAGAAATACTTTCTTAATTTAAGAAATCACTACGAAAATTGCATTATTATTAAAAGTTATTTAAAATATCTAAGTCCCAAGATTATATTATTATTTTTCTAAAAAAAACAACAACATGTATAAACAGTTAATTAACTAGTGAAAAATCGTATTAATCTTTATCATTCAATTGTAAATTTCAAAATCCACATTAATTTTACTTATATTGCATATTGGTGAGAATCACTGAGAGAACGTGTTATATGGAAAAAAGAAAGAGGTCATTATTTTTGAAATAGAATAAAAAGAAAAGGAGATTATTCTTCTTGAAACGAATAAAATATCTTTTTTTTATATGAAAATTCATTTGTTCACTTATATCAATCACAACCCATATTTAGACTTGACACGCTCCCTAAGATTTTTTTACATGATCTTCAATTAAACTTTAATTAGTATAAGATCTTAATTATGTTTTTTCATATATGAAAAATTATAAGTGAAATAAAAAATCTATTTTTAAAATAATATACAAATAAAAATAAGAAAGAGAATATATAATGTAGAAAATAAAAGGTAAGAAAAGAAATAAGTAGTCCTCCAACTATTTTATATTTTCTGAATTTTGTGAAATTTTTTATTGTTAGAATTATTTAAATTATTCAAACTTAAGATTGAATGTTTATAATTATTTTCATATTTTAGTTTTACTGAGGTCAAGTTGACCCTTATATCTCCCTTCAAATTTTTGAGCGAAATACGACAAAAGAAAATGAAGGAAAATTTATAGGTTGAATCATCTTTTACACATATACGAGACTTTATGTATCTCCCGCTATTTAAATCAGAGCGCAAATTGATAGCGCTTTCGGCTATTAAACTTTTGTCATTTAAATACAACATTCAAATTGTTTCATATAGCAGCACAATACTTGTATTGCTCGTCTAGTTATTTCTTTTTTAAAAAATATGAACTTAACATAACAAAAAGGACAAATAAATTGGAAATGGTAAATAAAAGAATTGGTGATGAGTAGGAATAAAGTCATAGACATTAATGAAGGAGATAGCTGGAGAGAAAGAGAGAGGTTATTGGAAATTGAAACCTTATTTGTACTGACTCTCATCTGTAATTATTATTATTATTACTAGTAAAATGAAAGAAGTAGGTCCATATTTACTCCTGTTATTATATGATGCATGCAGATGCTCCACTGCCCACCACCTTCGTTGCTCACCTTCTCTGACCTACACTGTCACAGGGTATAGGTCACTACAAATACACCAAAATACTAGCATCATATCTTACTTATATTATGTTAAGAAATATTTTTTCTATTTGAATTTATATGTTTTACTTTATTTTTAAATTGATTTAAAAAAGAATGAGACATATTTATATTAAGTAGTAATTAAACTATAAAATATTTATTTTGTTTTTAATCAAATAATTTATGATCACACAAATTTCTATTATTCATTTTAAATTACAGGCTTTAAAAAAAAAATTTCTTTCTTGAATTCTATCTCTAGTAATACTACCACATAAAATGGAATGAAGGAGGCAATATTTATGTATCTACTTATATTAAATTGTACACATGACTCATTTTAAATTAAAAAGCATAAACGTAAAATAATGTTACATTAATGAATATATTGATATATTATTTTATGTTTAAAAAGAATTTAGAAGTTTGAGTAGAAGTAATTTTAGAACTCTAAGTCAAAAAGAAGTTGTGACATGGAGTTCTTGGTGAAGAGAAATTCTCTGAAAAAGTTGTGCTTAAATAAAAGGACATTCACTTAACGTAACATATACATTGAATATAAAAACATATTGAAGAACTAGGTGATGAAGAGAAATTCACTGAAAAGGTTGTGCTTAAATAAAAAAACAATCACTCAGCGTAACGTATATTGAAATATAAAAAACACAATAAAAAATCAGATTATATTACAAAGTTAATTAGGTAGAGTTTTAACAGTCATGTATAAGGAGTTTTTCATTTAGTTGTAAAGTTGATGTAATCTTAGTTTTGATGAGCTATTGACTGAATTAGGATTATTATCATATTCACACGAACATAACTTAAAGACTTGAAAACATATATTTTGAAAGGTTGATAAATTATTATAAATTATAATTTATGTCGTAAAGCACTCATTATGATTAAAGAAGATGAAAGTAATTCTTATAAAAGTATAAATCGTGATTTTATATCATTATATTTTCATATAAAAATAGTTTATACTTTAGACAATTTGTTTTATACTTTAACATAAAATAATTAACTAAATTTTAGACAGTCTATAATATGATTATCATTAACGTACCACGTGAAATTGCTGCATCTAATTCAGTATATCATCAATCATCAGCACCCTCGTAAAAAAAGCTTATTCTATACTCGTATTCAATTGCAATAACTCGTAGGCTAAAATATCATGCCTGTCACATCCACTTATTTCCTTATCTACTCTCCATCGGTAGCAATTTTCAATTTATTTTTGTTACCAGTACTCTGGGCAATTAATTCTTTAATTACTATAGTAAATTTTTTTTTTAGTAATAATTAATTAATGAAATTATTGATTAATGTATATTTTTAATAATAATTAATATTTTTTATAAAATACATTTTAAAATATTGAATCTAATGATTTTTAATTATTATCAATAAAAGTTTGACTTTTTTTGTTAGTATATCTATTAAATATAGTTAAAAATTATTTTTATTATAATAAACGTGAATTACATATACTAGTGGTATTAAAATTGTGACTTATAAAAGTAGTCAAAAAAAGATAGTTAGGAATTGGAAAGAGAGAGGAAAAAAGCCTTTTATATTAAAGAAAAAGTAATATTTGAAATTAAAGCTTTTTTAGGTGAATTATACAATAATATTTAAAAATTGAAATTGAAGTGAGAAGTCAATCATAGTAGGACAATTCACAATAGTAGGAGTGATATTTTAGAATTGTGTGTCAGATATCTTTGTAGTTGTGTTGTATCGATGACCCTAAAATATTATCAATTAATAATAGTCAGAATTAAAATTTTCGTTAAAAATGTTTATACTTTAGGATAAGTTAAATAAATTACGAGAAAAAAAAAATAGAAGTTATAATTTTATTCAATGAACAATAAATAAAGCATATTATTGCAATGTACGACCCAAAACCGAGTCGCGAGTGGCACCCACACTTATCCTACTATGTGAGGGAACCAACCAATCAAACCCAACATTTCAAACATAACGAACAAAATACAATGCGGAAGACTTAAACTCATTAATGAAAATCAATCACTAAACTTCTAAAAACTCAACATCTATTATTATCCCAAAAATCAGAAGTCATCATCACAAGAACATCTATCCTCAAATTACTAATCTAAGAGTGTCTAAGAAGCTAAAATAAGTAAAGCTAGTCCATGCCGGAATTTCGAGGCATCAAGACTTGAAGAAGAAGATCCAGTCCAAGCTAGAAGCATTAGCTCACCCTGAAATCCGGTGTAATGAAGACTGGCTAGAGTTGCGGTTGAGTTGAAGACGACGGCACGTTTGCTGCACTACATAAATAACAAAGAAAGAAACATACAAGTAGGGGTCAGTACAAAACACAAGTACTGAGTAGGTATCATCGGCCAACTCAAAATAGAAAACAGTATATATCAGATAATATCATAAATCAACTACAATACTCAACACAGCAGCAACAACAAGTACTATAATCATAAATAGTACCGCCAAGTTCACCCATGAGGACTCAAGCCTCAATACCATACTCATTTGGGAATTAGGTTCATTAGATTGAGTATATTAACATCTTTCAAGATTCATTATCTTTATTTCTCTCGTGTCGGTACGTGACACTCCGCTCCATATACTATCTGGTGTCGGAACGTGACACTCCGATCCATATTCTATCCTGGTGTCGAACGTGACACTCCGATCCATAATCTATCCTGGTGCCGGAACGTGGCACTTCCGATCCCCTAATTCGACGTGTCGGTTCGTGACACCCGATCCCCTAATTCTACGTGTCGGTTCGTGACACCCGATCCCCTAATTCTACGTGTCGGTTCGTGACACCCGCTCCACTAATCTCATTCTATCAATTCATCAATCCTTCTTTTATATCAAGGCATCATCGTTCTCATTATAGATTAGGGTTTTTCAAGATTTAGGATTCAATAACTTCATCATGCTTATTCATCACAATTATATAATCACATTTATGCAAGCATACAATTAAGCATATAGCAGGGTTTACAATAGTACCAATACATATCATTCGCTATTAAGAGTTTACTACGAATAGCATAAAAACCATAACCTACCTCCAACGAAGATTCGTGATCAAGCAAGCAAATTCCCCAAAGCTTGTGTTTTCCTCTTCGTTCGTATCTCTTTCTCTCTCGATCGATCCTCTCTCTCTCTTTGTTCTTTCTATTTTTTTCTTATTCAAACCCTCTTTCTTTTACCCTAATTAGCATATAATTAAGTGTAAAAGATGGCAATAGTAACCCACTAATTAACTCAAGGTTACCTCTTTAACCCCCAAGTAATTTAAACTATTAACATTAACCCACTAACTTTATAATTAAAGCAGGAATAGTCCAAAACGCTCCTTAAAATATTTACAGAAATCCGACCCAGCCTGGGATTACGCAACCTGTGACGGTCCGTCGTGCCACGACGGTCCGTCCTGCCATTCCGTCACGAGTTCAGAGAGTCGATTCAGTACCCAAATTCAGAATTCTAAGTGTTTTGGAACGAGACCCCCTCGACGGTTCCGTCGTTGCCCATGACGGTCCGTCGTGGGATCCGTCGTCTCAGCAGTTTTTTCCAGAATTAAATCTGCTGCTCAAAACGACTAAACAGGTCGTTACAATAGATACCAATTTACCCATCGTTCGTCCTCGAACGATCACAAGAAAAGAAACAAGGGCGAAAAGGAGTACCTGAATCTGTAAACATATGTGGTTATCTTTCTTGCATATCCGCCTCCTTCTCCCAAGTGGACTCTTCAACCGGCCGATTCTTCCATTGAACCTTGATGGATGCAATCTCCCTCGACCTCAACTTGCGGACTTCTCTATCTAAAATAGCAAACAGGCTCCTCCTCATAAGTCAAATTCTCATCAAGCAAAACTGAATCCCAACGAATGATGTAGTTACCATCCCCATGGTATCTTTTCAACATAGACACATGAAATACCGGATGCACTCCAGACAGCCCTGGAGGCAAGGCTAATTCATAAGCCACCTCCCCTACTCGCTTCAGAACTTCAAAGGGACCAATATACCTTGGGCTAAGCTTACCTCGCTTACCAAACCGCATCACCCCTTTCATGGGCGAAACCTTCAACAAGACTTGTTCACCCTCCATGAACTCCAAGTCTCTAACCTTTCGATCCGCATATTCCTTTTGCCTACTTTGAGCCGCTAAAAGGCTTTTCTGAATAGATTTCACCTTCTCTATTGAATCTCTCAACAGATCAGTACCCCAAGGTCTAACCTCAAATGCATCAATCAAATCAATGAGAGACCTACATCTCCTCCCATACAATGCTCGAATGGAGCCATATCAATACTTGAGTGATAGCTATTATTGTTGAAAACTCTGCTAAGGGTAAGAAGTTATCCCAATGACCACCAAATTCTATCACACATGCACGAAGCATATTCTTCCAATACCTGAATCGTTCGCTCAGACTGACCATCGTCTGAGGGTGAAATGCAGTACTAAGGTCCCCACCTAGTACCTAATTCCGCATGCAATTTTTCCAAAACTTAGAAGTAAACTGAGTACCCCTATCTGATTGATATGATGAGAGTAAAACCCCATGCAACCGAACACTACTTCCGAGATGTATGTTTGGCTAACTTCTCTGCATTGTAAGTCACCTTGACCGAATGAAATGAGCAGACTTAGTTAACCTATCAACAATCACCCAAATGGAGTCATACTTACCCATTGTCTTTGGAAGACCAACCACAAAGTCCATTGCAATTCTTTCCCACTTCCATTCCGGAATGGGCATTCTCTGAAGGTCCCTCCGGCCTCTGGTGTTGATATTTCACTTGCTGACAATTTGGACATTTGGCAATAAAATCAACAAAATATCTCGCTTCATTCTACTCCACCAAAAGTGTTGCTTTAGGTCACGATACATCTTGGTTGCACCAGGATGTATAGAATACCTTGAACTATGAGCCTCTGTCAGAATAGTGTTGATCAAATCATCGACGCGGGGTACGCATACCCTTCCCTTAATTCTCAAAACATTTCCTCCATCATTTGTGCTTCTTTAGCCTCTCCTCCGCACCACTTATCTCGGATCCGGATCAATTTCTCATCATTAAACTGCTTCCCTTAATCTTATCAAGGAAGGAAGATCTTGCCTCCACACAAGCCAAAAATCCTCCCTTCTCGTTTACCTCTAACCTCATAAAGTCATTAGCCAGAATCTGAACTTCTCTAGCCAATGGGCGCCTAGAAACTTGCAAATGAGCTAGACTTCCCATGCTTCCGGCCTTTCTACTTAAAGCATCTGCCACCACATTAGCTTTTCCCGGATGATACAAGATTGTGATATCGTAGTCCTTCAGTAGTTCCATCCATCTCCTCTGTCTCAAATTCAAATCTTTCTGAGTAAAGACGTACTGTAGGCTACGATGATCCGTATAGACTTCACACTTAACCCCATATAGATAGTGCCTCCATTGCTTTAATGCAAACACTACCTACCGCGGCCAATTCCAAATCATGGGTTTGGATAGTTACTTCATGCACTTTTAATTGCCTTGTAGCATAAGCAATCACATTCTTCTCTTGCATTAGCACTGCACCCAAACCCGAATAGGATGCATCACAATAGACAATGAAATTCTTACCTTCCACTGGCAGGGTAAGAATTGGTGCAGTAGTCAACAAGGTCTTGAGCTTCTGAAAGCTTTCTTCGCACTCATCCGACCATACAAATGGAACATTCTGCTTAGTCAAGTTCGTCAATTGGGAGGCAATGGAAGAGAATCCCTTGACAAATCGACGGTAATAGCTAGCTAAACCAACAAATCTCCTTATTTCTGACACATTAGTAGGTCTTACCCAATTCTTCACTGTCTCAATCTTAGAAGGATCCACCATCACTCCATCCTTAGAAACCACGTGCCCCAAGAAGGACACTGAATCTAGCCAAAACTCACACTTGGAGAATTTGGCATAAGGCCTTTTCTCCCTTAATACTTCCAACACAATTCTCAAATGCTCCTCATGTTCCTTCTTACTCTTAGAGTATATCAGTATATCATCAATAAATACGATCACAAAGAGATCCAGATACGGCTTAAAAATCCCGTTCATCAAGCTTATGAACGCAGCAGGGGCATTCGTAAGACCAAAATACATCACTACAAATTCGTAATGCCCATACCTGGTTCGAAAAGCAGTCTTTGGCACATCCGTTGCCCGTATTTTCAATTGATGATAACCGAATCTCAAGTCAATCTTAGAGAAGACACAAGCACCTTGTAACTGATCGAACAAGTCATCAATGCGAGGAATGGGATACTTGTTCTTAATAGTTACCTTGTTCAACTGCCGGTAGTCTATGCACATCCGAAAACTCCCATCCTTCTTCTTCACAAATAACACCGGAGTACCCCAAGGAGATGCACTTGGTCTAATAAAGTCTTTGCTTAACAACTCTTGAAGTTGGGCCTTTAACTCTCTTAACTCCGCGGGAGCCATTCTATAAGGGGGTATAGAAATGGGGCGAGTACCCGGTTCCAGATCAATGCCAAAGTCAATATCTCTATCCGGTGGCATACCAGGAAGATCTGCAGGGAACACATCCAGAAACTCACGGACTACCGAAACCGACTCAATTGAAGGTACTTGGGTAGTGTCATCCCTGAGATGTGCCAAGAAAGCTAAACACCCTTTACTAACCATTCTCTTAGCACGAAGAAAGGAGATGATACGAACCGGAGTGGAAGTGTAGTCGCCCTCCCATACTAACGGATCTGTCCCAGGCTTGGCCAACGTTACAGTTTTAGCATTACAATCCAATATTGCACAATTCGGAGAAAGCCAAGTCATACCCAGAATTACATCGAAGTCAACCATTTCTAGGATAACCAAGTCTACATAAGTGTTGCTCTTTACAAAAGTCACCAGACATCTTGCCTTGCTCAAGGCTCAAGAACTCATCTCTTTTCCTATCCCTCAAAGTCCGGGGGATATACTTCTCCATAAACACGCTAGAGAATGATGCCCAAGTCATAGGTGGTGCCTCTGTTGGTTGACACTCAACATGTGACCGCCACCACATTTTCTGCGTTCCCTTGAAACTGATAATTCACAAACTCAACACCAAACCGTTCTACTACATACCCCATCTTGTGTAGTAGCTCATGACAGTCAACCAGAAATCGTAGCATCCTCAGATTCAGCACCCTTGAATACTGGAGGTTTCAAATTCAAGAACTTACTGAAAAGTTCATGTTGGTCATTTGTCATTATAGGCCCTGTAGTCAGACGAGAAAACGTGCCTATTTCCAATGAGACATCCATGCGGGGAGCCACGCTAGCTGCATGTTGTACCTCCGGACCCTGGGGTACTGGTGCAGAAAACACTGGAGGTGTCTGGCCTTGATCAGATAACCCGCTAAGATAAGCAAGAACCTGATTAATCATCTCTGGGTAGGTTGGGGTGGTAATTCCTCATTCTGCACTTGCTCACTTTCCCCTTCCTCACCCTCTCTTATCACTTCCTCAGTCGGTGGAGGAGTCACCGCCCTAGTTCTAGTTGGGCTAGGTGCTTGTCCTCTTCCTCTAGAGGACGTCCTCCCACGACCTCTTCCACGGCCTCTTGCCACTGCTCCTCTTCGAGCTACAGCCCCAGTGGCTGACTCAGACGCATCCTGTCTTACCGGTGTTGGTGTTGGCACCGTTGTTGCTCTAGTTCTAACCATCCGCGAAATAGAGTGAAGATGGTCAGATACCAATTTGTATCACCTAGATACCAATTGGATCCAAGTAATAGCACGAAAGAATGAATGAAAGAATGGAATTTTCCTAAAGTCTTATAGCCTCTCAAAAAAAAGTAAAGGCGTCCCCCTACCGTTCCTTAAGACTCTACTAGACTCGTTCTTATGTGATGAGACCAACGAACCTAATGCTTTGATACCAAGTTTGTCACGACCCAAAACGAAGCCGCGAGTGGCACCCACACTTATCTTACTATGTGAGCGAACCAACCAATCTAACCCCAACATTTCAAACATAACGAACAAAATACAATGCGGAAGACTTAAACTCATTAATGAAAATCAATTCAATAACTTCCAAAAACTCAACATCTATTATTATCCCCAAAATCTGGAAGTCATCATCACAAGAACATCTATCCTCAAATTACAAATCTAAGAGTGTCTAAGAAGCTAAAATAAGTAAAAGCTAGTCCATGCCGGAATTTCGAGGCATCAAGACTTGAAGAAGAAGATCCCGTCCAAGCTAGAAGCATTAGCTCACCCTGAAATCCGGTGTAATGAAGACTGGCTAGAGTTGCGGTTGAGTTGAAGACGACGGTACGTTTGCTGCACTACATAAATAACAAAGAAAGAAATATACAAGTAGGGGTCAGTACAAAACACAAGTACTGAGTAGGTATCATCGGCCAACTCAAAATAGAAAATAGTATATATCAGATAATATCATAAATCAACTACAATACTCAACATGCAGCAACAACAAGTACTATAATCATAAATAAGTACCGCCAAGTTCACCCATGAGGAGTCAAGCCTCAATACCATACTCATTTGGGAATTAGGTTCATTAGATTGAGTATATTAATATCTTTCAAGATTCATTATCTTTATTTCTCTCGTGTCGGTACGTGACACTCCGCTCCATATACTATCCTGGTGTCGGAACGTGACACCCGATCCATATTCTATCCTGGGTCGGAACGTGACACACCGATCCATAATCTATCCTGGTGCCGGAACGTGTCACTCCGATCCCCTAATTCTACGTGTCGATTCGTGACACCCGATCCCTTCTAATTCTACGTGTCGGTTCGTGAACACCGCGATCCCCTAATTCTACGTGTCGGTTCGTGACACCCGATCCCCTAATTCTACGTGTCGGTTCGTGACACCCGCTCCACTAATCTCATTCTATCAATTCATCAATCCTTCTTTTATACCAAGGCATCATCGTTCTCATTATAGATTAGGGGTTTCCAAGATTTAGGATTCAATAACTTCATCATGCTTATTCATCACAATTATATAATCACATTTATGCAAGCATACAATTAAGCATATAGTAGGGTTTACAATAGTACCAATACATATCATTCGCTATTAAGAGTTTACTACGAATAGCATAAAAACCATAACCTACCTCCACCGAAGATTCGTGATCAAGCAAGCAAATTCCCCAAAGCTTGTGTTTTCCTCTTCGTTCGTATCTGTTTCTCTCTCGATCGATCCTCTCTCTCTCTTTGTTCTTTCTATTTTTTTTCTTATTCAAACCCTCTTTCTTTTACCCTAATTAGGATATAATTAAGTGTAAAAGATGGCAATAGGTTACCTCTTTTAACCCCCAAGTAATTTAAACTATTAACATTAACCCACTAACTTTATAATTAATGCAGGAATAGTCCAAAACGCCCCTTAGAATATTTACAGAAATCCGACCCAGCCTGGGATTACGCAACCTTTGACGGCCCGTCGTGCCTGCGACGGTCCGTCCTGCAGGTCCGTCACAAAGTTCAGAGACTCAATTTCTGTGGAAAATGTGTGACGGTCCGTCGTACCCACGACGGTCCGTCCTGCCATTCTGTCACGAAGTTCAGAGAGTCGATTTCAGTACCCAAATTTCAGAATTCTAAGTGTTTTGGAATGTGACCCCCTCGACAGTCCGTCGTGCCCATGACGGTCCGTCGTGGGATCCGTCTTCTCAGCCAGTTTTTCCAGAATTAAAATCTGCTGCTCAAAACGACTAAACAGGTCGTTACATGCAACTAATTATTTGAATATACTAAACTTTATTATAAGAAGAAAAAAACTATTGTCTATAGAATTTAAAATTTGTACCCCAATATAAAATGGTAAATTTGCAATATTTTTTTAAATAGATTGATTTTCTTACTGTTATTCGTTGTTCAAGCCTTTCTTTGAGCAGAGCGCTTTCTTTTCGGTCATTGACAAGTGCAGATGGCTTTCACACCCGCTTATGTTGTTGGTGGGAAGAATGCATCTTATTTTACGTAGAGGAATTTTAGTAATAAGATCAAATCTCTTATTCTTAGTTTGTATGAAAAATAAAATTAAAAAAAATCGCACAATTTATGAATTGTTAACTACCAAAGAAGGGAGCACAATATATTCAAGTTTTTGAATACTTAAAGGACTAAAATCGTAACTGATAAGTGTATAGTTAAGGGATCAAAATAGGTAATTTTTTGAATATTTAGGTGATTAAAATCGATAAGTGTATAGTTAAAATATCAAAATTGATAAGGTTTTGAATAATTATAACACTAAATCCAATAATATAGTTAAAGAACGATATTTGACCGACTTCCATATTAAAAGACTATTTATGATATATATATATATAGATGATCTATATATATTAGAGATAGGTAGAAGATATAGAGATAGGAGAATATATATATGATACATATATATACATATATATATATAATATATAGTATATATAGATATACACATATATATATATATATATATATACATTATATTATATATACATATATATATATATATACATATATATATATATATATATATTATAATATGTATTATGCTACATATGATATAATATTTACTTATTTAACTTGATAAAAATTTAATAACTGTCTATTTATAAAACTCAATATTGAAAAATATAGATAACAACTAAAATCAAATTATATGTTTAATTATGTATTATGACTTTACTTTTTGCATATAGAAGAAATTCAAATGTTTTAAATGTCATTACCAATATTACAAATTTGATATATTTAATTTACAAAAATAGTAGAAAAAATTGAAAGTCAAATTAGTAGGATAATAAATGGTAGGTCCAAATTAGACAGAAGAGAAATGATGAGTAGATTTTTAAGAGTGGTATGGCAGTGAAGCAGGGTAACGGGAGATCCGGATCAGGCACCCTTGCCATAACTCAATAAACGACAATTGCACGGCCGCTGTGCTTATTTTTTGGACTCCACTAACGATGACATAGTAAATTTTAATTTAATTGAATTTTAATATATATATTAAAAATTAAATTAAATAAAAAATTCAATTCATCAATAATATTACTCTGGACTAACTTGCCTTTGATTTATATATATGTCTGTCTATAGAAAGTCATTTTATGTATACCTTTAGTTCACTTTATGCTCATATACTATTTTAGAAATAGAATTTTTTGGTCATTTTTAAACGTATATATATGTAGAAAAGATAATTATTTTTACTATATTTTATTTTTAAAATTTGTTATTTATTTACTGAATTGTGTTTTCAAACCTAATACTAAATATCAATCACTTTATGCACATATACTATTTTAAAAATAGATTTTTTTGGTCATTTTTAACATATATATGTAGAGAAGATAATTATTTTTTCTATGTTTTATTTTTAAAATTTGTTATTTATTTACTGAATTGTGTTTTCAAACTTAATACTAAATATCAATTAATAAGAATGGTATAGTGAAATAATTATGTTAAATTATTGTTTTTTATTAAATATGTCAAATTTAAATATAATACATAAAAGTAAATTAAGGGAGACGCGAAGCACATCTAAAATTTTGTCATACCTTCTTCTTCTTCTTCTTCTTCTTATTATTATTATTATTATTATTATTATTATTTGATATTCGAAGTGCTCGCAACACGTGCAGGATCGACGGCATGAGAGAAATTTGACTCACTTGCATGAATATTATATTTGTTAAGGTAAAATAGCACAAGATTATTTCTTTTGGTTGCACATATGAGTTATTGAATTTCCTTAATATAGGATTTTTCTTTTAAATTCATAGTTCTGCCATTAAAGGAGAAGGTGTTTCAATTATTTGGACCACACGCTTTGAAGGGAAACCATTACTCTTAGGGTGCATTTGGTACGAAAGAAAATGTTTCCTAAAAAAATAAGTTGATTTTTAGCTTGTTTTTGCAATTTGGTTGGTGAGTGAGAAGATGTTTTAGTGTATGATTGGAGAATGAAAAACAACTTAAAGAAAATATCTTTCTTTTTTGTCAAAGAATAGAAAATATATTTTAGGATATTAATTTCTGACCATAAAATAAAATTGATAGACCCCAACATTCGATTAGGAACATTATCCCTACTCCCGATAAGGGATTTGATATATGAACTAGAATCCGACCCTGACCCAAATCAGGACACTATCCCAAGACAAAACTCAGGACCTAACCCCACTACAAACTTAACATTCAAAATGGAATAAGATCCCGACACCTGAATACGAACCCGGTCCTAAGACTGAACCTCAAACACATACTCGACCCGATTCTTGAACCCAACATTCGACTCAAGATCCAACTTTTGAAATGGAATTTGTTCCTGACATAATATCAGATGTGCAACTCTGACTTGAGCCCCACCTCAACCTAGGATTTGAACCCAACCTCAACACGAGACTCAACATCCGACCCCGATCCTGACCCAAGAATCGAACACAACCCCGAACCTAATCCCACCCAAGATCCATCCCCGATAACGAGACCCAACCTCAACTTGAGACTTGATAACAACCCTGATATCTGACATTAGAGTCAAAACTGAGATCCAACCTCGAGATCCCTATCCCGACCATGAAACACGACACAACCCTGACCATGACACATGATTTGAGATTCAACCTCTGCACCTGAATCGACACTTGACCTTGAAACTGACCTAGTCGTAATCCTAACCCCAACTAAGACCTGAACCTGAACTCGACCTTATCTCAAGACCCAACCCTTAGATCCAAACTAGAATCCCAACTTAAACCCTAACTTGAGACCAACTTTAACCCCGACTTGAGATCCGACCAAAACGTGAGCCCTAACTTTGAGACCCGATCCCAACCTTGTTCAAGACCCAACCTCAACCCTAGATTCGAGACCTGATCCCATTCTTGATCCAAGATCAAACCTTCAAATCCGAACTCGATATTTTACCATGGGACTCGACAGTCAATACCCAACACGAGACTCAACCCTAATCTCGAACTTATTATCTTACCTAGTCCCGAAACCCAAGAATTAACCCCAACCTAAGACTTAATTCATAATTGAGACCTGACCTAACCCAAAATTTGACCTCTAATTCTAGCTTGAGATCTGACCCCACTCAATTTGGAACCTCCTAAGTTGGGTGTTGAATCAAGATCGAGAGTCAAGTTTCGAATTGAAAATCAGGAGTTGGATCTAGGATTAGTATTGAGAATCGGTAACCGAGACTTAAGTTAGTATGAAAAGTTGAGGTGTGAATTTCAAAATAATTTTTGGAAAATGTTTCCTTACTTTTTACGGGAAGTGATTTTCTGTAAATTTGAATAAAATAAAGTTGATTTGGAAAACATTTACCAAAATTTTAAGCCAACCAAATATGGAAAATTGAACATTTCCTTTATAGCAAACACACGTCCCTTGATTGTTATACACAATACTTCTTAGCCAATGCTCTTGTTCCACATATGAATATGAAACCAATTATAAGTACATGCAATCTCTCTATTTTATAGAAAGCACTAAAGCATGTTGGTCAAAAAAATATACATGTTTGACAAAATGATTGTGTCATACCACGAGCCTACACTCTGGGCGAGACTGATACTCGAGAACCATTGTTGGTCGCAAGCAAACACTTTGCTTGACTTAACTTTTTAATGGAATACTTAAAACATTAATACAAGGACTCAAATGAACTTTTAGACAAATGTCTCAAATAAACTTAGAACGCTTAAGGATAAACATTCAAATTAGCCCTAGTGGCAACTCAAGTATTTTAGCAAAAATCTAAAATGTAAGACTAAAGAGCTCATATCTAAATGTCTATGAAGACTCTAAATACTAAGAGGTCTGTCGGTACAAGACCCCTGATCAACCTAACAACTGATTAACAAAGCAATAAAAAGGGAATCCTCTGGAAGAAAGAGGCTCACCAACTGACTCTAAGTGCTAAACTAGATCAACAAGGCACTGGATGTTGATCATGGTGTTAGGATCGAATTGACGCGCACACACCTGATGAATGAAGAACACAAGAACTTTCAAGAGAAAGAGATGAGACATCTAGAGAGAGAAAGAGAAAACCCAATATTTCGTGGTAACACCCCGTAAGTAAACTTCCACTATGGTGAGGTATATTTATATTAAAATCATAGTATTTTTGGCTACAGAGAATAAATGGAGAACAAATAGTAAATCCTAACAATTATATATATTAATCAGGCTCCAAAACCTAACAATTCTCCCACGTGGAGACTGACTCATTCATCCAAAAAATACATTCTCAAAAAAAAAAACTCTTCATCATCAACATCTTTACCGCACCGCAACATCTGTAGCAACAACTACAGAAGACCAACCGAGGTTTTACATAACCCCAGTTTCCCAACATCAACACATTTCGTCAACATGTCTGCCGGGTTCTTTGCACCGTCTATCTTCTCTAAGCACATATCACCATCCTCCACTGCCCTGTGAGTGAATGGTATCGCCTTTTGATGTGCTTTGTCTTTGAATGATAGACTGGATTTTTCACCAACTGTATGACACTCTGGCTATCTGAGTAAAGAATCTTCTCGCTCTTCTTCTTGACCAATTCCTCAAGATAATCTGCTAGACATATCATATCTTTACCAGCTTCAGCTATTGCCACATACCCAGCTTCAGTAGATGAAAGAGAAACACACTTCTGAAGCCTGGACATCCAACTCACCGCTGTTCCACCTATTGTGTAAATGTACCCGGATTTACTCTTGCTCGAGTCAACATCCCCACTAAGATCAGCATCCACAAAACCCTGTAGAGTCACATTGACTTTGCCAAAACAAAGTGAAGTACTGGATGTACCTCTCAGATATCTCAGAAGCTACTTCACAGCTTCCCAATGCTCTTTCCCAGGGTTCGCCATGTACCTGCTAACAACTCCCACTGCATGTGCTATATCAGGTCTAGTGCAAACCATAGCATACATCAAACTACCAACTGCTGAAGCATATGGAACAAGTGCCATGTGATCAAGCTCCTCGACAATCTTGGGTGACTGATCCTTTGACAATTTAAAGTGATTTTCCAATGGAGTAGTCGTGGGTTTAACATCATTAATCCTGAATCTGCTCAGCACCTTCTCAATGTACAACTCCTGAGATAGATTTAAAGTGCCAGCAGATCTATCCCGAGAAATCTTCATCCCCAAAATTTGCTTCGCTGGACCCAAATCTTTCATCTCAAACGCTACATACAACCTTGTCTTCAGATTGTTAATCTCCATCATACTAGATCCTGCAATCAACATATCATCCACATACAAGAGTAGAAAGACATATGAATAAGTGTATTTCTCGAAGTAACAACAAGGATCATTTTCAGCTTTGCAGAATCCACTCTTGATCATGAAGGAGTCAAATTTCTTGTACCACTGCCTAGGTGCTTGCTTTAGTCCATACAAGATCCTGGTGAGCTTGCACACCATGTGTTCCTTGCCTAGAACCACAAATCCTTCCGGTTGCTGCATATAGATCTCTTTGTCCAAATCTCCACGTAAAAATGCTATTTTTACATCCATTTGCTCTAGATGCAGATTCTCCGATGCAACAATACTCAACAGAACTCGAATAGAGGTTAACCACAACAGGAGAAAATATTTCAGCATAATCAATACCTTTCCTTTGTGAATATCCTTTAACCACTAAACGAGCCTTGATCCTTTTTTTGCCATCTGGTTCAGTCTTGATTCTGAACACCCACTTGTTCAGCAAAGCTCTCGTCCATGCAGGTAACTCAGTCAACACCCATGTGTTGTTCTTCTCAAGTGACCTCATCTCATCATCCATGGCTTGCTCCCACTTGATCGAATCATCCACTTGTTGGGCCTCATCAAAAGACTCTGGTTCCCCCTCATCAGTCAGCAATAAATGTGTAATAAAGGTGAATACCTATCTGTTGCCCTGATGGTTCTGGATGATCTCCTTAACACCTGCTCAGGTGTAACTTGCTCCACTTTAGATTCTTCAGTAGGACTTGGTTGAGTATCTGATTCGACATCTCTGGGGTAACTCTTCTCCAACTCAACCTCAACTCCCACTTGCTTTATAATCTCTAGAAGCTTCTTCTCTCTGTCCTTGTATAGGACAGACTCATCAAATGTCACGTCACAATGTCTTAGGATCTTTCTTTTCTTGTTATCCCAAAACCTGTAACCAAACAAATCAGAACCATAGCCTATGAAGTAGCACTTCACAGCCTTGGCATCAAGCTTGTCTCTCTTTTCAGGATCAACATGAACATAAGCAGTGCAATAAAAAATCCTCAAGTGTGAGTACTTGAGTTCTTTTCCTGTCCACACCTCC
>JAKWJD010001763.1:8055076-8162576 GCA_027705065.1 Solanum peruvianum
AAACCGAAAAGAAAGAGAATAACCTAAAATAACAATAATAATGAAATATTTACAGCTAAGAGAATAGACTCTAAAAGAAACTGAATCCTCGAATCTCAATCATCTCCAAGGCCCTTATAAATCTTCGCCAACGCTTTCGGTAGATATGGAGCCAAAGCACGGGCCTGTTGGCCCAACCTCTCATCGTTCTGGTTTAAATATCTAGCATAAACATTGTTGAGTTCATACCTGAGTTGTAGTATTCGGTCTCTGGCTTCATCCATATTGTCATAACAATTTTGTAACCAGTGGTGAGCAGTATTGACTTCATGCGTCAAATTTTCCCTTTGTTCTTGGAGTTCTTCAATTTGAAGGTGGAGTGCATCTCGCTCGGCTATTCTTTGACCTCTCTCAATCTCACAGTCTGCCTGATAAGCACTTTAAAAAGCTTGCTATTTCTCTTCCCGTTCCATAGAGGCTTTAACTTGAATTTGGAGTCTAGACTGTGCGCAGATAAGTTGGGCCTTTTCTTTCTTATACTCCTCTTCCTGTTGCTCCATAGCGCTGTGGCAATGCCCAAGTCTACTTGTAAGGTTAGAATGGTTAGAGCGGGTGTTTTTAACTCTAACTTCAAATATCGCATCACGTAGGGCCAACGTTCTTTAGCGTTTTCAGGTCATTACTCAGGATATCCAGAGTAGATTGTAGCTTCTTTCGACTTTGAGGCGAGCTTGCTTAATCTTAACTCAATTTTGCTTCTCGATCTATAGGTCCTTTTATTGACCTTTGGCATAACCTTAGGAAGGGGCTGATGATCATGAACCCAGTCTAAGTATGCTTGGTCCACCTCAACTCTTGTGCGATCCTTCATCGTGGGGACTTGAGAGTATGCATCCCCCCAAATCTTAAATATCTCTGGTGCCTTAAAGGTATATTGGGATGAAACTCATACATGAATCAGCATATCTTCATTGGGTGGTATAAACTGGCGTCGCCCAAGTTGTCGCATGACTCTAAGTGGCATGTAAGGTTGGACACCTCGAAGACCCATTAGGACAATGAACGATCGAAAAGTAGACATGTATATCACCTCGGCCGATGGAAACCAATGATAATTCCACACAATCTTTCAGCAGTCAGATTATTGAGGTGTTGCTTCCAAGTTCAATACCCTTCGGAAAACTATGATCATTGATTCTTTCTTGTGGCCTCCAAATATAATCATTCCATTCTACTTTAAAGTCCACTGCAATAAGGGTGATGACGAATGTGTTCAATCATCCATAGTTGTAATAACATATTGCATCCCTCAAAGTAGTCTTTCCCATCCTTGCAAATAGTTAAAGCACGATAGATGTATGCCAGAATCATTGGTACAAGGGTGATATTAGGCTTTTCTCAAAAGCTGTAATGACTGCAGCTAAGTCCATGCTAATATTTCCTCCCTTTTTTGGAAATACCATGATCCCTAAAAAGCCACCACGAAGGCATCATAACTGTGTGCTTCCCAGGTCAGACGACACCCATTATTACGGAGTTTCTTTCCATACGCTTCGAATCCATCACTTTGCCATATCTTTTATACAAAAATTCTAACGGAACCCATCCATTATCGAGACAACCACCTATATCATTCTCGTTTATATGCAGTAATTTAGAAAGAAACCTCCTCCCATTAATATGTTTTGTATCATAGGCTCTTCTTTGTGAAGATGTTTACCCTTTCCAATGAATGCCCTATCTCCTCAAGGGTGGGGGTGAGTTCACAATCAGAAAACGGAATACATTCCTTAACGGGTCCCAAAAATGCACTAGTGCTTCTATCAAATCCCGTCGTGGCTCAACATACAAAAGGCTTCGTAGAAATCCCAAGCGTTGAACACCATTCCTCGTCGATGGTTGTCATATTTTCATACCATGTCTTCAAGAGTGTTGGGGCCTTATCCACTATCATGAATCGAGGTGATTGGTCCTCTCTTTGTCTCTTATCTCCCTTTCCATATGGATCATATTTCCCTATATCATGATAGTGACAAACTAGGCTTAATAAAACTATATATTTTTTAACAAGAATAACGGAAAAATCAAAACACACAAAAAAAAGTAAGTTTTTTTTTATTTTTTATAATAAAATATTTTTTTAAATAATAATAAGAAAAATCGTACACACACAAAAAAACAAAGCAATTTTTATTACATTTTTTTTAATAAAATAATCATACATATATACACACACACATAAAAAAAGAAAATTAATTTTTTTTCTTATTTTTTTAATTTTTTTTTAAATTAGTTATTAAATGAAGAATGAGAGAATATATATCTATATATATATAGATATATATATAGATATATATATATATATATAGATATATATATATATATATATATATAGATATAATATATATATATAGATATATATAAAATGCCCTTAAAATTTTCCAAAACTAAAAATATTAATATATTGACGGTTTATTTTATTTTTTGTTGATTAATTTTCAATCCTTTTGTTTATATATATATATATAGAAAAGCTTTGATGGTAATAATAGATTTTTCTATTTGTAAAAGAAATATGAATTTTGATAGAAAAAACTATGTTTAATAAAAGGATTACGTCAAAACTTTAACTTGGTATTTTTCGTTATAATTAATTTTTCATTATAATTCATTCATCTAAAGCCGATCAACATTTGTATTGTCTTCCCCATAATGCAACAAATAACACAAAATAATGTACATGATAGTCTCAAGTAGGGATACTTCTCCTAGACAGGCTCGACCCTTGTGTCGATCTCCCCATTAATTCAACATTATGCATGATGCAGATAAATCGAATCCTATTAGGGATAGTCATTGTTGAGGCTTGTTTTACTAGGTTAACAATCTAATAGGGAAGGTGTCTAGACTGGCCATAAAACGAGCGGACTACTCGAGTCGAGAAGGGACAACTTACCAGTTTCAGGGTTCTGGCTCACTGTAAGTCCTTCCATCCTAAACATGTGTTACTATAGAATCCTTCCCAGGAGCGTTGCCGCATCTTGGTATCTCATGGCTCGGGAGCGTAATCGCATCTCGAATAAAGTATCTCAGAAGACTCAGATGGATGCGCGAGGAGGAAAGACAATTATATGATAATTAACATTTATCAAAAGGGGGTAAAAAGCAAACAAATAACATATTATGCAATTAAACACAATATTCACAAATCGATAAGTACGTAAATACATAATAAAGTCATGTAGAAGTCCATGTTTACAAGCTCGAATTCTAGGTCCCCAGCGGAGTCGCCAGAGATGTCACACCCCTTTTTCGCGCGGCGGCGTAACGATTTTTCCTATTTAAGTGACGTTATTAATTAGGGGATTATTTTAATATTTTCAGAGTCGCCACTTGGAATTGAGTTACGGTGTTCCAAGTAACCTTTTATTTAATCCCTAATCAAAAGGAAATGACTCTTTGTTTGGTCTGCGAACCAGTTCGGGTAAGGAATTCTGTTGACCAAGGGGAAGGTATTAGGCATCCCCTGAGTCCCGTGGTTCTAGCACGGTCGCTTTATGGACATTCATGACTTAAAGTAATTTATGAATATTGTATTATTAAGACAAATATATTTACCCTCATTCTTTGATTTATATCAACATATTTAAAACTACATTATTTTATAAACATGTGAAGTTTTTATACATTATTATTTTTCCATTATTCCTTCAACATTTTGCTTGTTTCTTAATTTCTCTTTTTTTTTTGTATTTCTTTTTGTACTAATTTTTCACGTTTTTTTTTTGTTTAATTTTCCTTATGTTTTTTTTTTACATTGATTTTCTTCTTTTTCTTTTCTTACCCTTTTTAATAGTTTTTTTTATGATGATAATAAAATATTTTATATATTTTTAACACTATACTTTTTGTATCTTTTCATTTTTAAAATATTTATTTTTTTATTTTTTACTTTTTCGTGTACATTTTTTACATTCTTTTTATTATATATATATTTTTTTAATTTTATTATTCTTTTTCTAATTCGGATGTTCTTTCATCACTATTTCTTTTCTTTTTCTGTTATTCACGTATTCTGCCTCTTTTCCTTATTCCATTTTTATTGTTATTATTTTTCCTTATCTTTTTTCTTTCAATTTATTATCCTCTCATTATCCTCACAAGTTTATTATTATTATTTTTTAATAGAATCTAAAAATAATAATGTAAGACAACACACATAATATAATATAAAATATAATTTAATACATTTCTAAGCACAACCAAACAAAGAATTCATTCAAATTAGTAAGACATGAATATAAATTTTTGAATAACTACACATATTATCATTAAAAGCTAAACATGAAAAATAAGAACAGACTTGGACAATAATTTACTTAAGCATGAAAAAACTACGAGTTATTTATATGAAATAAACTACGGTTTGTGTATAGCAATTTCAACACAAAATATAACTATATAAGGGATCTAAACATAAAGTTGGTATGAAATATTTGAACAAACTTCATATATAAAAGCATAACGATTTAACCACATGTGAAATTTGACAACTTCCATATATTGCAATATGCTTGTATAACATGATATTAAATTATTAAAAAAAGAATAAATGGTTCCTCTTGCGAAAATTCCACCAAAAGAAAATAATTCGAATAAGGAACCGCGAAAGTAAACCTCAACTTCAACCTTTGTTTGTGATTTTCAAAAAAAGTAAGAATATGAGAATAATATTTTTTACGTATTGTTGCCTTCTTTTCTTGATTTTTTCCTCCCTTTCGTTCTTTTTTTTTACCTCTCTGATGTTCTCTTTTTTTTTTCTGTTTGCTGATTTCTTTCGTGTGTTTTTCTCCTTTTTGTTCTTTTCTTTTCTGATCCTCTTCTTTTTTTAAGTTGGAAAGAAAAAATATATAGTAGTAGCAGTGTGTGTGTCGTGTGGTGAGTGGGGGAAGTGGGGAATGGGGGAGTGGATCGTGGGTCCTTTCCCTTTTTTTTTTAAATATTAAATATTTATATAAAAATGATAATTATATAATTATTAATGTTTTGAGTAAATAAATAAATAAAAGCTAAAGGATAATAATATATAATATATATATATATATATATATATATTATATATATATATATATATATTAGATATATATATATATATATATATATTAACAATAAACTGTTCTAATAAAAATTATATTTATGTTGTTTATTTTTATATCTTTTAAATAAACTTAATGAAAATAATAAAAAAGGCAAAATATATTTAATTTAGATTGATAACATTATTTATGCTTTAAATATTAGTGTTAAAATTAAATTCGGTCAAAAATTACGTGTCTACAATATCCAAAGGACATATTTTATACCTCAACAACCGAAAGTGCTGACTCAAATCGAAACGAACAATTACTAGATATGAACAGTAGGCAGTAAAATGTTCGAAAATCGTTTCTCCCCCTTTGACAGTGATATACGACTGGTATTTATAGGAAAAGAACTAAAACCGGTTAGAGGGGAAATCCGGTAGATTAAGGATGAATTCAAATTTCAAAATGTTCTTTTTCGAGGCAATAGCTAAGAGGCGTGGGAGAGTTTGATCTTTACTCTGAAAATCCGCAAAAGGGGAAAAAGTGGATGTCAGGGCGATGGGTCTGTAAGCGAGAAGGACAACGATGGTACACTATAACGCCGCTTGGAGCTAGAGTCGCCCAATTTTGAGGAAAAAGAAGAAGAAGGCGTCAATGGTACTGTTGGATGCCACTTCTCGCTGGATTTTGGTGTGCATCTGGCCTGGAGTGTCTTGATTTGTTGCATTCTTTCCGCTGATTTTCAGCAGAGAAGAAGACCTACATGATGGGTCGGGTATGGGTCGAAAGGGAAAAGGGTTGGGAGAAAGAGAATGGGCTGGCTGGAGTTAAAAGGGAAATTGAAAAAGAAGTAGGCCCAAATATGTTTTTTTTTTCAAAGAGTTGGGAGGGAATTATTAAATGTAAAAAAGAAAATGGGCTGGAAAGTAAAAACGAAATGGGCTGGGAGAAGAAAAAAGAAAAATGGGCCTGGAAATGGGAATTCAGCTGAAGTCAGCGAATTGGGCCCAAAATTGAATTGGATGGGCTGCTGGAAAGAAGGAAATTTTGTAAATGGCCCAAAATTGAATTGGAAATTTAAGAGGGGTTAATTTAATAAATAACCAAATTGAGTTAGGATAATAAATTTGGCTAAACCTTAAATAAAATGAATTTGTATTAATTAATCAACGAGCTTATTTATTTAAGTAATATAATTATTTTAATTGTAAAATAGTGATTCAAAATATAACCATAATTTAAACTAAATTAGTTAAATAGAATACTTAATAAAGTTTAAAATATTTTGAGAAATAATCCTAAAATATACCAACTATATACATAATCATGTAAAATATATAGGCTATCTAAAAATTAAAATAAAAATGACAAAAGTATTCAAAATAACATAGAGTCCATACATTATTATATTTTCGCAAAAAATTATAAAACTAATTATTTTAAATTGTTGAGAAATTTAAGACACTCGAAAAGTAATTTATACCAGGGAGGGTCGAAATTTGGTGTCAACACGACCGAGTCCTTGTTTTGGACAACCTACATATCCCAGGTTATAAGGGAATCAGGTCACGTGTAGTTCAAGGAGATGAGGTGATGAGTTGGAGTTAAGTGAGGTTCCATCGAGGCTCTAGATCGCGACTCTTAAAAAATTATAAAATTGAAAGCTAATGGTGAAAAGAAAAACAAACGTACAAACTTCTATCCATGCAACTTTTCTTAAATCTTCACTTGAATCTTGACTTTAAGATATCACCTTGATTTTGGTGAATATCTTAGCTTTGAATTGGAATGGAGGCTGAACTTGCCACTTAGGCGGAACTTTTGACATTTTTCAAAAATGACAATTTGAAAAGTGCTCTTGAATAGCTGCGTGTTTTCTTGATCAAAAGTTGACTAGTAAAAGATGTGAGGAAGTCAGGCTGCTACATGCATTGTAGAAGCTAATTCTAACCATCATGGAATTGATTATTCAAAAAAAAGTTGAAACTTTGTTCTTGAATTTCAAATCCATGTCTCGCTTGAGGAAACCTGAAAACCACCACACACAAAAAATAAACAAAATTTTTGCCCCAGTTTTCACTGGGAAAATTTTGTGAGTTATTAGCAAATATAATTATAAAACAAAAACTCCGACTAGGAAGTGTTTATTAAGGAGAAAATAAAATTAAAAATCTAGACTAGGAAGTGTTTATTTAAGGAGAAAATAAAATTAAAAATCTAGACTATGAAGTGTTTATCCTATGCGAAAGTAATCTAATCTCATTATTCAAGAGGGTCCTACTAGTCCCATTATCCAGGAGGGTCCTGCTAGTCCCATTATCCAATAGGGTCCTGCTAATCCCATTATCCAGGAATGTCCTGGTAGTCCTATTATCCAGGAGGGTCCTGCTAATCCCATTATCCAGGAGGGTCCTACTAGTCCCATTATCCAGGAGGGTCCTGCTAGTCCCATTATCGAGAAGGGTCCTGCTAGTCCTATTATTCAGGAGGGTCCTGCTAGTCTCATTATCCAGGAGGGTCCTGCTAGTCCTATTATCCAGGAGGGTCCTGCTAGTCCCATTATTCAGGAGGGTCCTGCTAGTCCCATTATCCAGGAGGGTCCTGCTAATAAAATTTTCAACAAACTAAGAATACCAACGAAACATTGTGAATGTTATTTTGATATATATTATCCAACTTTCATATAATATTCCACAAGTCTTTATTGTAGGCTTTCCATCTCGCTCGCTGCAGACTAGGTTGAACATCTAGGTTCCTCGAATCCTCAATCTTGAAACAACTTGTGTCCCTGCTTCAACAAAGAAAATTCATGAGTTTGAAAAGGTGGTGGTTGGTTTGTGGTTCCATCTTTCGACAAGGGCGCCTCAAACACTTGTGACGCTTTGGTTGTTTCCAACGGTCAATACTTCTTATTGATTGATTGTACTTTCATCCAAATTTGCTTATTTTGCGACCTAAATCCAATGTCTTTATCTCACAACACTCATTGTTTAGCCTTCATAGAATTAGAGAATTTTCGAATTCAACACTGGAAGACATATTATAACTCAGTAGCCTGATGCTTCACCTAGTACCATTTAAAGACTTGGTAGCGAGTCTTGAAATCCCTTCCTAGTTTTTTGACAAAGACTCGACTCAAATACACACCAAAAAACTGATGAAAAGTATATGAAAATTACGAACTATATGAGAATAAAAGAAAAGATTCGATGAAGACTCTTTTTTTTTTTTTAGTAAGAAGAAGAAATAAAAAACTTATCTGAGTGTGGGAGCCGAGTCTACTGATCATGCCATGCAATTTGAATTGATTTCCAGACTTGGCTATCCAATCTATTCATCAACCATTATTGATCATTCAATCTTGATGTGGACTCCTGACACTTAATGAAGCCATAAATTATTTTGAACCCTTATACACTTTGTGATATTCACGAAAGTCTTTGCCGCTAAAACTCTATCATGTTAATTGCTCCAGCTCACGTCCGCCTTATGGTGCATGTCAGAATTTTCACCAATAAGACTCTCTTATATTCAACTCCTTTTCGCCTTACGGTGCCCACTTAGAGTTTTCACCAATAAGACTCTCTCATTTTTATTTCTTTTTACTCACATTTGTCTTATGGTGCCCATTCAGGATTTTTACCTACCCTTAACCAACTTAGTCTCGGCATATCAAGGGTTGATGCAAAGACTTTTTTTTATTGACTTTAGATGATGGGGTTGATTTTGAGCTTTGAGATGAGAGGCCAAATGAATAAACAAACAATTTTTGCCCTAATATACTACAATATGAATTTTTGGATTTGTATTTGGTTGAACCGAACCCAACATAAGGGTTGCCTACGTATCTTGCCGAAACAAGAATCAGGTCAAACGTAGTTCAGGCAATTTTTTTTGAAAAGTCAAGGAAACAGCATAACCAAGAGATTCCATTTAATCAACCCTTGAAATGTCGAGCCCAAACATAAGAGTTTCTAATGTCGAAACTCAATCATATGTAATATCTTTTCACAGCATCAGCATTGATGACCGTTTCTGTCACTTTGCCTTCTATATCTGCTAAGTAAAGAGCACCATTGGGTAATACCCTTTTAACAACGAATGTTCCTCTCCAATTTGGAGAAAATTTGCCTTTGGTTTTGGCATGATGTGGCAAAATACGTCTCAACACTAATTGACCCTCTTCAAAATGTCTGGGATGAACCTTTTTGTTGTATGCCCGTGCCATTCTTTTCTGATATAATTGTCCATGACATACTGATGTTAGACGCTTCTCATCAATCAAACTTAATTGCTCCAACCGAGTTTTGATCCTCTCATTATCATCAATTTCAGCCTCCACAATGATTCACAAAGATGGGATCTCAATCTCTGCAGGTATAACTTCCTCAGTCCCATATACCAGTGAATATGGGGTAGCGCCGGACTATAGTGTGATAACCCAACAAAGCAAAAGGCAACTTTTCATGCCATTGTCGAGAACTTTGCACCATTTTATGAAGTATCTTTTTTATATTTTTGTTAGCAGCTTCTACATCCCTGTTTGCCTTTGGGCGATACGGAGTCGAATTTCGATGCTCTATCTTAAATTGGTAGCATACCTCTTGCATTAAGTGGCTGTTGAGATTTGCGGCGTTATCAGTTATAATCACCTTTGGAATACCAAACCGACAGATGATGTTGAGATGGATGAAATCCACCACGACCTTTTTCGTCACTGACTTGAAAGTTACTGCTTCCATCCACTTTGTAAAATAATCAATAGCCACCAATATGAACCTGTGACCATTCGATGCTTTTGGTTCTATCAGTCCAATCACATTCATTTCCAATGCCACGAAAGGCCATGGAGCAGACATTGCATGCAACTCAGAAGGGGGAGAATGTATCAAATCACCATGTATTTGACATTCATGACATTTACGAACAAATCATATGGAATCCCGCTCCATGGTGAGCCAATAATATCCAGCTCGAAGTATCTTCTTGGCTAGAACATATCCATTCATATGAGGTCCACAAACTCCTGAGTGTACTTCAATCATGATTATGGAAGCCTCTTGAGCATTTACACACCTTAGAAGACCTAAATCGGGTTCTTGTACAGTATGCCTCCGCTTAAGAAAAAACCCCTTGCTAGTCGTCGAATAGTCCTTTTTTTATTACTGGTTACATCCGATGGACATTCTCCAGACTAAAGATATGTTTTGATATCATGAAACCAAGGCTTACCATCAAATTCCTCCTCAATCATGTTGCAATAAGCATGTTGATCACGAATTTGTATGTATAAAGGGTCGATATGAGCGCCATCAGGGTGTTGGAGCATCAAAGATAAAGTGGCCAATGCATCTGCAATCTCATTGTGCACTCTGGGAATGTGTCTAAACTTTATTGACACGAATTGTTGACAAAGACCTTGTAAACAATATTGATATGGTATGAGCTTTGGGTCTCGAGTTTCCCATTCTCCTTGAATTTGATGAACTAGTAAGTCTGAGTCTCCTAATAGCCTATGAAAAGATGTTGTATATGTCGCAACCTTCTTAAACAAAATGAATGAAGGCCCAAGGGCTTTTATCCATCAGACATCAATGAACAACGATTCTTAGATACCCATGTCAACAACTAACCTTAGACCCAAAATGCATGCTTCATAACCAGACATATTATTAGTACAATAGAATCTAAGTTGGGCTGATATAGGGTAATACTCCCCTGATTCAGACATAAGAACAACTCCTATTCCAACTCCTTTCCTGTTAGAGGGACCATCAAAGAATAATTTCCAACCTTGATTGTTATCGTGAATAACTTCATCGATACAAGATATCTCTTCATCTGGAAAATAGGTTTTAAGTGGTTCATATTCTTCATCAATAGGGTTCTCTGCAAAATGATCTGTCAATGCTTGAGCTTTCATATCGGTCCGCGTTATATAGATAATGTCAAACTCTGTGAGCAATATTTGCCATTTCGCAAGCCTTCCTGTGGGCATGGGCTTTTGAAAAACATATTTCAACGGATCCATACGAGAGATGAGATAATTAGTGTAAGATGAAAGATAATGTTTCAACTTCTGTGCTACCCAAGTTAGGGCATAACACGTTCTTTCAAGAAGGGTGTACTTCACTTCGTAAATGGTAAACTTCTTGCTGAGGTAATAAATGGCCCGCTCTTTCTTCCCAGTGTCATCGTGTTGAACCAGTACACAACCAAAAGAACTATCCAGTACTGACATATACAATATCAAAGGTCTTCCCGGCTCAGGAGGAACCAACACAGGGGGATTCGATAGGTAATTCTTAATTCTTTCAAAAGCTTCTCGACATTCTTCGGTCCACTCAACTGTGGCCTTCTTTTTCAACAACTTAAAGATAGGCTCACAAGTTGTTGTGAGTTGAGTAATGAATCTGCTGATGTAGTTTAACCTTCCTAGAAGGCTCATAACCTCAGTTTTGTTCTTTGGAGGTGGCAATTCTTAAATTGCTTTTATTTTTGAAGGATCCAACTCAATACCTCTTCGACTGACTATAAACCCCAAAAGCTTCCCCGATGGTACTCCAAATACACATTTTGCAGGATTAAGCTTGAGATTGTACCTGCGGAGCCTTTCGAAGAATCTCCTTAAGTCTTTCACATGATTTGACTATTTTTTAGATTTAATGATAACATCATCCACATAATCTTTGATTCCTCTATGCATCATATCGTGAAACATGGTTTTCATTGCTCTCATATAAGTTTCCCCTGCATTTTTTAATCCAAAAGGCATAACACGATAACAATATGTACCCCATGGAGTGATAAAAGATGTTTTTTCTGCATCTTCATCATCCATAATAATCTGATGGTAGCCCGCATAACAATCCACAAAAGATGCAACCTCATGTTTAGCACAATTATCCAATAAAACATGGATGTTAGGCAAAGGAAAATCATCTTTTGGACTTGCCTTATTCAAATCACGATAATCAACATCACATTCGAACTTTGCCGTCTTTCTTAGGGACGGGTACGATATTGGCTAACCAAGAAGGATATTGAGAGACTTGAATGACTTTGGACTCAAGTTGTTTTGTGATCTCCTCTTTAATTACTACACTCATGTCGGTTTTGAGTTTTCTCAACTTCTGCTTTTTCGGAGGAAAATTAGGATCAATTGGAAACTTGTGAACAACCATGTCAGTGCTTAATACAGGCATGCCATCATATGATGACGCAAAAACATCTTTGTAATCAAACAGGGCCTGGATTATATCGTCCTTTTAATGTCAAACATGTACACTTATCTTAGTGTCCTTAATAATTTCCTGAGCCCCCAAATTTATCGTCTCAGTTTCACTCATGTTTGGATTTGACTTATTTTCAAAATGATTGAAATCCCTCCTTACTTCTTCAAATACTCTGTCTTCATCATATACGATTTCTTGACTTATTATTTCAATATTAGGTCGAAGATTAGATTGGATATTAAGATCTGGCGAAAAATTATGCATGCATATCATATCACAAGAATCGGCATAGAAAGAACTGTATGAAAGAAAACGAACAAATATATTAGACTGAAATAAAGATGCAATTGCATCCTATTGAAAAGGGAAATAGAGAGTTCGCAATAAAAACGACAAGATAAAATCCGAAATACAATCCTTGAATGAATCGGACGACAAAAGAAAAAACGACAGACTACCAAGACTCATCTTTAACGGGGAGAGGGGTGGCCGCCCAATTGTTTAGCTTGACATCAGGACCAATGAATTGAACATCTCTGTCGCTAGTGCCTTCTCTGAGTTCCTCCATATCAACCTCGACAAATAAATCTTGAAAATAGTTGATCATTTCTTCACTTACTTTCATCACTGGCTCTGGAAAAGATGATTGATAAGATTCTGTTGCGCGGTCTTTGATGAAAGATTCGTAGATTGGTTGTATAGGCTTTATAAGTGACCATACATCTCTCTCCTGCTTCTTTGCCTTCATTTTTTCCTCGACTCTAGGTTGGTAGCCTAAGCCAAAAGTACCGATGCTCTTTCGTAGACTCACTGGATAAGCTCTCCTTTGCGAGCAAATTCCTATGACTTTACCCAGCTCAAACCCATGTTTCAGCAATTCATTCACCACTATTACAGACGCGATGGTCATATTTGGTTTTGAAATGACACTCCCCTTGGGGACATGCTCAATAACCACTACCTCAAAAGCTTGATAAACCAGTGCCTCATTCTCATTATTCGCCTTGATAAAAGGGGAGGAAGAGTCTTTGTAGATTGACAAATCCCCCTCACCATGAACAATCACCTCTTGTCGGTCGTATTCAAACTTAATAATTTGATGCAACATTAAGGGGACTTCTCCATCCCTATGCACCCATGGCCTCCCCAACAATAGATTGTAGGACGCGTTGATATCCAACACTTGAAAATTCACAGCAAAATCCACAGGCCCTATGGTTAGTACGAGCTCTATCTCACCAATGACATCTGTTTTTGTCCCATCAAAAGCTCTAACACATATATTGTTCGGTCGGACCCTTTCAGCACTAAAATTCAATTTCTGTAGAGTTGATAAAGGACAAATATTTGCTCCAGATCCTCCATCAATTAGAACTCGAGTGACATATGAAAGCTCACACTTTACAGTGATATGTAGGCTTTGGTTATGTCCTGTACCTTCTTTGGGTAGTTCATCATCTGAAAAGGTGATGCGGTTTACCTCAAATATTCTCCCAGCAATCTTCTCTAACTGACTCACTGTAACTTTACTAGGAACATGTGCTTCATTCAAAATTTTCATTACAGCCTTACGATGTTCATCAGAATGTATTAGCAAAGACAACAGAGAGATTTGCGCTGGAGTTTTTCTTAATTGTTCCACCACGGAGTAGTCTAATAGTTTCTTCTTCCTTACGAATTCCTCTGCCTTTCCTTCAGTAACTGGACTCTTTATTTGTATTTCGTCATTTTTAGTTTTCCTTAACTCTATCGGGACATAACATCTTCTTGAACAGGTTATTCCTCCTACTTCATCTATTTCTTCATCAATTTCTTTTCCCTTGTATGTCAGGTCAGTAGGCTCATAATTCCAAGGAATAACTTTGGGGTTAGTGATTGGGAGCTGGGATACTGGCCTGATAATCACATGAGGAATATGGGGCCCTTGCATGATCAAGATAGGCTTGTTTGGCCGTTTTAGGACAAACATTTTTTCCTTACTCGGACGTTCCCAAACATCTTCAAGGGCTCCTTTCACAGTTAAGATGGGTGTGTTTGATGGACTCAACTTTTCTAACCTACTTTCCGCCCCTAAAGGCATCATTTTTGTTAAATCAACAACATTCGCCGACTTCTCAATGCCAGTTCCAACCCTAAAGATTGGCTTATACAGAGATGCAAACTCTTCATGACCATTAATCATTTCTAGCATGTTTGTTTCAGTATGCCTTGGCAATGGATTTTGATTGATGTTGGGTCCGCTCAGACTTTCACCTATAATTCGCTTAGAATCAATCAAATGTTGAATGGCCTTTTTGAAATACCAAAATCTCTCTATATTGTGCCCTGGGGCATTAGAAAAATATGCGCAACGTTGAGAATAATCCAAATTTCTCGGGGGAGGATTCGACATCTTTCTCTCAATAGGACTCAAAATATTTAACGTCCTTAATTTTTGGAACAAGCTAGCATACGACCCCCCAATAGGAGTAAATTCATCTTGAACTCCATTTCCCTTCTTGTATTGTGGTCTAGGACTGAAAGGAATTCTAGCAGTATTTTGATGAGCTTGTGGGGGTGGTGGATGATTTTATTGGAGTTGGTGCGCGCCATTGTGGATAAGAAGGGGGTGCAATTGGTTGTGCATTAAAATAGTGTTGTGGGGAATTATCTTGGACATGAGTCCTAGGCGCTGATACAATAGTGGCCACATGCTCCATTCTCTTCTTCCCTCCAATATTTCGAGAACCATTTTGAAGCACTTGCGTTGTGGCTTTTAAGGCAGCTTGACTTACAATCTTTCCAGACTTGATGCCATTTTCCACCATTTCCCCTACCTTAAAAACTTTAGCGAATGTCTTCCCGACGGCAGAAAGCAGATAGTGAAAGTAATCAGGTTCTTGCGCCTGGAGGTAAACGTCAATCATCTCTGACTCCTTCATTGGTGGTTCAACCCTAGCAGCTTGTTCCCTCCACTTGATAGCATATTCACGAAAATTTTCCTTGGTCTTTTTCCTCATGTTGGCTAACGAGGAGCGATCTGGAACAATGTCAATATTATATTGGAATTGTTGTACAAAACATCGAGCCAAATCATCCCATGTGTGCCAGTTGGTGATATCCTGATCTATGAACCATTCAGATGCAATCCCCACTAAGCTTTCCCCAAAATAGGCCATAAGTAACTCTTCTTTGCCCTCTGCACCCCTCCATTGGTTGCAATATCTCTTTAGATGAGCTATGGGGTCTCCGTGACCATCGTATTTTTCAAACTGTGGAATTTTAAAACCAGCAGGCAAATGGACGTGAGGAAACATACACAAGTCACTGAACGAGATGCCTTTGTAGCCTCCTAGTCCTTGCATATCTCTTATACTCTGTTCCAAACTCTTCATTTTCTTAGTCATTTCTTCATGTTCCTCATTCTTGACCATCTTCTCAATTTCGACAGGGGAGCTATATTGATGAATGTGGGGATGAGAGCTTGGAATTTTGATGGCCTCTTCAAGAGTGTAACTTTGATCACGCCGAACTTTAGGCAGAGGATCTCTGTTGGATTTAGGCACCATCATTGGCTGTGGGATGTTGTTAGTCGGGGAAGTTGACACAAAGAGTGGATTACTTATAATAGGTGTATTCGAAGGGCGTACCATAGAAGTTCCAGCGACATTGGATGTGTTAGCATAGGGGCCGAACCCAGGGGGATATATCGGATCACTTGTCGACGCCTGGATAGGGGGAGACAAATTTGTATTAAAATAGTCCCGAATTGAAGATGGTGGATGTTTTCCACTCATCCAAGCCTCATACATCTCTGCCATTTGTTGTTTTAGTGCCCTTATCTCTTCTGTTGTCCCTAATTCTGGTGAAGTCATCTGGTTCTGGATCTCACCGTTGTCCGATTCATTTCCGTCTTTGGGGGCCATTTTCTGTTTTCCTTTCGATCTTGTGTTGTAAGGATGTGATGCCAGTTTAACCACAAACCAACTACCTTTAAGATAGTGTGTCTCTCTTTATTCTCTCTCTCTCTCTCTCTCTCTCTCTCTCTCTCTCTCTGAATGGAGTAACAAACCGATTAGTGTTAAGAAATTATGCAGATTGCATCCACATGGATACTTCTATTATGGAGGACCTTATGTTTCATCCCGGCTTACCTAGGCATTCTTCTCTTCCTTTAGTTTTTTTTTATTATTATTTATTTATTTATTTTTTTTTTTATTATGATTATGATTATTATTTTATTTTAAAAAAATTGATTTTTTTCAGAGAGAGAAGAAAGAAGAAGAGAACAATTTGTTTTTAAGCGAACCCCCTGGGTTGCCTACGTATCATGTTTGGCCCATGAATCAGATCTTGCGTAGTTCAAGAAAGATATTAATATTTTTTTGCATGACATATGCACATAAGGTGACCGAAAGCAAATCTTTTTCATTTATTTTTAAATATTTTTAAAACAATGATTTGAATTTTAAAAAAAAAACAGAAGTACCTAGGACTTAGATAGACTCTAAATGAAATAAAATAACAAAAACGAAAAGAAAGAGAAAAAACTAAAAATAATAATAATATAAAATGAAATAATCACTACTAATAAAATAGACTCGAAAAGAAACTGAATCCTCGAATCTCAATCATTTCAAAGACCCCTATAAATCTTCGCCAACGCTTTCGTAGATATAAAGCCAAAGCACGGGCCTGTCGGCCCAACCTCTCATCTTTCTGGTGTAAATATCTAGCATAAACATTATTGAGTTCATCCCTGAGTTGTAGTATTCGGTCTCTGGCTTCATCCATATTGTCATAACAATTATGTAACCAGTGGTGAGCAGTATTGACTTCATGCGTTAAATTTTTCCTTTGTTCTTATAGGGGCGGCTTCGCCGACTTGGATTGGAAGGAAGGGCTTTGCTTTCTGATCACTTTTTGAGGCCAGTTTGGATTCCCCAAACCAGATCCTGGCCTTACCCGGCGGAACCGGCCGGGGGACTTGACTGGACGGTATTCACGAGCAGATCTTCAATTTGAAGGTGGAGTGCATCTCGCTCGGCTATCCTTTGACCTCTCTCAATCTCACAGTCTGCCTGATAAGCACTAAAACGCCTTGCTATTTCTCTTTCCCGTTCCATAGAGGCTTTAACTTGAGTTTGGATTCTAGACTGTGCGCAGATAAGCTGGGCCTTTTCTTTCTTATACTCCTCTTCTTGTTGATCCATAGCGCCTGTGGCAATGCCCAAGTCTTCTTGTAAGGTTAGAATGGTAGAGCGGTGTTTTCTAACTCTAACTTCAAATATCGCATCACGTTGGGCCAACTCCTCTTTAGAGTTTTTCAGGTCATTATTTAGGATATCCAGAGTAGATTTATAGCTTCTTTCGACTTTGAGGCGAGCTTGATTAATCTTAACCTCAATTTCTGCTTCTTGATCTATAGGTCCTTTTATTGACCCTTCTGGCATAACCTTAGGATGGGGCTGATCATGAACCCAGTCTAAGTATGTTTGGTCCACCTCGCCTCTTGTGCGATCCTTCACTATATCGTTGGGACTTGAGAGTATGAATCCCCCCATATCTTAAATATCTCTGATTGTCTTAAAGGTATCTCGGGATGAAACTCATACATGAATTCCCGCATATCTTCATTAGGTGGTAGAAACTAGCGTCACCCAAGTTGTCGCATAACTCTAAGTGGCATGTAAGGTTGGACACCTCGAAGACCCATTAGGACAATGAATGATCGAAAAGTAAACATGTATATTACCTCGGCCGATGGAAACCAATGATAATTCCACACAATCTTGTCAACAGTCAGATTATTGAGGTGTTGCTTCCAAGCTTCAATACCCTTCGGAAAACTATGATCTTTGATTCTTTCTTTGTGGCCTCCAATATAATCATTCCATTCTACTTTACAGTCCATCGCATAAGGGTGATGACGAATGTGTTCAATCATCCATAGTTGTAATAACATATTGCATCCCTCAAAGTAGTCTTTTCCATCCTTGCAAATAGTTAAAGCACGATAGATGTCTGCCAGAATCATTGGTAAGAGGGTGATATTAGGCTTTTTCTCAAAAGCTGTAATGACTGCAGCTAAGTTCATGCTAATCTTTCCTCCCTTTTTTGGAAATATCATGATCCCCAAAAAAGCCACCACGAAGGCATCATAATTGTGTGCTTCCCAAGTCAGTCGACACCCATTATTACGGAGTTTCTTTCCATACACTTTGAATCCATCACTTTTGCCATATCTTTTGTACAAAAATTCTAACGGAACCCATCCATTATCGAGACAACCACCTATATCATTCTCATTTATGTGCAGTAATTCTAGAAACCTCCCCCCATTAATATGTTTTGGTATCATAGACTTTCCTTTGTGAAGATGTTTACCCTTTCCAATGAATGATCCTATATCCTCAAAGGTGGGGGTGAGTTCACAACAAGAAAAACGGAATACATTCCTTAACGGGTCCCAAAAAATGCACTAGTGCTTCTATCAAATCCTGTCGTGGCTCAACATACAAAAGGTTTCGTAGAAATCCCAAGGGTTTAAACACCATTCCTCGTCCATTGTTTGTCATATTTTCATACCACGTCTTCAAGAGTGTCGGGGCCTTATCCAATATCATAAATCGAGGTGATTGATCCTCTCTTTGTCTCTTATCTCCCTTCCCATATGGATTCATATTTTCCTATATTATGATAGTGACAAATTAGGCTTAATAAAATATATTTTTTTAGTAAGATTAACGTAAAAATCATACACACAAAAAAAAGTAATTTTTTTATTTTTTTTATTTTTTTTATGTTTAGTTTTTTTAAAAAAATATGGTTATTAAAGGAAGAATGAGAGAAAAAAAAATATATATATATAAGTAGCCCTCAAAATTTTCCAAAAAGTAAAATAAAAATAAAAAAAAAAAATATTAGTATATTTGATTGTATTTTTTTTTTGTTAATTAAATCTCCAACCCTATTTTTTTTTGTTTTATGTAGAAAAACTTGATGGCAATGATTGATTTTTCTATTTGTAAAAGAAATATAAATTTTGATAGAGAAAATTGTGTTTAATAAAAGCAATAAGTCAAAACTTTAATTTTATATTTTTCGTTATAATTAATTTTTCGTTATAATTCATTCATCTAAAACCGATCAACATATGCATAGTCTTCCCAATAATGCAACAAGTAACAACAATAATGTACATGATAGTCTTAATTAGGGATACTTCTCCTAGACAGGCTCGACCCCTGTGTCGAGCTCCCCATTAATGCAACATTATGCATGATGCAGATAAATCGAATCCTATTAGGGATAGTCATAGTTGAGGCTTGTTTTACTAGGTAAACAATCTAATAGGGAAGGTGTCTAGACAGGCCGTAAAACAAGCGGACTACTCGAGTCGAGAAGAGACAACTTACCAGTAGCAGGGCTTTCTAGCCTCACTATTAGTCCTTCCCATCCTAAGACATATGTTACTATGAAATCCTTCCTAGGAGCATTGCCGCATCTCTGGTATCTCATGGCTCGGGAGCGTAATCGCATCTCCGAATAAAGTATCTCTGAAGACTCAAATGGACGCGCGAGGAAAGATAGTTATATTACAATTCACATATTATCAAAAGGGTAAATAAACAAGTAAATAACATATTATACCATTAAACACAATATCCACCGATAGATAAGTACGTAAATACATAATAAAGTCATGTAGAAGTCCATGTTTACAAGATCGAATTCTATTCTCCAGCAGAGTCGCCAAAGATGTCACACCACTTTTTCGCGCAGCGGCGTAAGGGTTTTTCCAATTGAAGTGACATTAATAATTAGGGGATTATTTTGATTTTTCAGAGTCGCCACTTGGAATTGAGTTACCGTGTTCCAAGTCACCTTTTTGTTTAATCCCTAATCAAAAGAAAATGTCTCTTTATTTGGTCTGCGAACCAATTCGGGTAAGAAATTCTATTGATCGAGGAAAAGTTATTAGGCATCCCTCGAGTCCCGTGGTTCTAGCACGGTCACTTTATGGACTTTTATGACCTAAACTAATTTTTTGAATATTCTATTGTTAAAACAAATGTATTTACCCTCATTCTTTAATTTATTTAAATATATTACAAACTACCTTATTTTATTAATCTATGCCCCTTTAATTAAAAATATATACGCATATAAATTAAATCAAACAAAGCAGAATAAGATAAGATATTCTTTATTTTAATTTTTCTTTTGTTATCATTATTATTTTTATTTTTATTCTATTTTTTACGTTTCTTTTTTTTCTCTTTTTACCTTCTCATCTTTTACTATTATTATTATTATTATATTGTTATTATTATTATTATTATTATTATTTTTATACTTTGAAGGTTTTCTTTGTTTTTTTTATTTTTATACTTCTTTTTCTGTTTTTTTTTTTTTTCTCTTTCTCCTTTTTTTTAATTATATTCTTTCTCACATTTTATTTTTTAACTTTTCCTTTTTTCTTTTTATTATTACTATTATTATACTTTTTTTCTTCTTTCATTTTTATTCGATTTTTTACGTCACTAACATTAAACGAAAATTCCACTAACTAAAATTAACATATTTACATAATAGCTACACATGTTATCATTATAAACTAAATATTAAAAATTAAAATGACTTGGACAATAATTTTACTTAAATAAAATAAACTATGGGTTATTTAAATATAAAATAAATCATGATTGATATAATATATTTCACACTAATATAAACTATACAAAGGATCTAAACATAAAGTTGATATGAACATTTGAACATACTTCATATAATAACATCAATAAATATTAATGGTTTAAACACATGCAAAATTTAACAACTTTAATATATATTGCAATCCATTCTCGCATTATCATGACATAAAACTAATACAAAATAAAATTAATATTACCTTTTGTGGAAATTATTTCACGAAAAGAAAGAATTTAGAAACCACGAACTTGAAACCTCGAACTCCACTATTTTAGTTGTGTTTTTCTTTGTGCGTGTGTTCTTCACAAAAAAAAAGTTTTCTTTGTTATTTCTTCTTTTTCTTTTTCCTTTCCCTTTTTTTTTGCTGATTTCTTTCGTTCCTCTTCCTTTCTTTTTCTTTTTTTTTCTTGTCCCTTTCTGTTTGATTCTTTCCTTCCTCTCTTTTTTCTTCTTTTTTTTTTTTTCTTTTCCGTTCCTCTCTCCTCTTTTTTTTTTTTTTTGTTCCTTTCTTGCTAATTTTTTTTTCGTTTCTCTCCTTTTTTTTTTTTTGTTTTGTTATCCTTTTTTATAATAGGGGGGTTGTGAGTTAGTTTTTTGATAGTTTTTCATGGAAGGTGGGGGTATTAAAATGGTATGTGGAAATGTGGTAGTGGATAGTGGTTAAGTGGGGTAATGGGTAGGTTATAATTATTCATTTACATTGTTAATAATAATAATAATAATAATAATAATAATAATAATAATAAAATAATAATAATAATAATAATAATAATAAGTAGTTATTTTGGTATTAATAAAAAAAAGATATGAAATAGCTAAATCAAAAATATATGAAGAAAATATTAAAATTAATAATTTATTTGCTAAATTTTGAATAAATTAAAATAAATAAATAAATAAATGTAATTAAAGGGTAACTCTATTTTTTGTTGTTTTCAAATCCTTTAAAATAAACTTACTAAATAAAATATCTACTTTATATTAAAAAAATATTTAAGCTCTAAAAAGGGTGTAAAACTTAAATTCGGTCAAAATTACGTGTCTACAATTGTAAAATCCGTAGATAACTTATTTTTCTGCAAATTTCAATACATAATCCCTAGAAAGATCCTCGTATAATTCACACTTTTCTTGTAGAGATTGAAGATGAATGAATTCCTTAAACTTTTTAATTGAACAATTCTCCTCTCTTGATCCACTTTTTAAGGTTGAATTAGACCTAATTTATTTATTATAATATCAGAGCAATACTAATGAGGGCAGAGCAAATCCTAAATCATGTGATCATGACCAGATCAGACATAGGTAAGAAGATCGATGTTTAAACAAAAAAAATGAATCAAAGACAGACAATTTCTTCATATGACAATCAAATAAAATCCTAAAATTGTGAGAACCCTTTTAAAACTAGAGGGAGAAAACATAAACAATGGCCTAGGATCATGAGGACGACCTTAAAGGCAAGAAATACATCAATTTTGTTAATAGAACAATAAAGAAAATAGACGAAGGATCTCTTAATTTTAATGCTTGGTGGACAATTAATTAATGAAAAAATTACTTAACTGCACATCACTCATTATTATATTTTTTTATTTTTCTACCATTTAAAAAAATATCAAAATATCCAATTTTTGCTTTCATCATTTCATTTTCAGATACATTAAATTGAAATCTCCTAACCATGATTTTCTTCCTTTTTTCACTGCACAAATCTCTACACAGTTACTTTCTTTAATCTTTTTTTTTTTTTAATTTCAAATTTTTTGTCTTTTCGAAAGAAAAAGAGTTTTTTCAATTAAAGTGACATTTTGAAAAGGGAAAATTATGAATCGCCAGTTGGAATTGAGTTTTGGTGCTCCAAGCCACTTTATCCAAATCCCTAATCAAAAGGAAATTTGACTTTATTTTTTATTGGTCTGCGAACTAGAAATCCAGGTAAGGAATTATGTTGACCGAGGGGAAGGTGTTAAGCACCCCGTGAGTCCCGTGGTTCTAGCACGGTCACTTTATTAACTTTGGTATGACTTGACATAATTTTGGATATTGTATTATTTAACTTAATAATAAAAATTTTTTACTTTATTCTCTCATTTATTTTAAAGTTATTTGAAACTGTCTTATTTATTTTAATTTTTTTAAATTAAATTATCTCATTTTTTGTGTGTGTCCATTAATTTGAAACTTAAAAAATTTATATTATATTATATTATATTATATATATATATATATATATATATATATATATATATATATATATATATATATGTTCGTATGTTTTTAATTATAAATAGAATAAATATATATATATTTAATTGTTAGGAATTATAATTTATGCAGGAATGAAGTGTTAGAATTTCGATAATTTTAGGATTATATTTTTAGTTAAATTAAAAATAGAATATTAGTTTTAGCAAAAATTCTAAGTAGATTAGGACTATTTTTAGAAAGATATATTTTTTTTTCTATTTTTTATTTCTCTTTCTTTTCTTTTCTTTTTTTTTGTTTTTTTCCTTTCTTTTACACGTTTTTTTTCTTAATTGTTTTTTTTTCACGTTTTGATTTTATCAATATTATATTTTATATTTTTCTTCTAATTGTTTTATTTTATTTTATTTTTTTTTAATACATTTTTTTTACTCTAATTTTTTTTTGTATGTTCTTCTATCTTTCTTCTTTTTTTTTTTTTAACTTTCTGTTTTATTAATTTTATATTTTAGTTTACATTCTACTTGTTCTTCTTATCTTTTTTTTTTTTTTTTACGTTTTCCTATTTTTATCACTCTGATTCTTTCTCTTTTTTTTTTACATTCTCTTTCTGTTTTCTAATTTTTGGTTATGTTTTTTTTTTTAAATTCTACTTCTCTCTTTTTTTTCTTTTTTTCTTTCTTTTTTCACGTTTTTTCTTCTTTTTTTTATCTTTATTTTCTGTTTTTTTTTAAAAAAAGATTCTGTTATTTTTTCCTTTTTTTTTTCTTTCGCTGTTATTTTTTCCTTTTTTTTCTTTCGCTGTTTTATTTTTTATTTTTTTTGTTGTCTTTATACAATTTTCTCAAATTTTACTTTTTTATTATTATAATTATTAATAGTCATTATCACTATTTTATCATGAATCTCTAGATGAAATTTACAGTTCTACTTAGATAAAAAAAGAATTACTAATTATTTATATATTCTAATCCAACAAGTTTATAAGTTTATTTATTTATTTTTTAGTGAAAAACTAGGCTCCAAAAACATTAACTATTCAATTACATAATCAATTTTAATATAAATTGTATCTAAAAGTTTAGACAATAATAATAATAATAATAATACAAAAATGTATGATACATATTTTATTTATATTATTTTTTAGCAGGAAACATTTTTTATTCTGTTTTCTAGAATATTCATAAATTCTAAAAAGATTAAAAAAAAAAAAAATCACAACATGCATCACATATTGATACTATTAAAAAAAAACTTCATATTATTATAAGCATCAGATTTTCATACAACATTCCATTTAATTAATTCGAGAATTTAGAGTTACCTTGATGCGAAAATGAATACCACAAAAACAACTGCTACGATCTACTGATTTCCAAAGTTAATAATTGTTAATTAACTTTAAAGAGCTGCAAGACCGAAATCGCGAACCGAACCTCAGATTATAACTCAATTTTTAAGATAAAACTCACTTTTTTCACTCTTTTCTCTTTGGTATCGGACTTTTTTTTTGTAATATTCTCTGTGTTTTTTCAATTTCAATCTCTGTGTTCTCTATATCTCTCTCTGTATATTTTTTTTCAACTGAACATGAGGTTATATAATATTTTTTTGGGTGTGAATCTGGTGCTAATTTAAAGGAACGTAGTGTAGTGGGATTAAGATTAAATTTAAAAATTAGTTGAAAAATTGGGATTGAGATAAGAATAATAATAATAATAGCAAATTAACAAAAAAATAAAAATAAAAAATAAAATGTGTTAAGCTTTAAAAAAAACGTCCAAAAAGGAAAAATATAAAAAATAAATGGGATGAGATTTTTTAGAAAATTAAGTTAGGAAGTTGGGAATAATTAGGATAAGGTAAAACAAATTTGAAATCTTTAGGACTCCTCTTTTCTTTTCTTTTTCTATACATTTTCATAATATTTTCTATATTATTATTATTTTTAGACTAGATAATGAACAAATAACTTAAATTACCAACTTCTATTTATCATTTTTTTTAATAAACCATAATTGATCTTATAATTTTTATTCATTTACAATTTATTATTATTATTTTATTTTATTTTAAATATAACCCTTTTTAAATTGGTGTAAAATATATTATATTTTGGTAAAAAATTAGGTGTTCACAGTATGCCCTCTTTGCTTGAAAACATGAAGAGTTTTCATGCAAAGACGTGAACAATGTGAGTAATTTTTTACTGAAATATTTATGGCAAAAATATAAAAAATTTATAATAGAGAAGAGGTTTGATTGTGTCCTAACTTTTTAAAAACTACATATCCTAAGTTGATGATAAGGAGTCAGGCGTAGTTCCAATGAGTTATGTAGTCGAGTGAGGTTTTGTCGAGATTCCGGTTCGTAGCTCCATCTATTACATAAAAAAAATGCAGAAGGAAAGATATGAAATACTATCTACTCCGATAGTGCTAAGTCTTCATTTTGAATTCTCGGATATTGCTTCACCCTCTTTGATAGGTTCATCGGTTCCGAACTTGTCACGAACCAAAACGAGCCGCGAGTGGCACCCACACTTATCCTACTATGTGAGCGAACCAACCAACCAAACCCCAACATTTCAACCATGATAAACAGAATATAATGCGGAAGACTTAAAACTCATTAATATAACCAATAATTAACTTAAAAAAAAACTAATACTTATTATTCCCAAAATCTGGAAGTCATCACCACAAGAACATCTATCCTCAAATTACTAAATCTAAGAGTATCTAAGAAGCTAAAATAAATAATCAGATGGTCCATGTCCGAACTTCAAGGACATCAAGACATGAATGAGAGAGAATCCAGTCCGAGCTAGGAACAATAGCTCACCCTGAAATCTGACGTGATGAAGACTGGCTAGAGTTGCGGTTGAGTTGAAGACGATGGCACGTTTGCTGCACTCCGCAATTAACAAAGAAAAACAAATACAAGGCACAAGTAGTGAGTAGGTATCATCGGCCAACTCAAAATAGAAAGCAATATATGTCAGATAATAACATAATCAACTAATATTCTCAACAGGTGACAACAACAAGTATAAGAATCATTTGCAACAACACCAAACACATCTATGAGGACTCAAGCCTCCACACCATACTCATTTAGGAATTAGGTTCTTCAATCTGAGTATATTAGCATAATTCAAGATTCATTCTCTTTTTTCTTCTTGTGTCGGAACGTGACACTCCGATCCCCTACTATCCTGGTGTCGGAACGTGACACTCCAATCATCTACTATCCTGGTGTCGGAACGTGACACTCTGATCCTCTACTATCCTGGTGTCGGAACGTGACAGTCTGATCCTCTACTATCTTGGTGTCGGAATGTGACAACCGATCCTCTACTATCCTGGTGTCGGAACGTGACACTCCGATCCTCTACTATCCTGGTGTCGGAACGTGACACCCGATCCTCTATTATCCTGGTGTCGGAACGTGACACTCCGATCCTCTACTATCTTGGTGTCAGAACGTGACACCCGATCCTCTACTATCTTGGTGTCGCAACGTGACACCCGATCCTCTACTATCCTGGTGTCGGAACGTGACACCCGATCCATTACCCTCATTCTTTTAGTTCATCAAGCCTTCTTTTATATTAAGGCATTATCATTAACAGAGTGGGTTTTAGTTTTAAGCTTCACAGCCTCATCTTTCCAACCCATTACAATTACATAATCACATCATGCAAGCATATAATTAAGCATATAGAAGACTTTACAATACTACCCAATACATATCATTCGCTATTAAGAGTTTACTATGAAATAGCATAAACCATAACCTACCTCCACCGAAGAATTGTGATCAAGCAAGCTATCTTCCCAAAACCTTTGCTTTCCTTGCGTTCTTCTCTTTCTCTCGCTCGTTTCTCTCTTCTTTCTCTCTGTTCTTTCTATCTTTCTTATTCAAACCTTTTTTCTTTTACCCTAATTGTCATATAATTAAGTATAAAAGATGATAAAAATAACCCACTATTTATTTCAAGGTTATCTCCTTTAACCCCCAAGTAATTAAATTATTAACATTAACCCACTACTTTATAATTATAAGCATGAACAGTCCAAAACGCCCCTTTAAAAACTTTAGCAGAATTCCGACCCGAGTGGACTTACGGAGCCTGTGACGGTCCGTCATGACTGTGACGGTCCGTCCTGCAGGTCCGTCACAAAGTTCAGAGAGTTAATTCTGTGGAAAGATTTGTGACGGTCCGTCGTGCCAACGACGGTCCGTCCTGCCATTCCGTCACGAAGTTCAAAGAGTCGATCTCAGTACCCAAATTTTCAGAATCTAAGTGTTTTGGAACGAGACCCCCTCGACGGTCCGTCGTGGGATCCGTCGACCCTGACAATTACTACCAGAATAAACTCTACTGCTCAAAACGACTAAACAGGTCGTTACAATAGATACCAATTTACCCATCGTGGGTACTCGAACGATCACAAGAAGAAAAACAAGGGCGAAAAGGGGTACCTGAATCTGTAAACAAGTGTGGGTATCTTTCTTGCATATCAGCCTCCTTCTCCCAAGTGGATTCTTCAACCGGCCGATTCTTCCATTGAACCTTGATGGATGCAATCTCCCTTGACCTCAACTTGCGAACTTCTCTATCTAAAATAGCAACAGGCTCCTCCTCATAAGAAAAATTCTCATCAAGCAGAACTGAATCCCAAAGAATGATGTAGTTTCCATCCCATGGTATCTTTTCAACATAGACACATGAAATACCGGATGCACTCCTGACAGTCCTGGAGGCAAGGCTAATTCATAAACTACCTCCCCTACTCGCTTAATTACTTCAAATGGTCCAATATACCTTGGGCTTAGCTTACCTCTTTTACCAAACCGCATCACCCCTTTCATGGGTGAAACCTTCAGCAAGACTTGTTCACCCTCCATGAACTCCAAGTCTCTAACCTTTCGATCTGCATATTCTTTCTGCCTACTTTGAGCCGCTAAAAGCTTTTCTTGAATAAATTTCACTTTCTCTAATGATTCCCTCAAGAGATCGGTACCCCATGGTCTTACCTCAAATGCATCAAACCAACTAATGGGAAACCTACATCTCCTCCCATATAGTGCCTCAAATGGGGCCATACCAATACTTGAGTGATAGCTATTATTGTATGAGAATTTTGCTATGGGTAGGAAGTTATCCCAATGACCACCAAATTCTATCACACATGCACGAAGCATATCCTCCAAATCCTTAATCATTCACTCAGACTGACCATCGGTCTGAGGATGGAACGCAGTACTAAGGTCCAATCTAGTACCCAATTCAGACTGCAATGTTCTCCAAAACTTAGAAGTAAATTGCGTACCTCTATCTGATATGATGGAGAGTGGAACCCCATGCAATCGAACAACTTCCGAGATGTAATGTTTGGCTAACTTCTCTGCATTGTAAGTCACCTTGACCGGAATGAAGTGAGCAGACTTAGTTAACCTATCAACAATTATCCAAATGGAGTCATACTTACCCATTGTCTTGGGAAGACCAACCACGAAGTCCATTGCAATTCTCTCCCACTTCCATTCAGGAATGGGCATTCTCTGAAGTGTCCCTCCAGGCCTCTGGTGTTCATACTTTACCTGCTGACAATTCGGGCACTGAGCAACAAACTCAACAATGTCACGCTTCATTCTACTCCACCAAAAATGTTGCTTTAGGTCACGATACATCTTGGTTGCACCAGGATGTATAGAATACCTTGAACTATGAGCCTCTGTAAGAATAGTGTGAATCAAATCATCGGCGCGGGGTACACATACCCTTCCCTTAATTCTCAAAACACCTTCCTTATCGATTTGTACTTCTTTAGCCTCTCCTCGCAGCACCTTATCTCGGATCCGAATAAGTTTCTCATCAGTAAACTGCTTTCCCTTAATCTTGTCAAGAAAAGAAGATCTTGCCTCCACACAGGCCAAAAATCCTCCTTTCTCTAATATTTCCAACCTCATAAAGTCATTAGCCAGAGTCTGAACCTCTCTAGCCAATGGGCGTCTAGAAACTTGTAAGTGGGCTAGACTCCACATGCTCCCTGTTTTTCTACTTAGAGCATCTGCCACCACATTAACTTTTCCTGGGTGATACAATATAGTAAAATCATAGTCCTTCAGTAGTTTCATTCATCTCCTCTGCCTCAAATTCAAATCCTTCTGGGTAAAGACATACTGTAAACTACGATGATCTGTATAGACTTCACACTTAACCCCGTATAGATAGTGTCTCCATTGCTTTAATGCAAACACTACCGCATCCAACTCCAAATCATGGGTCGGATAATTACGTTCGTGCACTTTTAATTGCCTCGAAGCATAAGCAATTACATTCTTCTCTTGCATTAGCACTGCACCCAAACCCGAATAGGATGCATCACAATAAACAATGAAATTTTTACCTTCCACTGGCAGGGTAAGGATTGGTGCAGTAGTCAACAAAGTCTTGAGCTTCTGAAAGCTTCCTTCGCACTCGTCCGACCATACAAATGGAACACTTTGCTTAGTCAAATTTGTTAGTTGGGAAGCAACGGAATAAAATCCCTTGACAAATCGACGGTAGTAGCTAGCTAAACCAACAAAACTCCTCACTTCTGTAACAGTAGTAGGTCTTGCCCAACTCTTCACTGCTTCGATCTTAGAAGGATCCACCATCACTCCATCCTTAGAAACTACGTGCCCTAAGAAGGACACTGAATCTAGCCAAAACTCACAATTGGAGAATTTGGCATAAAGCTTTTTCTCCCTCAACATTTCCAATACAATTCTCAAGTGCTCCTCATGTTCTTTCTTGCTCTTTGAGTATACCAGTATATCATCAATGAATACTATGACAAAGAGATCCACATATGGCTTAAAAATCCCATTCATCAAGCTCATGAAAGCAGCAGGGGCATTCGTAAGCCCAAAAGACATTACCAAGAATTTATAATGTCCATACCTGGTCCGAAAAGCATTCTTGGGCACATCTGTTGCCCATATTTTCAATTGATGATAACCAGATTTCAAATCGATTTTTGAGAAGGTACAAGCACCTTGTAACTGGTCGAACAAATCATCGATGCGAGGAAGAGGATACTTGTTCTTAACAGTTACCTTATTCAGTTGCCTGTAATCTATGCACATCCGAAAACTTCCATCCTTCTTCTTCACAAACAAAACAGGAGCACCCCAAGGGGATGCACTTGGTCTAATGAAGCCTTTACTTAACAACTCTTGAAGTTGGGCCTTTAACTCCCTTAACTCAGCAGGAGCCATTCTATAAGGGGGTATGGAAATGGGGCGAGTACCCGGCTCCAGATCAATGCAAAAGTCAATATCTCTATCCAGTGGCATACCGGGAAGGTCTGCAGGAAACACATCAGAAACTCACGGACTATCGAAACCGACTCAATTGAAGGTACTTGGGTAGTATCATCCCTGAGGTGTGCCAAGAAAGCTAAACACCCTTTACTAACCATTCTCTTAGCATGAATAAAGGAGATGATACGAACTGGAGTGGAAGTGTAGTCACCCTCCCACACTAAAGGATCTGTTCCAGGCTTGGCCAACGTTACAGTTTTAGCATTACAATCTAAGATTGCAAAATTTGGAGAAAGCCAAGTCATACCCAGAATTACATCGAAATCAACCATTTCTAATATAACCAAGTCTACATGAGTATTACTCCCCACAAAAGTCACCAGACAAGACCTATACACCTTTTCAACTATCACAGACTCACCCACCGGAGTAGAAACACGAATAGGCATGTCAAGCAATTCACAATGTAAATAAAGACCAGTAGCAAATGAGGAAGATACATATGAAAATGTGGATCCAGGATCAAATAATACAGAAGCCATGCAATCACAAACCAAAAGATTACTTGTGATAACAACATCAGATGTCTCCGCTTCAGACCGCCCGGGGAAAGCGTAACAATGGGCCCTATCACTTGTCTGTCCGTTGCCCCTACCATGTTGTGCTGTAGTAGCTCCAGTTTTCCCGTCACCCCGGCCGTATTGGTGACCACCATTACCTCGGCCACCGCGTCCTCCAGAATAGCGGCCTATTCCATGACCACCTCTACCTCTGACTATTGGGGGTCTGTAACTCTGTTTTGGACAAAACCTCCTAATATGTCCAATCTCCCCACATCCATAACACTCTCTGGATGCAAGCGTAGGTCTCTGTGAGAATGACGAAGTCTGGGGGTAACCTCCAAACTCAGAGGAATGTTGGCTGGTCTGCGATGGGCCCCCAGCTACAGCCTGCAGTGAAGACTGAATAGGTCGGGCTGGATAACCTCCTGATCTCTGCCCTCTGGAGTAAGAACCACTAAACTCGCCTCCCTTACGAAACTTCTTAGTTGTTGATTCCATGGTGAAGTCATCTGGCTTCACTCCCTCCACCTCTATCACAAAGTCTACCACTTCCTGAAAGGATTTTGCTGTAGCAGCTACCTGTAAGGCTGAAATCCGCAAATCTGACCTCAACCCTTTCACAAAACGGCGAATCCGCTCTTGTGGACTGAAGCAAAGCTGGGTGGCATACCTGGATAGTGCACGAAACTTAGCCTCATAAGCAGTAACCGACATCCTGCCTTGCTCTAGGCTTAGGAACTCATCTCTCCTCCTATCCCTCAAAGTTCGGGGTATATACTTCTCCATAAACAAGCTAGAGAATGATGGCCAAGTCATAGGTGGTGCCTGTGCTGGTTGACACTCAACATATGATCGCCACCACATTTTGGCATTTCCCTGAAATTGATAGGTTACAAACTCAACGCCAAATCGTTCCACTATGCCCATCTTATGTAGTAACTCATGACAATCAACCAGAAAATCGTAGGCATCCTCAGATTCAGCACCCTTAAAAACTGGAGGTTTCAACTTCAAGAACTTAGTGAAGAGTTCATGCTGATCACTTGTCATTATAGGCCCTGTAGTCAACTGAGGAAACGTGCCTATTTCCAATGAGGCATCCATGCGGGGAGCCACTGCATGTTGTACTCCCAGAACCTAAGGTGCTGGTGCAGAAAACATTGGAGGCGTTTGGCCTTGATCGGATAACCCGCTAAGATAAGCAAGAACCTGGTAATCATCTCTGGGGTAGGTTGGGGTGGTAATTCCTCATTCTGCACTTGCTCATTTTCCCCTTCCTCACCCTCTCTTACTACTTCCTCATTCGGTGGAGGAGTCACCGCCCAAGTACTAGTTGGGCCAGGTGTTTGTCCTCTTCCTCTAGAGGACGTCCTCTCGCGACCTCTACCACGGCCTCTTGCCACTGCTCCTCTTCGAGCTACAGCTCCAGTGGCTGGCTCAGACGCATCTTGTCTTGCCGGTGTTGGTGTTGGCGCAGTCGTTGCTCTAGTTCTAACCATCTGCGAAATAGAGTGAAGATGGTCAGATACCAATTTGTATCACCTAGATACCAATTGGATCCAAGTAATAGCACGAAAGAAAGAAAGAACGGAATTTTCCTAAAGTCCTATAGCCTCTCAAAGAAAAGTAAAGGCGTCCCCCTACCATTCCTCAAGACTCTACTAGACTCGTTCTTATGTGATGAGACCAACGAACCTAATGCTTTGATACCAAGTTTGTCAGGACCCAAAATGAGCCGCGAGTGGCACACACACTTATACTACTATGTGAGCGAACCAACCAATCTAAACCCCAACATTTCAACCATGATAAACAGAATATAATGCAGAAGACTTAAAACTCATTAATATAACCAATAATTAACTTCAAAAAAAACTAATACTTATTATTCCCAAAATCTGGAAGTCATCACCACAAGAACATTTATCCTCAATTTACTAAATCTAAGAGTTCTAAGAAGCTAAAATAAATAATCAGATGGTCCATGTCCGAACTTCAAGGACATTAAGACATGAATGAGAGAGAATCCAGTCCGAGATAGGAACAATAGCTCACCCTGAAATCTGATGTGATGAAGACTGTCTAGAGTTGCGGTTGAGTTGAAGACGATGGCACGTTTGCTGCACTCCGCAATTAACAAAGAAAAACAAATACAAGTAGGGGTCAGTACAAGGCACAAGTACTAAGTAGGTATCATCGGCCAACTCAAAATAGAAAGCAATATATGTCAGATAATAACATAAAATCAACTAATATTCTCAACAGGCGACAACAACAAGTATAAGAATCATTTGCAACAACACCAAACACATCTAGGAGGACTCAAGCCTCCACACCATACTCATTTAGGAATTAGGTTCTTCAATCTGAGTATATTAGCATAATTCAAGATTCATTCTCTTTGTTCTTCTTGTGTCGGAACGTGACACTCCGATCCCCTACTATCCTGGTGTCGGAACGTGACACTCCGATCCTCTACTATCCTGTGTTGGAACGTGACACTCCGATCTTCTACTATCCTGGTGTTGGAACGTGACACTCCGATCCTCTACTATCCTGGTGTCGGAACGTGACACCCGATCCTCTACTATCCTGGTGTCGGAACGTGACACTCCGATCCTCTACTATCCTGGTGTCGGAACGTGACACCCGATCCTCTACTATCCTTGTGTCGGAACGTGACACTCCGATCCTCTACTATCCTGGTGTCGGAACGTGACACCCGATCCTCTACTATCCTGGTGTCGGAACGTGACACCTGATCCTCTACTATCCTGGTGTCAGAACGTGACACCCGATCCATTACCCTCATTCTTTTAGTTCATCAAGCCTTCTTTTATACTAAGGCATTATCATTAACATAGTGGGTTTTAGGTTTAAGCTTCACAGTATCATCTTTCCCACCCATTACAATTATATAATCACATCATGCAAGCATACAAAAGCATATAGAAGACTTTACAATACTACCCAATACATATCATTCGCTATTAAGAGTTTACTATGAAATAGCATAAACCATAACCTACCTCCACCGAAGAATCGTGATCAAGCAAGCTATCTTCCCAAAACCTTTGCTTTCCTTGCGTTCTTCTCTTTCTCTCGCTCGTGTCTCTCTTCTTTCTCTCTGTTCTTTCTATCTTTCTTATTCAAACCCTTTTTCTTTTACCCTAATTGTCATATAATTAAGTATAAAAGATGATAAAAATAACTCACTATTTATTTCAAGGTTATCTCCTTTAACCCTCAAGTAATTGAATTATTAACATTAACCCACTACTTTATAATTATAAGCATGAATAGTCCAAAACGCCCCTTTAAAAATTTTAGCAGAATTCCGCCCCGAGTGGACTTACGGAGTCTGTGACGGTCTGTCATAACTGTGATGGTCCGTCCTGCAGGTCCGTCACAAAGTTCAGAGAGTTAATTCTGTGGAAAGATTTGTGACGGTCCGTCGTGCCAACGACGGTCCGTCCTGCCATTCCGTCACGAAGTTCAGAGAGTCGATCTCAGTACCCAAGTTTTCAGAATCTAAGTGTTTTGGAACGAGACCCCCTCGACGGTCCGTCGTGGGATCCGTCGACCCTGACAGTTACTACCAGAATAAACTCTACTGCTCAAAACGACTAAATAGGTCGTTACAGAACTTTGCTCTGGACATTTGAGTTTAAGACTTGAAACTTCATCGCTTGACTTTAGCTACTGACGTTCTTCCGCGTGTTATTCTTGAAAACTTATTTTCTTGAAAGGATGAATTCTTTTATTTTTCAACTGCAAATTTGTGTACTATGTGGAAACCTACACAAAAAATAAAATTTTCTACCTAGTTTGCACTAGGAAATTTTGTGAATTATTGCTGAAAGCTATAAAAGTCTATACTAATAATAAAAATAATGTTTTTGTAGCCTATTACAAAATGTAAAAAAAAAAAGACATAATGGAGTTTTGTACCTAAATTGCAATCAGGGGTTATTGTGCCCTATGAAGACATGAAAAACAAAATAGGGGTTATTGTCCCCTATATGCAACCCAGGGGTTATTGTTCCCTCTGAAGACATGAAAAAAAATAGGGGTTATTTTGCCCTATATGCAACCAGGGGTTATTGTGCCCTGTGAAGAAAAATGATAGGAGTTGTGCCCTATATGCAATCAAGGGGTTATTGTGCCCTCTGAACACATAAAATAAAATAGGGTTTATTGTGCCCTATATGCAACCAAGGGTTATTGTGCCCTGTGAAGACATAAAAAAAATGATAGGGGTTATTGTGCCCTATATGAAATCTAGGGGTTATTGTGCCCTGTGAAGACATGAAAAATCGGATAGGGGTTATTGTTCCCTATATGCAACCAGGGGTTATTGTGCCATGTGAAGACATAAAAAAAATGATACGTGTTATTGTGCCCTATATACAATCCAGGTGTTATTGTGCCCTGTGAAGACATGAAAAAAATGATAGGGGTTATTGTGCCCTATATGCAATCTAGGGATTATTGTGCCCTGTGAAGACATGAAAAATAGGATAGGGGTTATTGTGCACTATATGCAATCCAGGGATTATTGTGCCCTGTGAAGACATGAAAAGTAGGATAGGGGTTATTGTGCCCTATATGCAACTAGGGGTTATTGTGCCCTGTGAAGACATGAAAAGTAAAATAGGGGTTATTGTGCCCTATATGCAACCATGGGTTGTGCCCTATATGCAATCCATGGGTTATTGTGCCCTGTGAAGACATGAAAAATAGGATAGGGGTTATTGTGCCCTATATGCAACCAGGAGTTATTGTGTTCTGTGAAAATATGAAAAATAGGATAGGGGTTATTTTTTTTACTTATATTATTATTATTTAATATTATTTTATTTTGTTTTATTTTTATTAGTACATTGACCAATTTAAAAATAAAAGAAAATGCCCCAGATTTTATTAAGAAAAAAATAATTCTTTTTATTGTTTTTTTTTGGGATAATGCCCAAGTACCCCCTCAACCTATGCCCGAAATCTCAGAGACACACTTATACTATACTAAAGTCCTATTACCCCCCTGAACTTATTTTATTAATAATTTTTTACCCCTTTTTAGCTTACGTGGCACTATCTTGTGGGCCCAACGATGGTTGACTTTTTTTTCCGAACTAGTGCCACGTAGGCTAAAAAGGGGTAAAAAATTACATATAAAATAAGTTCAGGGGGGTAATAGGACCTTAGTATAGTATAAGTGTGTCTCTGGGATTTCGGGCATAGGTTGAGGGGGTACTTGTGTATTTTCCCTTTTTTTTTTTGCATATTATATGAGAGACAAGGATTCAAAAATTTACCATCGCGGTGGTTGTCTCTAGCGAATTACTTGCATGATTTGTATTATAGCTCTTTTAACCTATAACTTTATTTATATCTTTATTGTGCTCATGCCAAGATGGAATGCCATCATTTGATAAATGGTGTTATTCGTGATTTTTTAACAGTAGACATTGTTATCTTTTTACTGTCGTCTTATGGTTCTCGTGAGAGTTTTCACTCATAAGACCCTCTTGTTTTTTGTTTTTTTTTAAACATACCATAGGCTATAATGTCATGTTTCAACCCTTGAAGATTTGAAACAGCATGATAATTATTTTATTTAGTGATAAGACCGAACCTCAATGAAGGGCTGCCTACTTATCCTCTTAGGAATCAGGTCGAATGTAGTTCAATATATAAGTAAAAATATATTTTTCTTTTAAAAAAAATATATATAATGAAAAAAAAATGAAAAAAGAATTAGTTCATGTTTGATAATGCCTTGACTTTAGTTGTTACCAACAATTAGTATTATGCATATGAACTATATTCAACTACTTTCAAATAAATTTGAGCTCAACTTTGAGTAATTTATATAGTTTCAAATTGCATCTTAAATATGCTTAAGTAATTACAAGATCAATTTATTTTGTCAAAATGTATCATCATAGTTCAAATGCACTCTCAACATATGAAAGTTCTACTTAAACACAATATAATAATTTAGATCGTAGGATATTTTTGAAAGTCACTCACACTCAGAAAGATATTCAATGCATGAGATTAAGATACCATATGCTTGGACCTCATATAAGCATCCACTAATATGAGAACATACAAAATGAGATCAAATAGGACTTGTCATTGGCTTGTAATGTAGTCTTAGGAAAAGGTAGGATATTTATTCGGGATAAAGTGACTATTTCCTCCTTAGAATTTGCACAATGCTTTCAATATTTCTTTTTTATTTTTTGTATTTGACCTTTGTTTTCTTGTAATGTCTTTTTCATTTTTTTTGATCTTCTCTCCTTTTTGTTGGAGGTTTTTTTTTTCATTTTTCATTCTATTTTTTTTTTTGGACATATTTGGTCTTTTTCACTTTGTTACCCAACTTAGATCTTTGATGTTATATAGATAATTCATAGTGAGCTCAAGGAGGTGAGATAAAGGGATTAGTGCATTTATACACTCAAAAGGTATATGCTAAGATGTGGTTATTCAAATAAAAAACTTTCAGCGTCGAAATGGGAGTTCTGTAGATAACATGTCATTCGGTAGGCTTGAAAGGCACAATCGATTCAAAGAAAGCCTATAATCCTTTTTAAAATTAAATATTGCTCAAAATTTCGTCTCAACCAACATTCGGGCCAAGTTCTAGATTAGCAAAATCATATCTTTGAATTTTACGTCTAAAGCTCACCACACAATGCATTTGAAACTATGAGGTCAAATTTATTTTATCATAACTTTAAACAAGATAATTTCTCAAGTATGACATAAATATATTGAGAGATGTCAATATAAGTCTATAGGTCACAACAAAGTTGATCTGTCTTACAAAATAGTTTAACACTTTATTTTTTTTTCTTATGCATAATCCTAAGCATGTTGTTACCAACCAAGTCAAAAAAAATCTATATTTTTTTTGCCCCAGCTTATGTGACTAGGATTTTTAGTTTTTTTACTCGGTTGGACCGAACCTCACAATAAGGTTGCCTACGTATTTTATTAAAACAAGAATCAGGTCTAACGTAGTTCCAAAATATAAGTAAAAATATATTTTCTTAAGGACAAATTCCCTTTTTGATATATACACATATTATTTTAATTTTTAATTTTTAAATAATAATTAAGATATTTTTTGAATTTCTTAATTTTTAAATAAGGATCACCGAACCCAATGAAGTTTGCCTACATATCCCATCAAGGTGAGAATCAGGTGTGCGTAGTTCGTTCAGATTGAACACTTAAATAATTTTTGTTAAAGATTTGTTGACAAATGCAACCTTTTCTTTGTTAAAGTGATATAAGAAAACTTTTAAATTTTCTTTTTGTGAACTTTAAATTGTAAAACAAAAAACTTTTTTCTATTGTTCTGATTTTAATTTTAAAATGGTAAATTGAGTTAGCTATCCTAGATAGATCCGATCATATGTAGAGTCTTTCATGTAAATGATTCATATAATGAAGTCTACTAGAAATAACCATATTTGGTTTCAGTTACCAAACTTAAACTCGTGAAAAAAAGTATCTAGATTGGCTTTAACACGAGCATACAAATCGAGTTAGGAAGTAGCAACGTACCTGTAGCAGCGCGTTCCGCCTTTGTGCATGGGTGCTCCCTATCCTAAATATGTGTGACTAAAAATCCTTCACCATGGACCGAGGATCCACTGGCTATCTTGATAGAAGCGGGGTGCGCAGTCGCAATTCCCATTCCAATTCAAATATTATCAAAACATTAAATAAATAAAAAATTAGCATATTAAGTTAAATAAATATAATATCCAGAAGCGTAAATATATAAATCACAGTCATACATAAATCAATATTTAAAGCTCCAATTCTAGTTAATCCCAGCGGAGTCGCCATCTGTCACGACCCTTTTTTTTCTCTCAATATTTTTGATTTTATTTGTTTCAAAAGAAAAAGAGTTTTTTCAATTAAACTGACATTTTGAAAAGGGAAAATTATTATTCAGAATCGCCACTTGGAATTGAGTTTTGGTCTTCTAAGTCACCTTATCTAAATCCCTAATCAAAAGAAAATTTGACTCTATTTTTTATTGTTCTGCGAACTAGAAATCCAAGTAAGGAATTCTGTTGACCGAGGGGAAGATGTTACGCACTCCTCGAGTCCCGTGGTTCTAGCACGGTCACTTTATTAACTTTGGTATCACTTGACATAATTTTGGATATTATATTATTTAACTTAATAATAAAAATATTTTTACTTTATTTTCTCATTTATTTGAAAGTTATTTGAAACTGTCTTATTTATTTTAATTTTTTAAAAATTAAATTATCTCATTTTTTGTGTGTGTCCATTAATTTGAAACTTAATTTATATATATGTTCTTATTTTTAATTATAAATAGAATATATAAATATATTTATTTGTTAGGAATTATAATTTATGCACGAATGAGAGTGTTAGAATTTTGATAATTTTAGAATTATATTTTTAGTTAAATTAAAAATAGAATATTAGTTTTAGCTAAAATTCTAAGTAGATTAGGACTATTTTTAGAAAGATATTTTTTTTCTATTTTTTATTTCTCCTTCTTTTCTTTTCTTTTTTTGTTTTTATTTCTTAATTGTTTTTTTTTTTCACGTTTTGATTTTATCAATATTATGTTTTATATTTTTTTCATTTTTTATTTTTCTTCTAATTGTTTTTTTTATTTTATTTTTTTAATACGTTTTTTTACTCTTATTTATTTTATGATCTTCTATCTTTTTTTTTTTCTTTTTTTTTTTAACTTTCTGTTTTATTAATTTTATATTTTTAGTTTACATCTTACTTGTTCTTCTTATCTTTTCTTATTTTTTTTTTAAGTTTTCCTATTTTTTTCACTATGATTCTTTCTCTTTTTTTTTTTTTGTTTTTTTTAACATTCTCTTTTGTTTTGTAATTTTTGGTTATGTTTTTTTTCCCATTCTACTTCTCTCTCTCTTTTTTTTTTATTTTTTGATTTTTCACGTTTTATCTTTTTTTTTTATTATTATTTTCTGTTTTTTTAATAAAAAAAAGATTTTGTTTTTTTTTTCTTTCGCTGTTTTTTTTGTTTTGTACTTTCTTGTTTTTTTTTTTTTTTTGTTTTTTTGTTCTATTCATACAATTTTCTCAAATTTTACTTTTCTTATTATAATTATTAATAGTCATTATCACTATTTTATCATGAATCTCTAGATGAAATTTACAGTTCTACTTAGATAAAAAAAAATTACTAATTATTTATATATCCTAATCCAACAAGTTTATAAATTTATTTATTTATTTTTTAGTGAAAAACTAGGCTCCAAAAAATATTAACTATTCAATTACAAAATCAATTTTAATATAAATTGCATCTAAAAGTTTAGACAATAATAATAATAATAATAATAATAATAATAATAATAATAATAATAATAATAATAATAATAATAATAATAATAATACAAAAATTGTATGATACATATTTTATTCATATTATTTTTTAGCAGGAAACATTTTTGATTCCGTTTTCCTGAACATCCATAAATTCTAAAAAGATTTAAAAAAAATCACAACATGCATCACATATTGATACTATTCAAAAAAAACTTCATATTATTATTATAAGCATCAAATTTTCATACAACATTCGATTTAATTAATTAGAGAATTTAGAGTTATCTCGATGCAAAAATGGATACCACAAAAACAACTGCTACGATTTACTAATTTCCAAAGTTAATAATTGTTAATTAACTTTAAAGAGCCGCAAGACCGAAATCGCGAACAAAACCTTCGATTATAACTCAATTTTTAAGATAAAAACTCACTTTTTTCACTCTTTTCTCTTTGGTATCGTACTTTTTTTTTTTGTAATATTCTCTGTGTTTTTTCAGTTTCAATCTCTGTGTTCTCGATATCTCTCTCTGTATATTTTTTTTTCAACTGAACGTGGGGTTATATAATATTTTTTGGATTAGAATCTGGTGCTAATTTAACGGAATGTAGTGTAGTGGGATTAAGATTAAATTTAAAAATTAGTTGAGAAAATTGGGGTTGAGATAAGAATAATAATAATAGGAAATTAACCAAAAAAAATGTGTGAAGCTAAAAAAAACATCCAAAAGGGAAAAATAAAAAATAATAATAAATGAGATGAGATTTTTTTAGGAAATAAGTTAGGAAGTTGGGAATAATTAGGATAAGGTAAAACAAATTTGAAATCTTTAGGACTCCTCTTTTCTTTCTTTTTCTATACTTTTTCATAATATTTTCTATATTATTATTATTTGTAGACTTGATAATTAACAAATATCTTAAATTCCCAACTTCTATTTATTAATTTTTTTATTAAACTATAATTGATATTATAATTTTTATTCATTTACAATTTATTATTATTATTTTATTTTATTTTAAATAAAACCCTTTGTAAATTGATGTAAAATATATTATATTTTGGTAAAAAATTAGTTATTCACATAAAGATTTCAAATTATTCAAGAGGTAGATTTCTTTCATCCACTTCAAAAAAAAAAAAAATTTAACTTAAAAAATTAGTGAATCTTTTACTTCCGGTCTCTTTATGGAAGAGAGGTGGAAAAATCTTGTTAATGCACATAGTTCATCTTGGAGTGTATTTGAAATGGTTTCAAGAATTTCTAATGGCAGTCTTAATACACTTCATTCTGTTGATTCGATCTTATCACTTATTTTGATTCTTAAATTAGTCTTTTTAAGTGTTATCATTGCTAAAATAGTTTTTGTTTTATGCAATGTATCATGTTCATATTAAGGTATTAATACATAACTCTAATGTTGTTGAGTCTTTGATTTGTTTTTATCATGTTCAATATAAACGTACGTGATACATTAACTTTGTGTTATTTATCACACATCAAATAATATGTTATTTGAAACAATTACATGTATATTTTTTAAAAATAAAATAAAATATAGTATTTCTCAAACAAAATAAGATACATAGATAATAATATATTATGAACTAATTTTTTAGACATGATATGTAAATTCAAATTCATACTAAATATATCCGATACATAACAATTACCAAACATAAATGAATCAATCTCAATAAATACAATTCATACATAAACGTTAATTAATGTTCTCTAGCTAAATCATTGTGTATCAAATTAATTGATAGGTTCATGATACATAATAATACCAAATTCAACATTTTTACAAACTTTTACATATATCACTATATGTACCAATTGGTCACTGCTGTTTTATGTATTCTACACAAAAATATTATCTAGAATAATTATATGCATCATGTTTTTTTTTTTTTATATAAAATACAATATTTCTCAATCAAAATAAGATATATAAATAATATATATCATGCACTAATTTTTTAGACATGATACATCAATTTGAATTTATACTAAATATATCTGATACATACAATAACCACACATGCATATATTCATCAAAATTGTGTAGCTCTTCAACCTTTTTATATGTTGTGTCAATGTATAACAGATACACATGAATAATTTCATAGCACCAACATGGACGGTCCAGAGCTATTACCTGAAGAAAATTTGCAAAAAGAAGATATCATATCTTTTTAACCAACCCAATTGTCCAACAGTAGGTCGAATCAAGTGAGGAGCCCGGATACTATAGCACGAGAACACAATTAACAATGGACAAAAATTAGTTGATTCATCAATTGATAAATGTAATTGTCCAAATTTGTAGATACACATACTAATAAAATCAGCTATTGTTTTCGACTTTTTTCAATCTATTACGATTTGGGTGAGTATTGAAAAAAGAAAATTTGAATTGTTTAAAACTAGACGGATTTGGAATATAATTAAGAGAAGAAAATTTAAATTTTGAAGTGAATATGGATTTGGAAGAGAATATAGAAAAGAAAATTTGAATTTAGATTTGATTTAATCTTTTAAGATTTGTGAAAGATAGAAATTAACTAAATAAGCGTGATTTGAGGAACTCATATCAATTTTATATTCTTTTTTCTTTAAAAGTGAAACTGATTTTGTTTTAATGTATCAGATTTAAAGTATCTGACTTCTTTGCTATATATCAAGATAACAATAATTTTGAAATTTTTTTATAAATTGAAAAAAATAAGGATAGAATGTAATTTAGATCCTTACATTATGAGATTTATGTAAGTTATACATTAATTTATTGATTGTCATAAATTAGAACACCACTGAACCTACACTTCACTCGACTATAGTACCTAAAAATGTGTTTTGCGGTCCTTAATGACCAAGGGTGCAATAACTCAAGGTTAAACCTATAACTTATTTTTAAAAAATATTTTTTTTAATAGCTTGATAGAAAAGTGATTTAAGAGAAAAAATAATTTGTGTTTAGCTAATTCATTTAAAAAGAGTTTTTGATAAGCAAATTGTGTTTTACTAGTTTTTTTTCCGCATAATACATGAACATGACCCTTAACTTGGCGTTAGTTGGCAACTATGACCCTTAACTTTAGATGTACACAAGTAGACACTTAAACTTGTATAAAATTGAACAAATTGACACATTCATCCTACATGACACCCTACATGGAAATTTTGTGTCCTACGTGATGTCCTACGTGCATTATGACATGTAGGATACATGTCTCTACTTGTTCAATTTTATACAAGTTTAAGAGCATACTTGTGCACATCCAAAGTTAAGGATCATAGTTGCAAACTGACGCTAAGTTAAGAATTATATTTATATATTATGTTTTTTTTTTAAATGCAACTAATTGTCAATAACGAAAAAAGGACAAGTATAACTATACTTTTAATATTAAAATTATTGTATAGAAAGAAACTATTTTAAATATATATTATAAAAATTTAATTTTATTAAATTAAAACACATATTCAAAATTTCTATCAACATTATACCTTTTCTGAGAGTTTTGGCATCTTTAATTTGTATTTTTTTTCTTTTTCTAATTATGCAAAATAATACGTAAAATATAAAATAATAACATATAAACGTAAAATGAAAAAATTATTACATAAAAATCAAAAATAAAATTCTTAAATGAACATAACCAAAGAAATTTCCATTTTTTTTTGGAAAGGAAGGAATACAGGAAAGAAGTCTTTCCTTTCTGCTGGTTCTTGAAAGCTATAAATCCCCGCTTCAAACTTATGAGATATGTCAATTTATTAATAAGGAATGTATTGATAAATATGTATATATAGAAGGGGTATTTTAATCTTGAAAAAATAACTTTCTGCTTCTGCTTTTTTAAGAAGCAGAAATTTTTAGCTTCTTCCCAACAACAAAAAACTTGCTTACACTTTCATTTAGTAGCAGATTTACTGATTTTTCAAACGCTTAAGTTTTTCTTTGTTAAAAATATTTTTTTTTCAAAATAAGTACTTTTGACATCCAACAATAATGCCAAAAAGGCTCCGTGGATAGAAGGGTATGACCATAGTTAATTACAAAAAGAAACCTAACAATGTGTACATGTGTAAACTATACATTTTCTTATAGGATTAATTGGATTAGAAATAAAGAATATATGGAACCATTTTTTGAACAAATTCTATGTCAAATTGGTACAAGAAGAACCAGTGAAATGGATAATTGGTGATGGAACTTATGACTTGTTAATACAAGGATGCCAATCTTCTGTTGTGTTTATTTATCCTCTTTCATTTGATTTTTGTTTTTGCTTGATTTATCCCATTGTTCTAGCCTTCTATGTGGAATGTTGACGTTGGTATATATTATCACTCATGTGGTTAACTGTAGCATTTTCTTTAATCGCTTGTAAATTTCTTTCATTTTATTTGATATAATAAAGTTCTTATTTAGTAAATGATTTTTGTGTGTGAAGTCATTTAGCTCACACATAAAAGATTAAAATTGTTAGTTACAAGTTATATGTTCACAATTAAAGACGAGGTGGAAAAACATCTTGATGATTATAGCTAAGGATTAAATACAATTCGATCTTAATCATGAAAATGGTAAAATTTTAATGCATTTACTAATGTATTGAATGAACCAAATTGAGATATAAGTTTAGGTTCTGAATTTTAAGAAACAATATCTCTAGCCCATTTGTGTTCTTCTAATCTTAATCATATATAATATTTATGATCCTTATAGTTTGTTTTTATTATTTTAATTTATTAAGATGTGAGATTCCATGATAAGTCAAATTCCTAATGGACTAGATAATGTTAGTGAAAAAACTTACAAGATAATAAAATTGCAAGATTACAATTGAAAATAAAATGAAGAAAGTAATCTCTTCAGGCTGAGGCGCGGATATCTCGCTCTCTTTAAGGAGATTCAAGTCCACTGCAGCAAATGTTTTCACCGGTCCAGCAGTAGTCCTCTTTGACTTGTCCCCTCCAGGATACAACAGCCTTCACAAAGTATAACTCAACAACTCTGGACAAGAGTTGAGTCCAAAGCTCCACAAAAAAGAACACCTCCCTTCAACTAATAAGAACTCTCTTTTAGACTAACTCTTTCACTCTTTGTTTTCTCTTATGAATTGTGTGTATCTAAAACCAAATGAAGACTACCACTATTTATACTACAAGAAGTCTTCCTAGCAATGAATAGGAAGATAATTGAGGTAGTAAATAGTGAAGATAATGGCTTTAGGAGTTACATAGGTACAATGGGAGTACATAGGTTACATAAGTTACAATGAGAGTTACATATGTTACATATGTTACAAAGGGAGTTACATATGTTACATAGGTTACAAAGGGAGTAATGGAGGAATTAAGAATGAAATACATTGATGGATAACCAATGCTAATGGATGATGTAGAAGTCATCCATTCCAATGTTCATTCTTATAAATCCAAAATAAAGCAATTTAATATGTTAAATATTAATATTAAAATGCTAATAACCTAACAATCCCCCACTCATTTTAATATTTAGATAAGAGAGTATATCAGCTGAAGGAAGACTACTATGCATAATGAAGGTGTGCTCTGCATTGAACCTTCACTTAGTGAAACAATAACTTTTACTCCAGAGTCGTAGTGGTCTAAAACTTGAACTATGACTGCTTAAGGGAAATAAAATATCACTGCTCACACATAATAATCAAGGTGTTGACATGAGCTTTAACAACCAGCACGTTATGGCCATGTGCTATCCCGGTTTCATGAGTGCATTTGAGAATAAGCCCCATTCTCATAGGAAGCGACCTACTTCCACACATCACATAGGTGATATCTGTCGAGAGTGCTCCTGTAAGATTAACACTCCACCCATATGGGCTACAGATATTCATTAAGAGTTTTATCAACTCAACCTTCACAAATTACAGGAAACAATGCACTCACATCATAGGAGGGGAAAAAATAGTGCATTTTTCACAACAAGTCATCATATGATTAGTTTTTCCCTTTGAACCTGGTTATAGGATCTCTAGTCCCCAGGTTGGGTTTCCTCGTATATGACTCAAGGATTTGTAGGCTTCAACCCCATCCCCCTCGATGTGCTCCAGACCTTTTCTCTTGTTAAGGCCTTCGGAAGAAGATCTGCAAGATTATCACAAGATTTGACATAATCAACATTAATGGTACCATTTGTCAAATACGATCTTACATTACTGTGTTTCCTCCTTATAGGTCTGGATTTACCGTTGTAATAACGGTTTTGAACTCTACCAATTGCAGCGGTGCTATCACAATGAATCAAAATAGGAAGAATTGATTTTTCAAAATAAGGAATTTGAAACAATAAATCTCTTAACCAATTCGCTTCCTCACTAGCTGAAGCTAAAGCAATTAGTTCAGCCTCCATGGTAGAGTTAGCAATTATAGTTTGCTTTTTTGATCTCCAACAAACAGCACCACCACCTAAAGTAAAGACATAACCAGTGGTAGAACAGGAATCACCTGACAAAGTGTTCCAATCCGCATCACAAAAGCCTTCAAGTACAACAGGATATTTTTTATAGAACAAACCACAATTTTTCGTTCCAATTAAATATCTCATAACTCTTGTTATAGCATGCCAATGTTCATTACCTGGCTTGCTTGTAAACCTGCCAAGTACTCCTACTGCATATGTAATATCAGGCCTAGTGCAATCAGTCACATATCTCAAACTTCCGATTATACTAGCATATTCCTTTTGATTTATTACATCGTTTTCACTTTTAACAGGAAATAAGTGAACACTTGAATCAAAAGGAGTAGCAACATGCTTGCAATCATGAAAGTTATATTTTTTTCAAAATTTTCTCAACATAATGTGACTGGTCAAGGAAAATCCCCTCACATGTTCTTGTTATTTTTATTCCAAGAATAAAATTTGCCTCACCAAGATCTTTCATATCAAAATGGCTTCTAAGAACATTTTTAGCTTCATCAATAACATTCATGTTAGAGCCAAAGATCAACAAATTATCAACATATAGACAAATGATCACATGTGAATTATTTCAAGATTTATGATATATGCACTTATCACACTCATTTGTTTTAAAACCATTTTCAATCATGCAGGAATCAAACTTTTCATGCCATTGCTTTGGTGCCTGTTTCAAGCCATATAGGGATTTAGTAAGTTTACATACTTTGCTTTCTTGGCCTGCTTCAACAAAACACTCTGGTCTAGAAAGCAGTTTTTACATCCATTTGATGAATTTGCAAATCAAAAATTGCAGCCATAACAACTAAAAGTCTAATGGATTTAATTCTTGTTACCGGAGAAAAAGTATCAAAAAATTCTAGGCCTTCTAGTTGTTTAAAACCTTTTGCAACTAGCCTAGCTTTGTATTTATCAATAGATCCATCCGGTTTCAATCTTTTCCGTAAGACCCATTTACAACCAATTGTTTTACAACCCGGTGGTAAATCAACTAACTTTCAAGTTTTATTAGAAATTAGAGATTCCATTTCATCATTTACAGCCTCTTTCCAAAAAATAGAATCATGTGAAGATAATGCTTCTTTCAAAGTTAGAGGGTCATTTTCAACATTAAACACATAAAAATCAGGACCAAAATCTTTTTCTACTCTAGCTCTTTTAGTTCTTCTTAACTCAAAATCAACAACTTCTTTATTTTTCAAAGTTGAAGTAGAAGAACTAGGTAGTGACAAAATATTTTGTTCAATCCTTTGACCCCCACTATTTTTAGTATCAAAAGGAAATTTATTTTCATGAAAAATAGCATCACCAGATTTTATTACAATATTATCTTCAAGATTAAAAAATCTATAGGCTGTACTATTTGAAGCATAACCAAGAAAAGCACAAGTAGTAACTTTCTTACCCAACTTTGTAATCTTGGGATCCATTAGCCTCACAAAGGCTAGACAACCCCAAACTCTTAGATAACCCAAACTTGGCTTGTAACCTTTCCACAATTCAAAAGGTGTCAATTTAGACTTTTTATGAGGCACACGATTCAACACATAACAAGCAGTTAAGATAGCTTCACCCCAAAAATTTAAAGGTGCATGTGACTCAATTAGCATGGCATTAGTCAATTCAACTAAAGTTCTATTTTTCCTTTCTGCTACTCCATTAGACGAAGGAGAGTAAGGAAGGAGTAGTTTCATGAATTATTCCCAATGATCTAACAAAAGAATTAAACTCATTTGATTCATATTCAGGACCTCTATCACTTCTAATTCTTTTTATTTTTCTTCCAAACTGATTTTCAACCTCATTAAGATAAGTTTTGAAATTTTCAAAAGCATCACTTTTATTTTTCATCAAGTAAACATATGTAAACTTAGAAAAATAATCAATGAAAGTGATAAAATATCTATTACCTCCACGAGTTAGAATTTCACCAAGTTCACAAATATCAGTATGAACTAATTCTAACAAATCAGTTTTTCTTTCAACTTGAAAATGAGGCCTTTTAGTGATCTTGGCTTTACTACAAGCCTCACACTTTTCAAAATTCTTTTTAACCATTGGGACTAATCCTAAACTACTCATGATTCCAACATAACAATCATTAATATGACACAAACGAGCATGCCAAAAATTAGTAGAAGAAAGCATATAAACAGAAGTAGAAGTTTTATTCATTTCAACATTCAACTTAAACATCCCATCACATGCATACCCCTTCCCCACGAAAATAACTTTCTTAACTATTATATATTGATCAGATTCAATAATCTGTTTAAAGCCTGCTTTATTAAGAAGAAAACTAGACATCAAATTTTTTCTCATAGAAGGAGTATAAAGCACATCTTTCAATGTTAATATCCTTCCAGATGTAAAAAACAATTCAACATCTCCCTTTCCAAGCACTTGAGTAGTGTGAGAATCACCAAGCATGATGGTTTTGGGTTCCTCAAAATGAGTATATTTTTTAAACCAGTCTTTGTCATAACAGACATGACGGTTTGCACCAGAATCAGTCCACCATCCATCAACATTCTCAACCATGTTTATGTCGGTAATCACCGCCACAAAAGGTTCTTCGGTAACGTTTGCCTGAGGGTTAGGAACACGTTTCCGGAATTTGCAAAATCGAGCAATATGCCCACTCTTGCCACAAACAAAGCATGGTCCCTTTTCTTGAACTTGTTGATTTTGTGCTTGGTGATTTTCACCATTATTTTTCTTGGGAGGTCTACCATTATTTTTCTTGAATTTTTTCTTCTTAGGCTTTAAAGAAGTATTTTTGTGAGTTTCAGGAGTAGCATTATTCGAAGTAATTAAATTTACCTTCGATGTGATGATGTTCTCTTCTGTTTGTAAAAGTGCATCTTGGCCTCTTGCTTCTTCTTCCATGCGGATTTTCATTATCAAGCTTTCAAGAGAGGTTTCCTTTTGTTTGTGGCGCATAGTTTTTTGAAATTTCTTCCAAGAAGGTGGAAGTTTATCTACTATGCCACAAACAATAAGGTTATCTCCAATTTTAACCTCTTCGGACCTAAGCTCTCCAACAATCATGATGAAGTCTTGAGCTTGATCTACCACTGATTTGTTGTCCACCATTTGGAAACGAAAAAATCTACTAGCTGCATATTTTTTCGCTCCAGCCTCTTCGGTATCATACTTACTCTGCAATGCCTTCAAAATTTTCTTTGCACTAGAGTAAGTTCTATCATAATAATCATAAAAATTATCAGATAGACAATTAAGAAGATAATACCGACACTTATAGGAATCACCATCGTACTTTTCCACTTTCTCTAGATGAGAAATAGTTTCATCATCATTCATAGTGGTGATGTTTGGATTCTTCTCGGTTAAAACGTAAGAAACATTGAGAAGACTTAAGTAGAAAACTACTTTACCCTTCCATCTCTTGAAATGGTTACCATTGAACCGAAATGGCTTGTTAAAATCTCCCATCTTGACATCCGCGGTTTTTTCAATTGTAGCCATCTTTGAATCTCCTTAAAATTGTTAGTGAAAAAACTTACAAGATAATAAAATTGCAAGATTACAATTGAAAATAAAATGAAGAAAGTAATCTCTTCAGGCTGAGGCGCGGATATCTCGCTCTCTTTAAGGAGATTCAAGTCCACTGCAGCAAATGTTTCCACCGGTCCAGCAGTAGTCCTCTTTGACTTGTCCCCTCCAGGATACAACAGCCTTCACAAAGTATAACTCTACAACTCTGGACAAGAGTTGAGTCCAAAGCTCCACAAAAAAGAACACCTCCCTTCAACTAATAAGAACTCTCTTTTAGACTAACTCTTTCACTCTTTGTTTTCTCTTATGAATTGTGTGTATCGAAAACCAAATGAAGACTACCACTATTTATACTACAAGAAGTCTTCCTAGCAATGAATAGGAAGATAATGGAGGTAGTAAATAGTGAAGATAATGGCTTTAGGAGTTACATAGGTTACAATGGGAGTTACATAGGTTACATAAGTTACAATGGGAGTTACATATGTTACATATGTTACAAAGGGAGTTACATATGTTACATAGGTTACAAAGGGAGTAATGGAGGAATTAAGAATGAAATACATTGATGGATAACCAATGCTAATGGATGTTGTAGAAGTCATCCATTCCAATGTTCATTCTTATAACTCCAAAATAAAGCAATTTAATATGTTAAATATTAATATTAAAATGCTAATAACCTAACAGATAATGATAAATTACATTCGTGATATAATAATTAGTTGATTGAACCATATCTCGATCATGAGAAAGAAGATACCCCTTTATGGTTGCTTATAAATTTTCACGTGAAAATTTTGCAGGTGGATTTTATATCCATCATGTGAAATAAGTTAAGTTCAGTAATAAAGGATTAAATGTCACGCCCCGAGCCTACACCCTTGACGTGTCCGGCACTCGAAGACCATTGCTGATCCTCAAGCGAACCCTTGACCTGACTTACTTACCTCAACAGAAGACTAAACTCAACTTAAACAAGAAATAAGACAAGGTTAAAGAAAAGTACTTTTATGTTATCTGGCCATGACGGCAATCAAGTCTCAACAAGCAACAATAAACTCTGAACTTAAATACTAGTGTCTATGAAGCCTCTAAACTGACTGAAGAGGATGTTGGGACAGACCCCACAATGTCCTAAAATTAAACTACTAAAAGCAAAAGAAATGGATGTCCTCCGGAATACAAGGAGGCTCTCCACTGACTCTGCAGCTTAATCTGGATCAATGAAACGCCTCTTGCTGATCCTGATTACTTGCGTCTGCACCATAAAAGGATGCAGGTCAACTGGTATTAGTACATTGAATGTACGAGTATGCGAGTTGGGAAGCTAAATAAAACTTAGGCTTCAAGAGAGTAATTTACCTTGGCTCTGCTTAACTTATTATGTACTAACTCTTATTCGATATATGCAGTTAAAATAAATGCAATGTAAAGAAGTACTGACTAAAAACATGCTTGAACCTCTGAGTATATGTATATATACAAGTACACAATAATGTCTGAGACGTATATAAAATACAATAACTGATGTATACATTTGCCTTTGAGAGATTCTCTGATCGACAATTATCACTTAAAAGCTACAGTGATGATACAACAGTCTACCGCACGCTGTCAGCGCATCCTATACCTGGCCAAAAGTATAAGACCTGAACTGCCTAATTGATCCACTAGTAACTATGAAAAGAAGTCATTTAAAAAGTATGACCATTTTCTACCCATGATGACTACATGGTTTATGGGGGCTGTGACTGTGAGTTATCTGAACTCTCCCCAATATCGGTGCTCAATACTACTCCCAAAAATATACTGACTCTTATGCTTAAAAACATACTGATTCTGTGGTTTGAAATTAGTGCTCAAAACTTAGCTTATAAAAAGCTCTCTTGGAAATCATAGTTTCCTTTTCCTTCTATTAAAAATAGCCATAGGCTCTGTGGAAGTCTAGCTTCCCTTCCTTCTCAAAAGTTTGATTTTTTTTTGTTTTGTTTAAACTCTTTGGGACTACTTAGTTCCCTTACAAATCTTGAGAAGTGACCTCAACTTGATATTCTTTACTTACTTGAAACTTAACTCTTAGGGAATACTTAGTTCCCTTATAACTTTTGAGAAATGAGCTCAACTCTTTACTCTTTCTTGACTTGAACTTTAAGTCTTTAAAACAAAGTGAAGAATGTTTGTGAAAGACTTTAGAAAACTTGATAACTTTACTTTGACTTGTTTCTTAACTTCTATACTTGGATCTTAACTTCCTTGACTTTGATCTTAACTTTCCTTGAATTGAATTATAGATTCAAGGATCATGATCTCATGTTTATGGATGATTTCATGGTGTTTAGATGTACTCTAAAGTGTTGGAATCAACTAGGAATGAAGGGTACATCACTTAGGAACAATACGAAAAGATAGAGAAAGAATAGGGTCTCCAAGGGGTCCTGGCGCTCTGAGAGGCGCGGAGCGCCATAGCCTGAAGGACAGTTGCTGTCCTCAGGCGCCATAGCCTGATGGACAGACTCTGTTCTGAGGGGCTTTGGATGCGCGACGCCCCAACATCTATCCAACGGGTTTTTCGACTTTCTTCTTCGTTTTTTCATCTCTAAACCTTCTCAAACTCTCATGGATTCTACCCCAAATCTTAGGATCCCTAAATAACTCATTACCCAATAGTTTAGACACAAAAACAGTCCGGAAACATGAATTTAAAACTAACAGAGATCAAATCAATTCAATCAATAGAATTTCAAACTTTTCATCAAGAAATTAAAGATTTTTATTCAATTTAACTCTAAATTGTTGTAATTAATCAAATTGGAGGCAGGTGAAAGAACCCAACACCGAATGATCTCACATACCTTTTTAGGGATCACCCCACACGAAAATTCACGAATGAATTCTTGGCGTTCTTGCGTCTTCTTCTCCCTTCTCCTCTTTTCTCCTTTCTCTCCAAGCCCTAACTTATTTTCTAAATGTGAAAACTAATTGAGATCAACTTAGACCCCAACTTATTACCCCTTAAACGAAAATAATAATAATTTTAGAAAAATAAAACAAAACAGCCTTAACAAAATCGAATTTGGAACTTTCCCTGCTCAACAACCCAACTTCCGAAAGTCATATCTCTATCTTACGACCTCAGAAATTTGCAAAGTTGACGTCGTTGGAAAGATGTTCCGACGATTTTTCCATGCATATAAATAACTCACACAAAATCTTCCTGAGCTTGGAGTTATTACCGTTTGAAAATGAACAAAACTCACATTTAAAATTTGGAAATTTTCCAGATTTCCTTCCTTATTTCCAAATTTGATTCTTCTTGTTTTTCTTAGCTTAACCTTAGTTTATTCTAAAATACGAGATGTTACATTAAATTAGTTAATGAATTGAATTTCAAAAAATTTAATTTAATTAATTAGTATCGGTAATTCTAATATGTGGAATTAGATAAGATGTAACGGCAGGTTTCATAATTAAATCCAGAATGCAATTACAGATTTTTAGGAGGTATTCTATAATTTATTAGGATAAGGTTAATTTATTCTTTTGCAAATTAATATCATAACTAGAATCCCCTTTTAATTAATATGGGGTCCCTGCTATACCTAACTAATTAATCATTGTTTGAAAAGGGATATTTTGTAGAAGAGGTAAAGAATCACTTTTACCGATCTTCTGATTAGAAATTCATTTTGAACTTTAAATGAAAAAAAATAAAATGTGTTTCACTAATAGGTAAAAATTGTTATAAAATATTATACTGTGGATGTCCACTATATTAAAAAGTTATCTCAACTATTATCTGTATTACTTTCCTCCATTATAAAGATATATAATCATAGCCTTTAACTTTATAACCATTATTCTTGTAACCTTTCACTTTCATGTTTTATGACTAATATTTTGTATACCTCTATGTTACACTATAAATAGAGGCATAAGAATTCATCTTATATACACTTCAAGATTTGGAAGAATAAGAAAAACTCGTATCTCTTGTCTTCCTGTTTCTATTGCTTTCATCTTCTATATTTCTTGTCTTATTTTGCTTTAGTTATATAACACGTTATCATCACGATTGTTCTACTATTGAAGGATTGAAGCAAAGAAAATATAAAGAAGGTAAAAGTATGTGTGTTTATCTTTCTCTTGAAACAAGGTAAAATACTATATAATTTACTTTTGATTATGCATCATTAATTTTTTTACCATCTCAAAATCATATGAGTCCAACAAGTTGGTTTACTTTTAATAAACTTTTAATTTGATCACTTATATATCTAAAAAGTAAAAATTAGTTTTGTAAGTTAGTAATTTGTAAAGAAATCGTTGTTTATGATCTTGTTTTATTGATTTATGAGAAACACACACACACATTCACACACACGCACATGCACACGCACACGCACACGCACACGCACACGCACACGCACACGCACGCACACACATACATTATTGATTGCATTATTACTATTAGTTACTTTTGCACATCTTTATTTTTCTTTATCTAAGCATTTACTTGTTGAGTTATTAATATATTATTTATACTAACAAAACTTGTTTTATGGTTAATTAAAATGGTTAGTTAATTATGATAATCTTCATAACAATATTGCTTACTATTAAAATATTTTAATTTATTTTTACTTGGGACTTTTATATGGTTTTAACATGTGGATCTAATTAATTAGTTCTGTTCATTTTTTCCAATTTTAAGTCAAATTCAAATTATATTTATGGTATTCAATATTTACTTTTTGATAATGCATTTGATTTATTAATACATTGATAGAGGGTATAAGACGGTGCATTCAAGTTTCACCGCACCAAGTGGATAATATACCGAGACAAAGTCTCGGTGCACCATGATAATAAGAAGTTGAGTTCGAGTCCCATTGATTTGTGACCAAAGGCAGCTTAGGTTCTAGTCCTAATACACTATAGTGATGATATAATAATGATTAAAGCAAAATAATATATTTTTAACTAAAACTCATGAAATCTGCCCACTTGATTTGCTCCATTCTCTTATGTGAATGTGGTAATAGGGTATGATATGTCTGAAAAATGACAAGTGGTTGAATGTATCAATATGACTGTGGCAAATATTAATGGTCATCATTGCATTAATTAAAAGGAAGAACATTATATTTCTTAAGATGTTCCTTTAAATGTGAAGATAATTTTTATCCACGAAAGTGGTATGAAAAGATATTGAGAATATTTTTGTTGATGCAACCCGAATTTGAAAAGTTTTGTAAATCCTCCATCAATATAAAAAAATATAAAGTGGTAGTACATTTGGCACATTTGACCTTTTAAAGTGATGTTGAGGCGGGTCAAATAAATTTGATAATGTCAAAGTAGGACTATTAAAAAAATTGTGGAGCATTTACAAATGATTATGGTTATATATATATATATATATATATATATATATATATATATATATATATATATTGAAAAAAAAAAATATTTTGACATGAATGGTCATTTTGATCATATACTTTGAGTACTACACAATATTGTGATATGTTTTATCATAAACTATTGGAGGACAAGAGAAATAAATATTTTTTTTCTATAAAGATTGTGGTCATGACCAAAATAAATATTTGTAACGACCTGATTCCGTCGCAATGAAAAAACCAATAAAAAGGAATTGGGGCCAGAAAACTCTTTCGTAGTAACTTGGAATTACCCAACCTAGTCCAAATTTGGAAGAAATCAACTTCATTAAGGTGTAGGGAAAATCTAGTAATGAATAAGAGATCTAATTATGAATTTAATTACATTAGTATATGAATAAGACGATAAGCAACCCGTAACTCTTTATGAAATCAAATTTGGGCGAGTAGAACTCCTTAAAATGATCTTTTCGTAAAAGAGTGCATTCTGCCTCAGTCGGGGCCGCTGTAGCGGGTCAGACGCGACTTGAAATCACTAATAAGCTCCTAACCAATCATATTTTTTTTTGACTTTTAGGTCTAAGGAGGCGACCCAGACGAGTTCTTGACAGTTTGTCACCATTCTTGAGGCTAAAGGCAAGGTATTAACACTCTGAATCTGATTTTCAATATGTAGAACCTATTTTCTTGGGTTATTACCAATGGGGGAAGGGTTTTGATCTAAGAATTATGGTGGAAAAAGCCATAATTAGGATATTAAGATCTTGGGTTGTCTAGGGTTATTGGGTTTGTTATAATCAGATCAATTAAACCTTTGATTATTGATCCTTTGGGTATATTAGTAGTTATAGACCTAGAACAAGTTAAAAGAATCTGTAAAAGGAAGATTCACGTGTCTTAGGGGATTCAAGCTTGTATTCGAGGTAGGTGATGATTGTGATTTCATGTTGTTGTGATATATGTTTTGTTATTTCTTCATTATACTGCATGTATGGATGCGAATGTTGCATTATTGATCACACACTATGTAAATTAGTATGAACGAATTAAGCCATGAATCACCTCTTGTTGTATGATCTTGATGATGTACTTGTGTATGTGATTGTGGTGTGTTTATGAGATCGGATTGCCACATTCCGACAAGCTAACTTGGACCGAATTACCACGTTTCCACATAAATATTGGATTGGGTTGCCAAGTTGCGGCACAATTATAGAGTCGAATTGACACATTACAACAAGCTAACTAGGATCGGATACCACGTCGGTGCACTAACAGTTTGAGTTTGAGTTCCATGAGAGGACCATTGCATTGATTATGTAGATGCAGAATATTTATTCGATCTGCATAAAGCTCAATCGCAAATGGACTATTTCTTTGTATATGGGGAACAACAAAATCTTGACATTCAATGAATCAAATAATGTAGAAATAATATTTATCTACAAAAAAAGTCAAGAGTGTGTTTGGTTAGAATCATGATTTGTCATACTCAAAAAATATGTGATTTTCTTTTTAAAAGATATGTCAGCCACCATATACGAATATAATATATAGCTTAATTGAAGGGAGGATACAATCAAAGGAGATCGACAATATATTTCACCAAAAGTCTTCTTCACACATAATCTTCAACAGAATGGTGATATAGATGTTCAAAGACCCATTCAAGTGATAATCTTGTAGACCTATTCACTAAGGATTGTCAACATCAATATTTGAGAAGTTGTGGTTTAAGATTATAATGCATCGTCTCTAAGATATCAAGTCATGTTTTTATCAGGAGGAAAAAATTACGCGTTGTACTCTTTTCGTTAACAACGGATTTATCCCAATTGGGTCTTCCCGATAAGGTTTTTAACGAGGGAGCATTCAAAGAGTATTGAAATATATGTGCACTTTTTTTTCTTCAATAGGATTTTTTTCCACAGGGCTTTTTCCTAGTAGATTTTTAACGAGGAATATTATCTATGAATATCTAAGGGGCAGTGATATAAAATATTATATTGTGGATGTCCACTACACCAAGAAGTTACTCTTACCCATTATATCCATTACTTTCTTCCATTACGAAGATAACCTCCATAACCTCCAACTTTATAACTATTATTCTTATAACCTTTCACTTCCATAACCTCCTCTATTATATTCATGTTAATGTCATGTTTTATGGTAACCTTTTATATGCATCTATATTACACTATTAATAGAGGCATAAGGGTTAATAATATAGAAACTTGAAGTCTTGGTATAATAAAAAAAATCTCATCTCTTCTCTCCCTATTTCTATTAATTTTATCTTTTATATTTCTTATCTTATTTGCTTTTTCTTTACGACAAAAACAATTTAATTTAATTTTTTAGTACTCCCTAATTGTCCCTATTAACTATTGCTTTATGGCTAAAAAACATGTCTCTTCTTCTTGAGGTGAAAGTAGTGTATAAAAAGTGAAAGTAACAGTAGAGAAAATTGTCCTTTTTTAAAAAAGCAATCACTTACCAACACAAGTTCCGGTAGAAGAATTCAGTGAAGAAAATAACAAAAGGTTATATTGTGATAGCTTATTCATATTAAATTCGTTATATTATATTGTTTATTTATATTGTAAATTCATGATCTTGAATACTGCTTCCACTATGCGTATTCCAATAGTTGATTCGATGTTAAATTTGAATCTACTTCCTTCTTTTCATCTTATGATTTGTTCCTAGCAATTTGGTCATTGATTGATTTATGTTGATATTCTATTCCTTTTATCTTCTTTACTTTTGCCTTGTGCACTATGTCCTTTTACTTGGTGCACTATCTTCTTTCCTACTAGAGCATATATGCCCTTCATTTTAGCGGAAGATTAAATAGTACACGTGACACAATCTAATCCATCGATCCAATTTTAATATGTCATGACTCAGGGTGTACCCCCTAGATATAACACGGCGTACTTAAGCCTAGATGAAACAAACCCAGGGACCTTATAAAGGTACCAGGATCTCAGTGTGATGAGCCGGTTGACTGCCAGTTGGAGACGGTACAGAAAGTAGGTGCACTCTTCCCAACGGCGTCAGAAAGTGGGACTTCTCCAACCAATGACAAAGAGTTTTAGGAAAGTGACTTGTCCATATAAAAGTCACTTTCCTAAACATCATGTGTAGTTTTGGCAAGGAGGTTTCCACGTAAAATTGTTGTGTTGTTCAAACTTCATTTAACTTTCTGTTTATACTTATTAGTGTGTCAAGGGACCTGGTCCATTGACTGATAAGTGAAAGCACATATTCTATCAAGTGGTATCAGAGCAGGCACTCTCTATTTGGTTAACCCCAAGGAAGTGATATCTGTTCTAGAATGGCTTCTCCACTTAATCTATAAGAAGGTTAGTCTTCAACAAGACCTCCACATTTCAATGGACATTTCTACAGTTGGTGGAAAGTTAGAATGCATGATTTCCTCATGGCTGAAGACAGTGAGTTATGGGATATTGTACTAGATGGACCGTTTATTCCAATGATAGAAAAAGAGGATGGAGAGAAAACCATTCTTGTTCCAAATCCTAGACAAAAATACGATGAAGCTGATATAAAAAATATAGAAAATGGCTACAAGGCAAAAACTCTTCTTGTCTGTGGGATAGGAACTGATGAGTTCAATCGTGTTTCAGCTTGTGAGTCTGCTAAAGAAATATGGGATTGTTTAAAAACAGCTCATGAAGGAACTGAACAAGTCAAAGAATTAAAGATTGATATGCTTACCTCTCGGTATGAAAACTTCAAATTGAAGGAAGGAGAAACCATTCATGAGATGTTCACAAAATTGTCCTCCATTACTAATGAGCTGCGAAGTCTTGGGTTGAAGTACAGTCTTTTGAGTGTGTCTCAAATTTGTGACAAGGGAAATGAAGTCAATTTTACTTCTGAGAAGTGCACTGTGGTTAGTCTAACTACAAAGAAAGTAATTCTCACTGCTTTCAGAAGTAAAAAACATGTATGTGGCCAACTTAGAAATGTCTCATGGAGATGATTTGACATGTCTTAGTGCTCAAAATGAAAATGCTGATCTTTGGCATCATAGGCTAGGGCATGTGAGCTCATCTGTATTGAACAAACTGATTTCCAAGGACCTGGTCCGAGGTTTGCCAAAGCTGAAGTTTGCTGAAAATAAAATACGTGAAGCTTGTGTCAAAGGAAAACAAATCAGATCATCATTTAAGCCCAAAAAGCAAGTAACCTCATCAAGAACACTGGAGCTGTTACACATGGACTTATGTGGACCTTTGAAGGTTCAAAGCAGAAATGGCAAGAAATACATTCTAGTGATAGTTGATGATTACTCAAGATATTACAAGATTCTTAAAATCAAAGGTAGAAACACCTGAAGAATTGGTGGTGTTTTTCAAAATGATTCAAACTAAATTGAATCAAGTGATTTGTGGCATTCGATCTGATCATGGAACTGAGTTTGAGAACTCAAAACTGGATCAATTTTGGAGAATGGTACGAGTCATAAATTTTCTGCTCCAATAACTCCTCAACAAAATGGAGTGGTGGAAATAAAAAACAGAACCTTGGTGAACATTGCCAGAACTATGATTATTGAGTCAAATCTTCCTCAAAACTTCTGGGCTGAAGCTGTCAACACAGCATGTCATGTTACCAACAGGTGTCTGATAAGAGCTGTTTTGAATAAGACCCCTTTGAGCTGCTCAACAATAGAAAGCCTATGCTGAGCTATCTTAGAGCATTTAGGTGCAGATGTTTTATGTTGAACAATGGAAAGGATAATCTGGGAAAATTTGATCCTAGGAGTGATGAAGGAGTATTTGTTGGATATTCTTCATCAAGTAAGGCTTACAAAATATTCAAAAAAAGAACTCAATGCATTGAAGAAAGCATTCATGTTGTATTTGATGAAGATGGAAGCTTGAAGAACAATGGATCAAATGATGAAGATGAAGTGATCATGCTGTTCAGTTCACAGAAAATTGAAGGCAGTGAAGCTGATGCAGAACAACTGTTGAAAAATGACTATGATGATCATAATCATAGTCTAACTGTAGAGGCAGATGAAGTGGAAAAGTGTGATGAGGTACCTGGTACTATTCTGAATTCCAGTCAAAGTACATCAAACTCCCTAGAAAATGATGACACCCTTGATGAAGAAGAACATGCTGATCAGCTCAACCAGTCTGTTTTAAGACCAAGATGGAAACATAGTTCATCACATACTCTTGATAATCTTATCTCTCCTTTGAACTCTGGAATTCACACTAGATCAAAAACAAGAAATCTAGTTGCATTTTCAGCATTCATATCATCTATTGAGCCCAAGAATGTGAAAGAGGCATTAAGTGATGCAGATTGGATCAAACCAATGCAAGAAGAACTTTATCAGTTTGAAAGAAGCAAAGTATGGTACAAGGTTCCTCGACTTGTAGGCAGAACAGTAATAGGAACCAGATGGGTTTTCAGAATCAAGCTTGATGAAAATGGAGTGATTACTAGAAACAAATCCAGGTTGGTTGTTCAAGGATACAATCAAGAAGAAGGAATATACTATGATGAGACTTTTGCACCTGTTGCAAGGATGGAGGCTATTAGAATTTTAATAGCTTTTGCTGCATTCATGGGTTCAAGCTGTATCAAATGAATGTCAAAAGTGCATTTCTAAATGTGGATCTAAAAGAGGAGGTATTTGTCATACAACCTCATGGGTTTGAAGATGCTGAGCTACCAGATCATGTGTTCAGATTGAATAAGGCTCTGTATGGTCTGAAGCAAGCTCCTAGAGCATGGTATGAAAGGCTGTAAAAGTTTCTACTGAAGAATGGTTTCAAAAGAGGAAGATAGACAATACTCTATTCTTATTAAAAAGAGAACAAGAATTGCTTATTATTCAAGTTTATGTGGATGATATAACTTTTGGAGCTACTTCAGAACATTTGTGTGAAGAATTCTCATCATTAATGGGAAAGGAATTTGAAATGAGAATGATGGGTGAACTGACATTGTTCCTTGGTTCACAAATCAAGCAATCATCAAATGAGATTTCAATCTGTCAGGAAAAGTACATCAAGGAGCTGCTGAAGAAATTCAATATGTTCGATTCCAAACCTATTGATACTCCCATGGGAACAAATTCCAAGCTTGTAGTAGAGGAATCTGATCCTCATGTGAATCAAACCATGTATAGGGGAATCATTGGATCTTTGCTATATCTGACTGCTAGCAGGCCTGATATTGTCTATAGTGTTGGAATGTGTGCCAGATTTCAAGTATGTCCTCCTGACTCACACTTGAAGGCTGCAAAACGTATTCTTAGATACATGAAGAAAACAGGGGACCTGGTTCTCTTCTATCAAGTAGGTGACACATTTGATCTAGTTGGTTTTGCAGATGCTGACTTTGCTGGTTATCAAGTTGACAGGAAGAGTACTTCTGGAATGTCTCATTTCCTTGGACATTCACTCATTTCTTGGGGAACCAAGAAATAAAATTCCGTGGCTCTTTCAACTGCTGAAGCTGAGTATGTAGCAGCAGCAGCCTGCTGTTCACAATTGTTATGGATCAGGCAACACCTGGAAGATTTTGGGATAAACATCAAAGCAATTCCTCTTATGTGTGACAATACTAGTGCTGTTAGTATGGGGAAAAATCCAGTTCACCATAAGAGAACAAAGCATATTGATGTTAGACATCACTTTCTAAGAGACAATGTTGAAAAGGGGAATATTGTGCTTACATATTGTCCAACGGAGGAACAAATTGCAGACATCTTCACCAAGGCTCTCAGTAAGACCAATTAGAGAGAAATCGGCTGAAGTTGGGCATGATGATCTCTAAATGATGTCCTTAGCTTCCAACAGTTGAATTCCTTTGATGGCTAAATTTGCAATGCAGGTATCCTTTGTGTGAATAATTAAATATCTGAATTAAGATAAATTTTGTACCTTTTGTAGGTATACCTTCAGGAAGGACTGGCCTAGCAAAGACATGACTAGAACAACTAGGGAATAAGATAAAACTGTGGTATGGTACCTGGTGCCTGTCCAGGTTAGCATTTTTACATTAATTTTAAACTGAAAGTTATGACCGTTGATAATGCCACGTGTCAGTCATCGGTCATTCTGACCGTTAGTCCCATCGCTTATTCCTCAAGCGACACGTAAAATCATGGACCTGGCACCGTTTCAAGTCTTTTTAAACCTCCTTTACTCCTTTTTTGAAATTCTCATCCGTCCTTTAACATTCTTTCTGCTTCAAAAGGGAATCAAGTAAAAGTTAAAAGCCAAAATTTGTTCTTTCTTCTTCCTTTTTCTCTTCGAAAAGCTATTTTTTGTTCTCATTCTAGTCAAAATGTCTGCTCCTTCTACCTCCAAACAAATGCTCACTACTCTTAGTGAAATAGAGCCCATCGCTTTCTACTCTCCTTCGGCTGTGGAGTCCAGATCCAATGTTCCTTCGAGTTCTCAGAGAGATACACATGACAATCCGTTCTACTCCATAGATCTGAACAACACTAGCTTGCCTACCGGACCTGGTCCTTGCCAAGAAATGCTGCCTGATAATTTTTTTGAAGGAGATCTGCGTAGAAATAAAGCGTCTGAGTCTAACATCTTGGAAGTAAGTGAAGAACTAGTTATTGAAAGTCTAGCTATGATGAGGGAAGAGGCTAGGGCTGAGCATACTGAAGTTTTGCAGAGGGAAGTTCAAAAGAAAGTAAGAAGAAAAGGTCAAGAAACAAAAAGGCAAAAGATTCAAAGAAGGTTGAAAAAGCAAAGTCCAAAAAGAAAAGTTATGCAGGAAAAGGAAGATATCACAGGGACCTGGTGTCCGAAATAGGAGTTATGAGAGCGTCAACATGCAGGAAGTTGTTGACAGCCTGAGAAAGCAAGTCGTCTGGGCTGGGAGAGTCTTTGATATGGGAATAATCAATCTTCCCGGCATGGACTCTATTCATGATATGGTCGAAATTCAATCATGGTTGCATCTGTTCAACAGAAAATCTCCTATCCTCTATGAACAAGAAGTGCGTGAATTCTATTATAATATTCAATTCAAAGAAGATGGGAGTATCCTGACAAGGGTAAATGACATTGTTGTACATCTAGATAAGTGTCTGTTGAGCAAAATTCTCAGAGTACCTAGAGAGGGGACCGGGTCTGTGACTAGAAAAACTTGTTCTACTGAGTTTGTGTCCTTGGTTTCTAAGATACCCACAACCAAGGTTGCTGGGATTTTAAAGAAGGTCATGAAGAGCGAGTACCGGTTTGTGTTCGAATTTTTCAACAAAGTTCTCCTTCCTCATACTGAAAAGAGGACTTCAACAACTTCTGCTGACTTGATTCTGATGGAGATGTTGTGCAGATTCGAAGCTCTGAATCTCATAGGTCTTATGCTTGAGCACAACTACAAAACCGTCATCGAAAGGAAAGGGATTCATGGAATGGGATACAGATACTTTCTCACAGAAGTATTCAAGCATTTTAAAATTCCTCTCAGTGTTGGCAAGGTTGGGACGATGAAACAAACTGTTTCAGAGAGTACCCTGGTCGAATGTGAGTGTATTGAAGGGAGAGGCAATCCCAAGATCAAGATGGCTCAACTCATTGAAGATCAGGATCAACTCAAGCATGAGGTTGAGGAGCTCACTGTGCGGTTGAGTGGTAAAGAGGCCGAAATTGCCATACTCAAAGCAGAACTACTTACTGCACAGACTGAGGGACCTGGTACTTCCGTGGTACAAGCTCTGGAGAGAGAGAATGCAGAGTTGAAGGCCATGATTACTGCCTTACAGGAGAAGGCAATTAAAGATAATGATGTTGCTAATGCACGACTCACTCTCATTATCCAGTCCCTGTCTCATCAACCTCCTCTTTCCTAGCTTGTTAAAAAACCTTTCCTGTGTCTTTGTTTTTGTGGCTTATCTTTGTGTAATTGGATTATCAGTTTGACTTTAATGTACTAAATGTTATTGTGGAATGCTAGTTAACTTATTCCTCTAGTGTTCTGGTTATAATCTATTGTGAATGCTTTTCCTTTACTGATTGATTTCTATCTAGCTTTGATCTTATTTAGTAATACTGTTGACATCATTGGTTAACTGCATGTCTTTTTTATGATGCCAAAAGGGGGAAGTAAAACTGGTAAGTAGCTAAATGAGTATGTGTGTGGGGGAATACAGTCAGGGGGAACAAAGTGAGGGGGAAAATAGTGAGGGGGAACAAATCTGGAGTGGTGTCTGAGAATATTGTTTGTCATCATCAAAAAGGGGGAAAATGTTATTTGCAGTTTTGATGATTTGACAAACTTAGGGACCTTATAAAAGTACCAGGTTTCTTACTTGAGTGTTGCAGATGAAACAAACCCAGGGACCTTGTAAAGGTACCAGACTCTCAATGTGACGAGCCGGTTGACTGCCAGCTGGACACGGTACAGAAAGTAGGTTCACTCTTCCCAACGGCGTCAGAAAGTGGGACTTCTCCAACCAATGGCAAAGAGTTTAAGGAAAGTGACTTGTCCATGTAAAAGTCACTTTCCTAAACATCATGTGTAGTTTTTGCAACTTGACATAGAACTTTTCAAGAACTCTTGCAAAGGCTATTACCAAACAAAGCGGCAGAATTATTCTAACAACAATAGACCCTGGAGCGTTCAGTGTAGTTGTTTAAGAATATATTCTATTTGTCTTACATTGTAAACTATTCCTGAAATTATAAAGGAATCAGTGAGTAGTGTTGAAATTCTAAGTTGTCTAGGTGTGGTAGCTTAGTGGGTAGATTTATTTCTACTTAGTCTTGTTAAGCAATAGAGATTATTGCTTGAACGTGAGATTAAAAACTTCTTCTCACATTTGGTGTAATCGTGTTTCACTTTTGCTTGTGAAGACTAGTGAAAACGATTGAAAATCCTGTGAGACAGATCTTGGTTTTACTCCCTTAAGCAAGGAGGTTTCCACGTAAAATTGCTGTGTTGTTCAAACTGCATTTAACTTTCTGTTTATACTTATTAGTGTGTCAAGGGATCTGGTCCATTGACTGATAAGTGAAGGCACATATTCTATCAGGGGTCTCATACAATCCCTTAGCATAATCATAAACATAAGTACATAAAAAGATGTGAAATTTAAAACTTTTTACAATAGAAGTCTTTGTCTCAAAGAAACCATCTATAAAATCGAATACAATCCTAAGGATGTAGCCCTTAAAATCATGTTCTTGAAAATGAAAATTACAAAGGAACTAGAAATGAATAAAATCTTGTTCTTGGACCATTGGGAGTCACCAAGCATGGAGAATAATCAACCCAAGCTTTTCTTGAAAAGAGAAGTATACCTTAACGATCGAAATCTGCACTTATAAGAAAATGCAGATAATATGGCTTAACACAAAAATTGTACTAAGTATGAAAGCCAAGTATAAAAATCCTTAAAATATGCTCAAAATGGACATTTAGTTAAAACCAAGCTTTTGTCAAGTTTAAAATTCATCATGCATATTTGTGAAGGAACATAGGTCAAACCAACACATACTTATCTTACCTTTGCCTCATCCATATCCAGTGTTCATAAGCAAGGGAATATTCATTTTCATAACTTCTAATAAGTTATCTCATTCGTGTCAACAAATCATATCATGCATACATAGATTCACATATCATTATAGCATAATTATAGAATAAGGAAACCACACCATAACTCCTTTATAATTTTACTTGTGCAATGTACAAGTGAAGTACCGTACCCCACTCTCACTAAGCAAAACTCAGTATGAAGTCATATGTATAGCTTATATTCATGTTCATGTTCATATTCATGGTTTGTACTCATGGTTCATATTCTTGTAAAACATGCATTAACTCATAAAGTATCACGTTATCAAAGCACATACCACAATCACTCTCAAAGCTTACTTGTGCAAGACATAAGTGAAGTCTCATGACCTCACTCACACTAACTAAAACCCTTTAAGTAATCATAATACATATCTCATGTTCTTGTTCATAGTTCATATGCTTGTGCTTTTCATATAATGGATCATGTTCTTTTCATGTAAGGAAATATAGCCTTAACCAACATAGGCCAGGTGAGCTACATGAAATCCGGTGTCATGCCTTACACCAGAAAGAGGTGTCCTACTTCCCTAAGGTATAACTAATATATTTAGCATTTAGGTGTATCGACTAACTAAATACCTACGAACACATAGTTATGAGATAAGAAGATTGCCAGTATAAACCCGAACTAACTGATATAAAAGGTTTCCATCTCATGCGATAACCATATTGAGAACCCAAAATTACAAACTTATAAGGAAGCCATGGGGAAGATGGACTAAATGGCGTAAAAGCTTCCATCTCATTTTTATATCCTATTGGTTCTAAGATTAATTCCCTTTAATATTCATGTTAAGTCTTTTCTTAAGTTCATGTTCAAGTAAGAATACACTAGGCACTCAAACCGACAAGGTGTCATAATAACTCATGGATTCATTAGGTGAAAATGTCCTTTTAACCATAGAATCATCAATATGTGATTTCAGAAAAATATCTTTTATAAGTTTTTGGACCTTTTGAGGGTTGCCACTTTTTTTTTTAGAAAAAATAAGAAAAACTTAGTTTTCGAAAAGATTTAAACAGAAAAACCTTAAGAAAACTTTAAAGGGGTTTGAGGATTCCTATTTATATTTTAGGAAGGTTTTTACGACACCTAAAATATTCGCTAGCTTGCGATTTTTCAAAAACTAGCTTTTGGTTAACTAAATGATATAACTTAATTTTGAGTTAGAAGATTATTTAGAGTTTGTTTGAAAGTGAAGTATTGATTATGATCTAAGCGAGATTTGACTTGCAAAATTTACTTTTTAAGTTTATTTATATTTGGTTGATTTAATTATAATTTTAAAACGAGATGACGTCTCCTAGAGATTTGAAGTTTCCAACCCTAAAGATAACGATAAATAATAACAAACATATAAGCGATAAAGTAAAAGGGAGAGAAAGAGAGAGAGAGAGAGTTGGGTCAAAATCCAGTTTCTGTCCGCCTGGACTGGTATTTGGACCCATTTCGTTTCGAGTCTTTGACCCATCTCAACGGTACCTGTCCTAAATTTTTGCAATACAATAATGATAAAGATACAAGGGCTTAGGCCCAAAAAACAAAATACAAAAATTTAAAATAAATGATAGGCCTTTGGCCCAACTTTCTCATTTCTAATCCGTTTCTGAATTCTCCAACTCCAACACTTGTGCATCGATTTGTGAGGACCTACTCCTTATCTTGACACTTGACCCGATACACTCAAAGAATAGAACTCGAGCCTTTATGGATCACTCGATGTACGGGGAAGGTAACAAGAATACATAATGAATTCGAACGGATTTCACATGCCACAAGAATGATGATAAGGATTAGTATTTAATAACATCATCTTAAAAAAAACTCTGACACGATAGAAAAAATTTCTAATTATTCCATAATTTTTCCGAAAGGGACACAATTAAACATGTTTCCAGCAAAACAATAAAATATGAGAGAATAATAAGGCATCCCAATTACCGTAGCCACTTTACCTATGGTCCTAAAGGGCAAGGAAATCCACCACAAATATAATAAGACATTTCATGGATTTTGACGCCTTTATACATTTTTATCATGCTGGAAAATTACGACGCATATGATATGACATAACGATAATGGTCACCTTTATACATTTTTATCATTTTGGAAAATTACGACGCATATGATATGACATAACGATAATGGTCAGGCGCAAATTATAGCGAATCAATGAATAATGACAGTATCGGATGTGACATACTTAGCACATGCCCAAGGTAGTGTAAAACATATGCTAAACTTAATAGTAACATCAAACTTAAACTATAATTTTCGCCATAGAAATGGGAAGTCCCAAAATTGAAACACTAATATATATCGGGGAGGGTTAAATTGGGTGTCAACAACTGTCCCTCATTTTACTTGGACTGATGCAAGAAATTCGAGGAAAATGATATTGACCAATCCAATTTTGACAGATCACAAATTCATCTTTCCGACGAAAAATTGATACGGACTTTAGGAATTATGTCCGAGCTCCGAAAATGGGTTTCCTACATATGTTAGGCTATATTAGAAGTCAGGCCACTTGTAGTTCGATACGCTTGATTTGGAGCACGATTTGAAAGAATTTTCGATACCAGATTATGAAAGGACCGAAATGTTCAGGACAAGAATTTGAGGGCGAATGTTTGAATACAACCGAGCTTTCAACATTGAGACCGCGTATATATCCTTAAACCTTAGGAATAAGGCTGCTTGTAGTTCGACTCGATCAATTGAAAAGGAAATCTATTATGCTAGATAACCCTTGGTTTTGGACGAGTGACAAATTAAGTTGAGTATGAAAAGGAGGCTTGTAACCTCTTTGCCATGAATGTGACACGCTTCACACGCATAATTAAGAGTTTACATGAACATAATTTCTTAAGCTCTTGGCGCGTCGTCACTCAAATTAGGAACTTGCTTCCGACAGACCAAAATTTTGGGATGCGAGATTGAAACCAATAAACCTAAAAAAACACATGCCTTTTGAGAGGGGTGTGGTTTGATTATGGTGGAAGTCTCTCCTTTACTCCCGTTCTAAGAGTTTGACACTCCTCTTTGGACTATGTCCCAGTTCGCTGCCATGAAAAAAGTTCCACGTTGTGCTGCATCTTTTTTGATTTCGTCCGCACCTGTGGTATGTTTTGGAGAATTTATCCTTTCAGATGCTCTCGACAAAGACTGAGATAAAACTCGTCAGCATAAAAATGCAATTTAAATGAGAGATAGTGTATTTTATCGTGTTGACACTTAATTTCTCTCCTCGACATTTGATGTCAACTCGATTGGGTTTGACATAAAGTAAATAAAGCTTATGTCTTATGTTTGCAATCTTCAATGTATTCTTCATTTTATGTCAAAAATGAATAGAAGTTGATGCAGTGTTAATATTTCTCTTTGTCGTTTTCGATAATTCTCTTGGCACTCACTCTTGCCAAATAAAAGATGCAGTTGATGTTGAGGGGTAAATATTTCTCTTTAGATTCATGATTTCCTCCTCTAGCAGTGCATGATTTCTCTCTCGTAATGCATGACTTTTCCGCGATACATGAATTTTCTCTTGCAATGTATGACTTCTTCTCCGCAATGCATGATTTGTTTTCCGCAATACATAAATTTTCCGCGATACATGAATTTCTTCTCGCGATGTAGGAATATTTTCTCATGATGCATGGATATTTTCTCGTGATGCATGACTTTCTACGATGCATGAATATTGACTCGCGATGCATGATCTCCCGCGATGCATGAATATTAACTCGCGATGCATGACTTTCTAATGCATGATTTTATGCGGTGTATGAATATCTTCCCGTGATGCATGATTTCTTGCGAAGCATGAATATCTTCCCGTGATGCGTTAATATTAACTCGCGATGCATGATTTTCTGCGGGGCATGAATATCTTCTCTCGATGCCTAATTTTCTCGAGGCATGAATATCTTCCCGCGATGTGTGAATATTAACTCGCGAAGCATGATTTTCTGTGGGGCATGAATACCTTCCCGCTATGTTTGATTATATTCTCTTGATGCCATCCTTGGTACCAAATGAAGATAGTTCTTTATTTGAGCGACATAGTTATCTTCTGGGTGCCTTCTGGATAATCATATTGTCTCAATTCATAATAAAACTAAAATGACCCCTCTGATAGTATATCATCTCAATCGGCAATCGAAACAAACAGACCTCCAGGTAGTGTATCATATCAAATGAAATCACCAATAAAATGACCAATCTAGTAGGGACACTATCGTATCCTATAATGTGATGCATATGACGTCCTTGACGAAAAACCATAGACTATCTTTTTTGGGGTTTCATTCAATTTATATTAGAATCTAGCTAGACGTTCCTTATAAACTTCATGTTGTTGGAAATCGGATAAAATAAAGTCATTCATATTCCCAAGTCTTCGATATAAGCAATATAAAATAATTCTTGTATCCATAGAAAAATTGTAAATTTTTGGAAATATTTTTCCCCCCTTGATTTCTCCATATTCGTTGATCGGAGGAATTTTCTGATTTAAACAAAAATATAAACCTGCGTCCATAGAAAAATCGTTAGTTTTAAAAACGAAGTGATCTGTGCCTATTTCTTCAGTTTTCTGCTTCTTCCCTACTATATCCGGTTGATTTTCTAATCTCCTGACTCTTGATAGATAAGACAAAATACCTTATGCCAAAACAAATAAAACATAAAGAGAAAAATCTAAAATAAATTAAAAGTAGTATTTTGAAAAAAGGTTATTGCCAAGTCATGTCACGTCAGGCTTAGCAAACTTCTTTTAATCTAAGTCATTCTAGAATGTCGATAAACCCATGTTGAAATTTTGACGACATCCTCAAAAATTCTGTTCGAGTTAACTGTCTTGATTTATCTTTAATTGTAGGTGAGTAAATCATGGAATTTTTTAGATACTCTAAAAAATTTTGTCCTAGTTGCAAACTACAAAGTAACTTCACTCTTGACTTGTTGAGGAGAAATCTTCTTCACGAGAGTTTTTTAGTCCCTCTCAAAATTCTGTCCTAGACTATTTTAAGGCAAAATAGAAATCTTATAAGAAATATGACCGAACCCTTGTGGCGCCTACGTATCCCGTTGAGGCAGAAATCAGGTCAGACGTAGTTCCCCTCAAACGGTTAACAACAATAAGAAATTTACAATGAAAACCGACCGAGGCTGACATAGGCCGCCTACGTATCTCACTCTTGAGAATTCAGCTTGAACGTAGTTCAAATACAAAGAAATATTAAAAGAGGCAAATGGGTGACCGAGGCCGACATAGGCCGCCTACGTATCTCATTCTTGAGAATTTAGGTTTGACGTAGGTCACCACAAAGGGATAAAATTTGAACAAAGCAAATACAAGTAAATAGAACAATTTCAAGTAAATGACAGAAATGCAAACTAAAGCTCACACGTAATATCTCTTGACAACATCGGTTTTGTCCATGCGGTGCCATCCATATCCGACAGGACCAAAGCACCTTCAGATAATACCTTGCGAACCATGTAAGGTCCTCGACAATTCAGTGCAAATTTTCCTTTATACTCGTCTTGGTGAGGAAAAATGCGCTTAAGGACCAACTTACCAATTTAAAATTTTTTGGCTCTGACTCTCTTGTGGAAGAAAATAATCATTCTCTGTCAATACAGTTGACCATGGCAAACAACAACCATTCTCTTCTCATCAATCAATGTCAATTGATCGATCCGCTTGCTGACCCATTCAACATTACTTAATTCAGCTTCTTGGATGATTTTCAAAGACGGTATTTTAACTTCAGTAGGTATGACCGCTTTTGTTCTATATACTAGCAAGTATGTAGTAGCTCTAGTCGACATTTTGACGGTCATTCGATAACCCAACAAAGTGTATGGCTACATTTCATGCCAACACTTCCTCATTTGCTGAATTTTTTTTCTCTCTCTAATTTCTCTCACTACAAATACGCGCTCTCTAGGAACTAAAGCAGCTAACTCCAACGGCTAGTTCAGCCAAATAGAGAAGGCGCGTGAGCCGCCAGAGGCCGCCTAATGGCGCCGGACAAGCTTCATCAGGGGCACATGAAGGAGAAAAACACAATACAATAAGAATCACCTGCTAATTCATCTCACAACTCTGGGAATTCGCCTTTGAATGAAGCGATGAACAGTGCGAACTCCAAGGAGGAAATAGCAAGGAATCGCAAATATATTTCCTCTGAATTCATCAGATTGAATCAAGAATATAGGGATAGAGGAGAAGATTCTCTCCATCAATGGCAACAACATACTGAAAAATCAGGTAATTTGAACCTGCCAATTGAGAGAAATGAAACAGCGACTTCTGGGATATCGCGAAAAAGCTCACTGAAACTCGATCACAAATTCGAATGGACTCTCAACTAATTTGAGGTGAAATACCTACTGGGGTTTGTTCCCCTTGGAAAGGCGCCCCTCCCACCTCAAATTCAGCCACAAAAGAGACTCATGTCATCGGCGACAAGAACTTCAATGATAGAGAAGTTGCGAAAAATATTGAAACTCAAAATCAAAATCGAACAACTTCTCAGTTGATTCATGAAGAAGCACCTATTGGGGTTTTCTCCTTGGAGAGGCGCCTCTACTGAATAAATTTCCACCCCAAATGATAGCCAAGTCACCAGAGACAAGAATTCCAGTGAACCGGTTAATAGTCGAAAGGAAGCAGTTGAAGAAGGGGAAATTGAGATAGAATCTGACTCCCAGAATATGCATAATACTAACACACCCAATCAACCTCCCCAAGAACACAATCTGATGGAAAATTATGTGCAACACAAGCCGGAAATCAAACATGGGAAAGGAATTGGAAAAAGCACAGCTGGGAATGTTATCAAGAGAAGTGATAGAAGTGGAAAATTCATCGCAATTCTCGTTTGGAATAAAGGCTACTGATACTACAACAACAAAGGAAAACCACTCGCAGACAGGTATGCAGGATAGCTCTAATGATCAAGGCAGAAATGGCAACAGGACGAAACAACAACAAATTGATAGGCAAGAAGAGAGGGAGCAACAATCAGGTCTACAAGCTAATCACAATGATCGAACTGTGCAAGTGGATATACAGGAACAAAAGCAGAAAGACAATGGCCAAAATAAGAATGAACAACAATCAGGTAAGTTTCTCAACTCAATCCTAACCAAAATCAGTATTATAATCATACTAGTATTGGCCATGCGCATGAAAATGCCATGGGAAAAGTAACTGATGAAACTATCAATGTAGTTCAGAATAATATGGCTACTATACTAAGGAGCCAAAATGAACACAATTAGTGGAAAAGGGATGGTGATCGGGGATATACAAAACAGAGCAATGTGGGAGAAACAAAGGTCCTACTAATTACCATAGAGAATTTCCAAAAATCTCGAGCAATTTTGATAAACAGAATCTTCATTCAAGAAACAATTCCTAGCCTATAACCCCACAAAAAGTGATGGATCCTAAAAGCCACCAGAACAACCAACAAGAAAAAATCCCTGAACCTGCTCCTTATACTATGGTTCAGACTTTAGCTATGAGATTGAGACATATTCATGCTGCTCAAGAACCTACCATTGTGCTAAAAAAGACTCCTAGACAGACTACCAAACAAGGACAACCTGTAGTCATTTTTGACATGTATGATTTTGTCCATGCGCTAGTTGTAGATTGTAAATTCACTTTGGTTTGAAAGTTCAGTGTAACTATGCCCAAAATGGAACTCATCAGTTAGAGCTTTATTCAACAAACCTAACTAAGTGGGGGGAGGGGTTAGTATAGCTCATTATAATTCTAGGCATGTGTTTATTGATCTTCAAAACGAGTTAGACTACAACACTGTTTGGACTCAACAAAGGATGACCATAGAGGGTAAGCTTATGAGGTTACAAGCTTGGACACCATTCTTTACACCTGAAGAAGAAACTCCCATTGTTCCAGTTTGGATACTCTTACCCGGACTTCCATGGCATTGTTTCAAGAAACCATTTCTGATCCCCCTACTAGAAAATATAGGTAAAGTGCTATATTTAGACACTGCCTCTATTACTAGAACAAGAGCAAGTAAGAAAAAAGTAAAAATGCAGATTGATCTAACTAAACCAAGGCCAAGACATGTGTGGATTGGATTAGACAGTGAAGATGATACTATAGGAATCTGGCAGCCTGTGGAATATGAAAACATCACACCCTATGGTGAGTATTGCAGACATCAAGGACATGAGGTAGAAGAATGCAAAACAAAGATGAGAGATGATGACTACAGACAAAGGATGGAAAAGGAAATGGAGAAAAAAGAAAGAAAAAAGGAGCAGCAAAGCCAAAAGGAGAAAGATAATCTACAAGTGCAGACCAAAGAGGTTGAGGAAAAAAGAAAACAAAATAACAGTGATAAGGGGAAGCAGAAACAAAAAAAGCAGCAAAAAGAAGAAGAGTGGCACATAAAGAGGAGGAAGAATTTCAAATCACAGGAAGAGAAAAACAATAAGACAGCTTGGAAACCAGTCCATAATCCTAATCAGTCAGCAAATGAACAAGTGCAAAACACAACCAAGCAAACAGGTAATCCTAATAATCTTCAATATAATTCTGCCGGTAATGTGTCTATGCAGAGAATTCATGTAGGAAATAAAGAGGAGAAGGTATACAGAAACACAACACCCTCACACGGAATTTCAAACAAAAGCACCATGAACACAAGAACAGCTGATCAACATCCAACACTCCAAAAATCAGGTGTCATAGCTATGCAGCCTAACTCTTTTGATGTCTTAAATGAGAATGAAGAAGTTTGTGGAGGTATGGATGGGGGGTGTCAGGAGGAACCTACTAACCTGCAGGAAACGGTTACCAAAGGGGGGAGTTTGCCTTATGTTATGCATGAGGGGTTGTACACTGAACTTGACCCAGACCTTAGAGCCTCAGACAACACTAGGGATTAGCAGAATCAAGAGGAACAACAACAGAATTCCCAACAGGTGCAGGCTGCGAAAATCAGAAAATAGAAAGTTGAAAATAACAAAGAAAAACAACAAGAAAGATTGGAAGAGGAAAAATGAAAGGACAAGGATACAAAGGCAAATGACAAAGGGAAGTAGATTGACAATTGGACTCCTGAAAACACATCCAAGAGAAAAAATAAACCAAGCAAACAAAAAAGGGATGCGGCTAAGAGGAGACAAGGTATACAACCGAATAGTGAGGAGGAACAAACTCAGGGAAAGGGAGAGGAACCATGTAAAAAATTTGTGATGATCAATGACAACCCGAGATTAGATATCATACCTTTGCAGACTAGATACATGACCCTTCCCCCAACAGAACCACCTGATAAGAGGCCACAATTAAGTCAGGTTAATACTACACCTTTGGTTGATGAGTATGTTGTGAATATCTCTAAAGATGAACTGGATAGAGACAATAAGTCTCTAGCTGATTCGGATGATGAGGATGAGACTAGTGAGGCTTTAATTAAAGCCTTCAGTCCTTCCAATGATTATATTGTAGAAGATGAACTTAAACAGGTTTCAAAAAAGCAAGGCTTATATCCAAGGGGGTTTAATCATGAAAAGTTTCACTTCAAGAATCAAGACATCAACACTGTCACTTCTGGAAGACCAAACAGTAGGTTATTCACCTCTAGATCTTCCCAATGATTTATACAATTATTTGGAATGTGAGAGGGATCAACACACAAGGGGTGTTGGAGAGGCTCAAAATGTTAAGGAAACTCCACCAACTATCTATCATCACTATCTTGGAACCCTTTTCAGATGGTGTTCATGTACAGAATTTCAAAATTCATTTGAATATGGATAATGCAACTAGTAACTACAATGGCAAGATTTGGGTTTTTTGGAGCAGTGATGTGGACTGTAACATTCTTGATGAATATGAATAACAAATCACATGCGACATAAAACACAATGAAATGCAGGAACAATTCATTACTACTTTTGTTTATGCAAAGTGTAAAGATTATCAGGATAATGAGGATACCAAACCTTGGTGTGCAGTAGGAGACTTCAATGTTATTACTGCAGTAGAGGAAAAATTGGGAGGGCCACCTTACAATATGAGGAAAATCATGGACTTTATAGAAGTTTTTGAAGCATGTGGCCTTGTGGACATTGGATTCAGTGGACACAAATTCACATGGTCCAATAAGAGAGGTATTAACCACAGAATTTGGAAAAGACTTGACAGGGCCATGGTTAATGACTTTTGGCTTGAATGTATGCCTCAAACCACCATCACTCACTTATCTTCTACAGGCTCAGATCATTGTCCCTTGTTAATGGAAATTATATCCAAAGATTCTCATCGCATCAAGTACTTCAAGTTCCTCAACTGTTGGGTGGACAACCCCCTTTTTATGGAAACTGTGCAGACTTGTTGGGATAGAGAGGTGAATGGTAATGAGATGTAGAGATTTCATCAGAAACTAAAAAGGGTTTCCAACACCGTTTGTTCTTGGTCAAAGGATGAATTTAGGGATATTTTTCAGAATGTCAAAATGTATGAGGAACAGGTTCACAAGGCTGAGGAGGAGTACATTACTCATCAAAATAAAGCCAACAGAAGTGCCCTACATGAAATTAATGCTAAATACATCAAATTCCTGAAGTTGGAGGATACTATTTTGAAACAGAAAAACCCAACTACAGTGGTTCAAAGATGAGGATACAAATTCTAAATACTTCCATTCTATTATAAGAGGGAGAAGAAGGAAATTATTTGTGCACAAGATTAACAATGAAGAAGGGGAATGGATTCATGATGAGGAGGAGATTGACCAGACTGCTTATGCTCACTTTGAGGAAATATTTACAGGTGAGGAGAAGCTTATGAACGAAAATACTTTGGACTGCACTCCAAGGATGGTTAGCCAAGAACAAAATAATCATCTCACCAGTATGCCCAATATGGAGGAGCTTAAAAGTGTGGTGTTTTCTATGAATCCTAACTCTGCAGCTGGTCCTGATGGTATGAATGGTTACTTTTTTCAGAAGTGTTGGCACATTATAAAGGATGATATAATGGGAGTCGTTAAGGCCTTCTTTAGTGGGCAGATGATTCCTAAATATTTCTCCCATTCTTGTATTGTTCTGCTCCCTAAATTAAATAATACAAACAAGTTAACTGAGTTTAGGCCTATAAGTCTGAGTAACTTCACTAGCAAGATCATTTCTAAAATAATGAGTACCAAAATTAGCCCTATTCTCCCTTCTTTGATTTCTTCCAATCAATCCGGGTTTGTTAAAGGTAGAATTATCTCTGAGAACATTATGCTTGCTAAGGAAATAATCCACCATATTAAGAAACCCAATGTTGGAAGTAATGTCATCATTAAACTGGATATGGCAAAGGCATATGACAGGGTTTCTTGGTCATACATTTGCTTGGTTCTAAGGAAAATGGGGTTTGAAGAGGTTTTCATAGATATGACATGGAGAATCATGGCCAACAACTGGTATTCTATTATTGTTAATAGTTAGAGGCATGGTTTCTTTCACTCTATAAGAGGTCTCAAACAAGGTGATCCTCTGTCTCCGACCCTTTTTTTTTTAGGTGTGGAAGTGCTATCCAGGTCTCTAAATAGGATACATGATCACCTGGACTATCATGGCTTCTTCATGGAGAGAAGGGGACCTCAAGTAAATCATTTGAGCTTTGCTGATGATATAATACTCTTTACCTCGGGAAGGCACAAAACCTTGAAGATTCTAATGAAAACTTTGAAGGAGTATGAACAGACTTTTGGGCAACTCATCAATGAAGGCAAGAGTCACTTTATGTTACACTCTAATGCTTTCAATAACACAATAGATAGAATTAAACGACTCACAAGCTTCAAGCAAAAGCAGGCCCCCTTATCTACCTAGGCTGCCCTTTATTTGTTGGCAGGCCTAGGAATATTTCCTTTTCTGATGTTGTTAACAAAGTTGTATGCAGGATTACAGGATGTCAAACCAAACAACTAAGTTATGGAGGGAAAGCGGTTCTTACAAAGCATGTGTTACAGGCTATTCCCATACACTTACTATCTGCAATAACCCCTCCATCATCTATGATTAAACAGATCTAAATGTTAATGACAGACTTCTTTTGGGGATGAAAGAATGGGAGAAAGAGATATCACTGGGCATCATGGAAGACACTTAGCTTTCCATATGAGGAAAGGGGAGTAGGCATGAAAAATTTAAAAGATATTAGCAAGGCTTTCCAATTCAAACAGTGGTGGAATTTCAGAACTAAACAAACATTGTGGGGTGACTTCTTGAAGGCAAAATATTGTAAAAGCGCCCATCCTGTTTGCAAAAAATGGGATACAAGGGGATCTCTGACATGGAAAAACATGTTGCTGAACAGACAACAGGTGGAACAACATATCCATTGGAAACTGCAGGCTGGAAATTGCTCCTTTTGGTGAGATAATTGGCTTGGAAATGGTCCACTTGCACAATTTCCCAGCAATAGCAAAAGATACAACACAACAACAGTAGCTGAGTTCTGGGATGGAAGGAAATGGGACTGGAACAGGTTGATAGAACAGGCTCCATCCACACAATTCTTCAACATTGTCAACACAGAACTTCCCCCTCAACAGCATCTCCCACATCAGGCAGCCTGGAAGCTCAACAGCCATGCCATCTTCACTTGTTCTTCAGCTGGGGAGGAGATTAGGGAAAAAAGGGTCAAGCACCAATTTAATTCTTTGTTATGGCATAAAAACATACCCTTTAAAGTTTCTTTTTTATTATGGAGGACCCTAAAAGGAAAACTCCCTACTAATGACAAACTAACTACTTTTGGCATTGAGCCATCAAAATGTTTTTGTTGTGTTGATAATGCAGGTATGGACAACATTCAACACATCTTCATCTCAGGACAATTTGCTGCCAAAGTATGGAACACCGTTGCAACCACAACAGGGATTGAACAAGGCTACCAAACACTGCAGCAGCAACTGCAGAGCTAGTGGTCAACAAAGGCCAACAATGCTGCACACAGGCTGCTGCTACAGGTCACCCACATCTTCATTTGCTGGAGCTTATGGAAAAACAGATGTGCAGTCAAATATGGGGGTAAAACAACTAATATTAGCAGGGTAAAATATGCCATTTACAAAGACACTTACAAGATGTTGATCATAGCTTTCCCTCATATCAGCTGGTCAGCCAAGTGGACAGATTTGATCCAGAAATGTGAAGGATGTATCCAAGACACCAAGGTGAGTTTGGTAGCTTGGAACAAACCCACAGATCAGTGGATTAAAATCAACCACTTATGGTAGTGCTCTTGACAATCCGGTGAGGATAGGGGCTGGAGGTATCTTGAGGGATAAAAATGGCCAATTGTTGATGGCATTTGCAGCAACACTTGGGGTAGGATCAAACAATAAGGCAGAGATGGAGGCAACCTTTTTTGGTCTGACTTGGGCATTGGAGCCTCACAACTCAGCTAGATAGGATTTAAAAATTGATCAGCCAGACCCATAAATTCAGGTGCATACATGTCTATAGGGAGGCATACTGAGTTGCTGATGCACTGTCTAAACACAACCCTCAAACAACCAATTCTCAAGTGTACTCCAGTCAACACCAATTACCTAAGGAAGCAAGAGCTTACTATCAAATGGACTTAATGGAAATGCCAAGTTTTAGGAGGAAGAAAACTAAGAGAATTAAAGAGCCTCCATGATTTTATCTTTTCAACTTAGCTATAATTCAAAGAATTATAGCTTCTTTGAATAGAATAGAATTAATAGGATTGTCGGTATTTATGTTTTTCAAATGTAAAGGGAGAGTCTCCCTTGTTTATGTTTCATAGATGCTATGTAAGGAGAGGAGTCCTCTCTTCTAGGTACTTAGTGTTTTTTATTAATCTTTTGTGTAAGGAGAGGAGTTGAGTTCCTTTTTGGAAAGTTGACTCCAAACCATCATATTTTGGAGGTTTAGTTTATGCCCCCTCCGTGTACTTATTTAGTTATTAATTTTAAGGCCTGGGGGTGTTGCTCAGCCCCTACCCCCCCAAGGGTATTTAAAAAAACATTTCATGCCAACCTCGGTGATTGTCAATCATTTTCCTTAAAATCTTCTTGATATTCTTATTTGCAGCCTCTACAACTCCATTCATTTGAGGACGATAAACAGTTGAGTATCGGTGACTAATCTTAAATCGCTCGCATATATCTTTCATCAAGTAACTATTGAGATTTGCGCCATTATTAGTAATGATGAATTCTACTACTCCAAACCTGCATATCAGATTGTTGCAAACAAAATCAGCTATAACCTTTTTGGTCACCTACTTGTATAAAGCTGCTTCAACCCACTTGGTGAAATAATCAATAGCAACCAAAAATAAATCTGTGTCCATTAGAATCGACCGACTATATTGTACCGATGACATCCATTTCCCAAGCTACAAACGGCCAAGGCGAACTTATAGTATGAGTTCATGAGGCGGTAACAATCATGCTCCATAGTCATCCAGAAATAACCGGCTCAAAGGATCTTCATTGCCAAAGTGATCCCATTCATGTGCGTATCACAAACTCTGGCATGTATTTGTTCAATAAGCTTCGCAACTTCTGCAGCATTGACACATTTGAGAAGACCTGAATCTAGAGTCCTCCTAAAGGACTTCTCGACTCAGAAAGAAGTTGAGGGCCATATGGCATATCAATTTGTTCTGGTTGGATGTGACATCTTCAGGATAACTGATATACCGTGGTTTCACGGTATTATTAATACTTTTCCCTTAAGTTTGGTGTGTCAAAAAGCCTTTTTGTGCTAATTTTTGTATAAGTTTCTCCTTATTTGCAGGAAATCTGTCCAAAGATGAATGCGGAGGTTTTTGAGTGAAGAAATGCAGAGGAGACTACCTACTGAGCTTGTGATGGTCCGTCATGCTCGTGACGACCGTAGGTGTCAGCGTAGTGTAGCTGCTGAAAGAAGATGGGGAAGTCTGACCAAGTGTGCGGTTATGGAAAGCGTGACTGACCGTCGTATCCATTACAGTCCGTCCTGCAGGTTTGTCATAAAGTTCAGAGAAGCAGTCCCAGTACCCATATTCCAAGAGTTCAAGTGTTTTGGAACGGAGACCCTCGACAGACCGTTATGCCTGTGACGATCCGTCATACCTGCCGTCGAGGGTAATGAAGAGAGCAGCAGAAGAAATTGCATCAAGTATGGGACGACGGAGTCCATGATGGTCCTTCGTGACCACGACGAACCGTCGCAATGTCCGTCGATCCAGCCGCGTTTTGACAGATTTCCAGGAAATAGAGTCCTTATGTAATTAGGTTTTTTTCTTTTATAAATAGTTCGAAAAACCTCGTTTTAGAGGTTAGACTCTGGATTATTTGGTTAGTCCCTTGAATTATTGTTAGACCCTTGATTATTTTTAGACTCTTTGTTAGACTATTTGTTCTTCAATTAATTTTAGTAATTATTGTTGGTGATTTTTGTTGATTAATCAAGAAAACTTTCGGATTTTACTCTTTCTCATTGAAGTAAGTGCATGAATTATTATACCATATATTTGAATATTGTGATTATGACTATGGGTAACTTAACTCGATAACTAGGGTTGTGGGAACCATAGGCAAATAATGAGGTAAAACCTAACTAAAATAACAATTCTAGAATAGTGTCTTTCATGTATTGATAATTCTTTCGCTTAGAAGTCTTTTTAAAGGATGGCCAACGTTAGAACTCGCCTTAATGCTACTGGTCGGACCAAGAAGGTAGATAATAGGAAAAGAATTATCAACATAAATTTAGTGCATACTATCTAATAGGCTAGTATTAATTGGTACGAGGTAATAACTTTGTCAAATATAGAATGATGCTTAATATGAGGTAAAGATAAGGGTTAGTATAGCAACACACGTAGCCAGACCAAGGTGCGGAGTGAAATTTTCTAGATGCCGGACCAAGGATTTAGAAATACATAACTTATCACTTTGCATGCAAGATACTTGGAAAGAATTGTTATAGTTAGAATTATCAAGTTATGAACATGTGAGGAACACGTAAACCCTAGTTACTTTGATTAATTGATTAAACTCCAACATTCAAAGTTGTTAATTGTCTCCTTTAGTTTCGCTAGTTATTTTCATTTATTTAGGAATAAAAACCCCTCTATTTATCATTTTTGCTTTCCAAGGAAGTAATTGACTGAATAATAGTAATAATAGATTGAAGTAAAGTCTAAACTATTTTCCTCGTGGGAACGATCCCAACCTCAATAGTTGGGTTATTTACTTGACACGACCGCTTTACTTCTTATTGGAGAAGAAAGTTTGCGCGTATCAAATTTTGGAGCCGCTGCCGGGGAAAGTAGCTTTTAGATTAACTTAAACTTATTGCTATAGTTTAGTTGATATATTCTTGATTTTACTTTGTTTTATTGTTTTTGATTCATGCAGAACCACCCTCCTTGTATGCCAAATACACGGAGAGCAAGAGAACCCCTGTTTCCCTACGATCATGAATTAGAGCGTACACTACGCAACATGAATAGAAACTTGCGAATTAATGATGATGATCCAAACTAGAACATCCCAGCTCCGGTTGATGTTCATGGTCGGTTGTTACCCGATGCTCCAGTTGAACACCAACAGAGGAGACAAAATCTCGCTCCACGGCCCCAAGCATACTACAGAGGCTATGACAACATAGTAGATCCGATAGGCCACTTGTCTTGCCTCCTATACCTCCAGGCCACGCCTTCGTGGTAACTAGTAGCCTGATGTAAATGCTCACTGCCAGAGGTTTGTTTTCAGGGCTACCTTCTGAGGATCCACATGCCCATATAGCTAAGGTAAGGGCAGTGTGTAAAAGCTGTGTAGGGAGGCCTGACTTGGACTTGGATGTAATAGGGCTTAGAGTGTTTCCTCTCTCACTGATGGGAGAGGATGCTATATGGTTCATTGAGCTCCTTTACAACCCAATTTTCACTTGGAACCGACAAAGGGATGTTTTCTTATCACGCTACGATCCGATCTCCAAGAAACTAAACCACAAAGACAGAGTGAAAAACTTTGTGGCACTACCAGGAGAGTCAGTTAGTAGTTCTTGGGATAGATTCACCTCGTTCTTGAGAAGTGTCCCAAATCATCGTATAGATGATGAGTCACTCAAGAAATACTTCTATCGGGGACATGATGATAATAATAAAGCGGTGTTGGACACTATAGTAGGTGGATCTTATGGGGAGTGTCCTTATGCTGAGATTGCTGAAAAATTAGAGAAAATCTCCCGGAATATTAAAGCTTGGAGTACTAGGAAGTCAGGTAACGGGAGAAATACCTTCGCAGTACAGTCCACTCACAACCTAGCCACAGATGAGATTCGTGAAGAAATGCTCAGATGAGAACTGAGCTTGGGTTGGTACTAAAACATATCACTGGGGTGCAGAAAAGATAAATGCAGTTAACTACTTGCCTAAACCACCACCTCCTAATGATGAATGCTATTATGCGGAGGACTCCTATGCAGTAAATGAGGAGATGAGGGGATTCTGACCGAGCGTCCAAGGCTCAAATCAGGATAATTGGTGCCAAGGTCAAGGGAACCAAGGTCGGATCTATGGTAACTATAACCTTGAGGGTCATTATGTCCGAGATGGAAACTACAACCGCGACAACAACTTCAATAGGGGTAACTACGATAACAGAAATGATAGGAATGGGCCCTATCTCCCTCCTCAAAATCGTGAAGTTACTCCTAGGGATTGTGGGGATAGTATGGCGCGAGTTGAGGGTATGTTGCACAAAATAATGAGGAGGTTCGATGCTAGTGATGAGCACATTAAAGAGTTAAGGTGTGATTTAGCAGGTATTGGGCAAAAAGTCGATACACATGCAATATCGATTAAGCAGATCGAGTTGCAAATGGCCCAATTATCTGCGACTGTGAACACACGGCAAACGGTCACTGTTCCTAGCAACACTGTCCAAAATCTAAAAAATGTTGCACACTGTATGACAATCACTACTCGAGGTGGTAAGCAAACCATTGGCCCATCTATGCCGTCTAATGAGGAAAAGGTTAGAAAGGATGATGATAAGGTGGCAAAGGGTAGTGGTGAAGCAGAAGAGAGCACTGGAAAAGATGCAGAAGTCCCTATGAAGGTAATTCCTATGCCTAGACCACCACCACCCTTCCCTCAAAGATTAGTGAAAAAGACTGAGGATGATAAATATCGGCGTTTTATAACAATGCTGAAGCAGCTTTCTATCAATGTCCCTTTGGTAGAAGCTCTAAAACAAATGCCCATTTATGCCAAGTTTATGAAAGATCTGGTTACAAAGAAAAGATCGGTCACTTTAGAGGATGATGATAGACTGCATCATTGTAGTGCTATTGCTACAAGATCTATCGTACAAAAGAAAGAAGATTCGGGTGCGTTCACTATTCCTTCTACAATCAAGTCATTACATTTTGCGAAAGCGTTATGTGATCTGGGGGCAAGCATAAATCTCATGCCCCTCTCTATTTACAAGAAGTTGGGTTTCGGTGACCCAAAACCCACTGTGATGCGGCTACTGATGGCTGATCGAACAGTGAAAAGGCCTATAGGGATACTCCATGATGTGCTAGTAAAAGTGGAGTCATTCATATTTCCGGCAGATTTTGTTATTCTTAATTGTGAAGTCGATTTTGAAGTGCCTATTATTCATGGGAGGCCATTCCTTGCTACAGGTAGAGCTTAGTTTATATGGAAAAGGGGCAGATGAAATTTTGGTTGAACAATGAAGAAGCACCCTTCAACATTTGTAGGTCCATGAGGCAAGGTGGTGAGCTCCAATCGATATCCGCCATATCCTACAAAGAAAAGAGAAGAAGGAGAATGAACAAAAAAGTGAAAAACAAGAGTTTATGGTTGGGGATTTGGTGCTTTTAGACAGTTCAAGGTTGCATTGGCTTTCGGGCAAGCTCAATTCCAAACGGACTGGCCCTTACTTGATTACCCAAGTATTCCCTCATGGAGCAGTTGAGTTAAAAACCAAGGAGGGAGTGCGGTTTAAGGTGAATAGAGAACGAATAGAACTCTATTATGGGAATACTGCATTGGTGAATAAAGTGATAGAGGCATACCATCTTGATGAAGGGTGAGTAATCAAGTATCCTCAGTCGTGCCGCGACGTTAAATCAGGCGCTTGTTGGGAGGCAACCCAATACTTATAGTTTTTTCTTTCTAGTAATGGTAGCATTTTCTACTAATCGATTTTAAATTTGCAGGCACATCACCAGGAAATTCTTAAGAAAATTACTCTGCAGCAGTCACTGACGGATATAGCGACGAACTGTTGCTCCTGCGACGAACTGTTGCTCCTGCGACGGATCATTGCTCCTGCGACAGACCGTCGCATGAATCCATCGTGCCAGGTATGTCTTTCTGTTATTTTCAAACTAGGGCACACGCGGCGGAACCAACGACGCACCGTCACAACCAAGACGGACCATCGTCGGGGAATCGTTCGTTAATGAAGCGTACCTGACCCGACCCGGCTGGGTTTTTTTAAAAAAAATCATCATTTAAAAACCCCACCCCTTCATTTCACCCAATTCTTTCACTCTTTCTCCCATTTCCCTCCCTTTTCAACTTTTAAAGCTCTTTTCCAACAGACCATTTTCCCCAAATTCTCCAAAATCCTCAAAATTCATCATCTACTAATTGGAGCTGTTGTTGTGGGTGTCTACTTGATCACCAAGTACCTTTACCTCTTGTTTTTCTCAAATTCTCAGGTATGTGTCTCTAATTTCTACTAATTTATATTGCATTTTTGTTTATCAAGTAGTATTAGCCTAGTTCTTCTTGATATATTCATTCTTTACCAAATTTTGTCTGACCTAGGTTAAAAAAAATTCCTCAAAATTGCCGCGTTAAAACCCTAGAAATAGGTGCTTTAGCATTGCTAGTTTACTAGGTATTTGGGTTAGACAAATGTAGGTTAAAACACTACCAATTCGATTTGGGTCATAGGGGATGAATGGGGCATCTCCAGTTCGGTCACTGAGTTACAGAACGAGACCCCGATGACGGACCGTCGTACCCACGACGGACCGTCTTTGGGTCCGTTCCCACCGCCCTAACACCCCACTGTCCAATTTTCTCCAAGTGTCCACTAACGGCCACATGCAACTGACCGTTGTTCCCACGACGGTCCGTCCTACACAACCGTTCTGGCTGTCAGAGACCCTATTCCTAAGGGTCTCTCACTTTTCTAAGTGTCCTCCAACGGACACATGCGACGGACTGTCATCCCTACGACGGTTCGTCCTGCACAACCGTTCTGGTTGTCAGAGAACCTATTCCTAAGGGTTTCTCACTTTTTTCTAAGTGTCCTCAAACGGACAACTACGACGAACCATCATACCCACGACGTTCCGTCCTGCATGACCGTTATGATGGTCATAGACCCCTCTCCTAAGGGTCTCCATATTTTTTTAAGTGTCCTCTGACGGACACCTAGGACCGACCGTCTTACCCGTGACTGTCCGTCCTGCACATACCGTCATACTTGTCAGAGACTCTCCTTTAGGGTTCTCCATATAAACATAGTCCAAGTAAGACACGACAGACCCCATAATGGTCCATCGTACTCACGACGAGACGTCACCTGGACCGTCGTGTTTCACTGTTACTATAGCAATGTCATTACATTTTAACTCTTTATTTATTTTGTGTGGTTTTGTTTGTCATGTTTGATCCTTCTAGTACTAATATTGATTCTTTACAGGTACTATCTATTATGGAACCAAAACAAGATCGAGTCTACACAGGCGGGCGATCGAAATCTATCGCCCCGTCTGCCCGCCTGGTCATTGGCTCTGATGATGAGGATGACCCTGAGTACGTTCCCCTAGGCACTTCTACGCCATACCGAGATGCACGTGCTGCCAGATCCACAACCAAAAAGGTGGCATCCGGCGTAGTCATTGCCTCGCAGTCTGATGAGGAGCGCACACTGACCAGCACACCTTTTGGGTCAGCTACCAATGAAGAAGGAGCGTCTCGATCCTTAGGAGTTTCGTGGTCGGAGGAAGCCTCCGGATCTTCTGAGGTACCGCCCCCGCCCCCGCTGCAGATTCGGCCCAGTCTGATAAGGCTGACAGTTCGGAATCCGCACCCGATTTACCAGCTCATGCTCTAACCCCGATTACTAACCAGCCCAACCAGTGGTGTGTCGACGGGCATTTTCAAGTCTATTTTGATGTAAAGTTCCTGAATGACAAAAGAGTTATGACTCGGACACTTACATTGGAGTGGCAGGTTTTAACGGGAAGTCTCCCGACGATGCTTGATATCCACAATCTCTTCCCAGACATCGACTGGAGTGGACAACACGTGAGTTGGGACGTTATAGTGAAGAGATGGTCCAAGAGTTCTATACATCCTACGTAACGACTCTCCGATCACAAATTGATAGGCGGGCTGCCCCCGCCAAACAGGCCGCACAGGAGCAGGTCCGAGTACGTGAAATTCAGGTTGATATCTCCCTGCCTGCCATCTGTCGGTTTCTATACGGCAAGGATGTTGATGCTAATCGGACCTCTCTCACTGCCGAGTTTGACTACCGATGGCATATTGTTAAAGATAGCCAATTCCTGCGTGAGCCATCGCTGAGAGAGACCACCAAGAGGTGGATGGCCCTGCACTTGTCCGTTGATAGAGAGGGTAGCGACTGGGTGACTGAGCCGAAGGGGGCCATCAAGAAGGCCAACCTGACTTCCACGGCGAAGTTTTTGTGGTTGATTGTCCGCCACTGCCTTTCCCCCACAGCCGCTGATAATATCATTACATGGGATCGAGCAGTACTGATGGCGGCGATGATAGCCGGGTTTGAGGTGGATTTTGCGTGGCTTAAACAGGCGGTCATGCACGAGAGGGCTTTTAAGGTCACAACTACTTACCCTTTCCCGTGCATGATATTTTCCCTATGCATGTCCGCAGGTGTGCCTATATGGCACATTGATCAGCTCAAGACCCCTCTAGGCCCTGTTGATATCGGCCTCATCAGGGATGAGGCCAATGAGTTGGCTCCACGCAGAGGGCCCCGTCCAGAGTTGCCTCCACTTGTTGACAATCTGGCTGATACAGTAGCACAAACCCGCATGGCTACGCAGGTGGCTTCCACTAACACTACCCCGGTTGAGTCTATCCCGGGTAGTAGCACTGCCCCGAGCTCCTCTCGCTCAGCCCCTTTACCCGCTCTGGTCCCGTTTGCTATGGTCCAGAAATTAAAGGCGCAAATGGCTAAACTTCTGCATCATATCCAGCCTTCGATGCAGAGGTCTATAGCCGAGGCAGAAGGGCGCGTGGAGCGAAGAGTGGTCCAGCACACAGAGCGGAAGATGGCTGAAGTTCATCAGCGCTTGGATTCTTTTGAGTTGCAGGTGCTAGACCGTCCAGCCCCTCCGGTGGATGTGTCGACCCTTCATGCTATGGTCCACAGTCTTCGCACAGATATTGATATGATCTTAGAGGCGAGGGTGCCTGAGTCTGAGGCCCTTCTACAAAGCCTGCTGAAGACACAGTGATGGCGGCCCTATTCGCCACTTCAGAGATTCCACCACATTCCCCTCGGGAGCATGCCAAGAGGCGTAGGGTTCGAGAGGAGGATGAAGCTCGAGCATGGAAGAAGGAGCGTCGTGAGATGGAGGCTGCGAGGAGAGCCCCGTTTGATGAAGAGGAGGCGCGTCAGATGAGAGCAGGAGAGTTAGCTGCTGGGGCGTCTAGCTCCTGAACTGTGGAGATAGCGGGAGGCACTACTGATAGTGCTGTTGATGATGAGGACACCACTGAGGGTGTCCAAATTACAGATGTAGTGGTTCTGGGGAACCGGACGCACCAGCTTGCTGATCATCGGCGCTTTGCTCCCCAGGTTTGCTTCACCTACCACTCTAGTATTTCAATTTTTTTTATGCATTGGGGAAAATTTCATGTCTTTTTGTTGGGGGTGGGTTAAATGGAAAGCGAGTGCTAGAACTTGCCTGACTAGTCCTCCTAAAAGTAAGTTGTAATAGACAATTAGGAAAGGATCATAGGCCCTTATTCAATATAGCCCATTTATAGCCTAAATAAAATAAAACCAAATGAAAGTTATCCTTCTTTGATCCAAATGATTTGAGCTTAAATTAGACCTTTCTTTTTCACCCCAACTGATCTTTTCTGGGAATAATGAAGAAAAAGGGGAAAATATCAAGGTGAAAGAATATGGGAAACTGGGCAAAATAGAATGATAGAAAATGGTATGTTTAGCCAATATGTCAAGGAGGGAAAAAAGTCACTAAAGTATACCTAAATATACCCTACCTGAACCTGAGCCTGTGTTACAAGATAAGAAAGTCCTATCGTGATCCTAAGGGTTGTATAGCGAACTTAAAGCAGTGAAAATAAGGGCAAGCTTATGGCAATAGTTATGCATGAGTGTGAATTTGTTCTGAGAGTGAGTGTTGAAAAGTAATTCTTATACTCAAACTGAAATCATTGTGTGAAAAATAAGGATTTTGCTTTGAAGTGAGGACACTAGTTACAATACCGAAAATATTAGCACCTTGGTGAGAAATTGAAGAGGATAGGTGTTAGTGCATGGTGAGTCTGTGTCATGGTCTGATTCCACATAATTCAAGCCTAATAGTGATAGCATGCATAAATATGATGAGATTAATCAAGATTGATAGCCAAATGATTACAAAGGATAAAACTTGGATACTATTGTACAAAGATTTTGTATTGAGTCATAGTGCGTCGCTTGAGGACAAACAAAGAATTTAAGTTGAGGGTGTTGATATACCGTGGTTTCACGATATTATTAATACTTTTTCCTTAAGTTTAGTGTTTCCAAAAGCCTTTTTGTGCTAATTTTTATGTAAGTTTCTCCTTATTTGCAAGAAATCTGTCCAAAGATGAATGCGGAGGTTTTTGAGCGAAGAAATGCAGAGGAGACCACCTACGGAGCTTGTGAAGGTCCGTCATGCTCGTGACGGTCCATAGGTGTCGACATAGTGCAGCTGCTGAAGTAAGATGGGGAAGTCTGACCAAGTGTTGGGTTACGGAAAGCGTGACGGACCGTCGTATCCATTACGGTCCGTCCTGCAGGTTCGTCATAAAGTTTAGAGAAGTAATCCCAATACCCATAATCCAAGAGTTCAAGTGTTTTGGAACGGAGACCCTCGACGGACCGTTGTGCCTGCGACGATCCGTCATACCTGTCATCGAGGGTAATGAAGAGAGCAGCAGAAGAAATTGCATCAAGTATGGGACGACGGAGTCCATGACGGTCCGTCGTGACCACGACGATCCGTCGTGATGTCCGTCGATCCAGCCACGTTTTGACAGATTTCCAGCAAATAGAGTCCTTATGTAATTAGGTTTTTATTTTTTTATAAATAGTTCGAAAAACCTCATTTTTGAGGTTAGACTCTGGATTATTTGGTTAGGCCCTTGATTATTGTTAGACCCTTTATTATCTTTAGACTCTTTGTTAGACTCTTTGCCAGACTATTTGTTCTTCAATTAATTTCAGTAATTGATTGTTGGTGATTTTTGTTGATTAATCAAGCGAACTTTCGGATTTTACTCTTTCTCATTGAAGTAAGAGCATGAATTCTTATACCATCTATTTGAATATTATGATTATGACCATGGGTAAATAGACTCCAACTAGGGTTGTGGGAACCATAGGCAAATAATAAGGTAAAACCGAACTAAACTAACAATTCTAGAATAGTGTCTTGCATGTATTGATAATTCTTTAGCTTAGAAGTCTTTTTAACGGATGGCCAACGTTAGAACTCGCCTTAATACTACTAGCCGGACCAAGGAGGTAGTTAATAGGAAAAGAATTACCAACATAAATTTAGTGTATACTAGCTAGTAGGCTAGTATTGATTGGTACGAGGTAATAACTTAGTCAAATATCGAATACGATGCTTAATATGAGGTAAAGATAAGGGTTAGTATAGAAACACACATAGCTAGACCAAGGTGCGGAGTGAAATTTTCTAGATGCCGGACCAAGGATTTAGAAATACATAACTTATCACTTTGCATGCAAGATACTAGGAAAGAATTGTTATAGTTAGAATTATCAAGTTATGAACATGTGGGGAACACGTAAACCCTAGTTACTTTGATTATTTGATTAAACTTCAACATTCGAAGTTGTTAGTTGTCTCCTTTAATTTCGCTAGTTATTTTCATTTATTTAGGAATAGAAACCCCCCTTTTTATCATTTTTGCTTTCCAAGGAAGTAATTGACTGAACAATGGTAATAATAAATTGAAGTTAAGTCTAAACTATTTTCCTTGTAAGAACGATCCCAACCTCATTAGTTGGGTTATTTACTTGACACGAACGCTTTACTTCTTATTTGAGAAGTAAGTTTGAGTGTATCAATAACCCCCGGTCTCTATGTACTTTTTTATATCAAAATACCATGGAAAACCATCAGGCTTTGCTTCGAGATGTGAACAATTGACAGGATGTTCTTTCAACTCTATATCTAAAGGATCAATATAATCAGTATCTGAATGCTTGATCATTGAGGCGATGGTGGCAACAGCATCAGATAACTCATTTTGTGTTCTCGGAGTGTGTCTTAACTCAATCTTTCGGAATCTCTTGCACAACTTCTATATATATTGCACATGCGGTGTGATCTTCAGGTTCTTCACGGCCCATTCTCCTTGAACCTGATGAATTAATAAATCTGAATCTCCAATAACCAACTACTCGTGAACATTCATGTCAATGGCCATATTCAAACTAAGGACACAAGCTTCATATTTTGCCATGTTGTTCGTGTAATTAAATTGGAGCTTAACTGCGATATGATAGTGCTACAGGATTCTGACACTAAGACAGCTATGATACCCTTTCCTTGGTGATTTGCCGCTCCATCAAAAAATAAACTCCAGCCGGTATATGCTTCAGAAATATCCTTACCTACAAATGATACTTCTTCATCAGGAAAATAAGTCTTGAGCGGTTCATACTCTTCATCGATAGGATTTTCTGCAAGAGATCAGCCAAGGCATGTGCTTTTATCAATTTCTGGGTCACATACACAATATCAAATTCACTCAAAAGCATCTTCCATTTGGTCAACTTTCCAGTCGGCATCGCCTTCTGGAAAATATATTTCAGTGGATCCATTCTGGAGATGAGATATGTAGTATAAGAAGACAAATAATGTCTCAACTTCTGAGCGATCCAAGTCAAAAAACAACATGTTCTTTCCAAAAGAGTATAACGAGACTCATATGGCGAGAACTTCTTGCTCGCTCCTTCTTTCAAGTTTCGTCATGCTGCCCAAGCACGCATCCAAATGTGTTCTCTGAGACGGATAAATACATCAACAATTGACTCCCTTCTCGCGGAGAAACCAATATCGGTGGATTGGACAAATAGTTCTTGATAGCATTAAAAGCGGTCTGACACTCTTCAGTCCACTTTGTCAAAGCGTCTTTCTTCAAAAATTTAAAGATAAACTCAAACACCACGGTTGATTGAGCTATAAATCGACTAATGTAGTTCAACCTCCCTAAGAAACTCATCACCTCCTTCTTAGTCTTCGGAGGAGGTAACTCTTGAATTGACTTAATATTGGAAGGGTCGAGCTCAATACCTTTTTTGCTGACTATAAATCCCAACAACTTGCCGGCTGACCACCATATTTAGCGGGATTTAACTTTAAGTTGTAACGTCGTAGATGGTCGAAGAACTTCATTAAATGCGTCAACTGGTCAAAATTCTCGCGGGAGTTGATTATGACATCATCTACATACACCTCGATCTCCTTATGAATCATGTCATGAAATATGGTCGTCATAGCCCTCATTTAAGTAGCGCCCACATTTTTTAGACCAAATGGCATCACCCTATAATGATAAACTCCCTAAGGCTTAATGAATGTTGTATTTTCTGCATTTTCCTCATCCATCAAAATCTCGTAATAACCTGAATAACAATCCACAAATGAATGCATTTCGTGTTTAGCACAATTATCAATCAGAATATGAATGTTTGGATATGGAAAATTATCCTTTGGGTTGGATTTGTTGAGATCTCTGTAATTGACACAAATTCTAATTTTCTCATGCTTTTTCGCAACCAGAACAACATTGGCCAACCATGTCGGGTATTGTGTCAGTTCCACTAATCGAGACTCGATATGTTTGGTGATTTCTTCTTTAATTTTTAAAATTAACTCATGCTTGAACTTTCGAGCCTTCTGCTTCTTTGGACTAAACCCCGGATTAATTGGTAACTTGTGAGACACCACATTGGTACTTAGCCCTAGCATGTCGCTGACTTCCCAAACGAACACATCAATATATTCAGTAAGAAAATAAATCATATCCTTTCTTTGAGCTTCATTCAAGTGGACGCTGATTTTGACCTCTTGGACACACTTTTGGTTTCCAAGATTCAGTGTTTCAGTTTCATTAAAATTTTGCTTATGTTGATTTTCAAACAGCAGAAATTCCTCAGCAACATTTTCCGGTACCTCATTTTCCTCTTCATATTCTTCACCATTGTCATCACCTCCCTCATTTTGTTCGTTCAGCTCGTGGCGTGACATGACATTGCCAGGTTTAAAATTAATATTACTGAAACCATAAACATACAAGATAGGAAAATAAATTATAGCAAATATTAAATATTTAAGTTTTCAATAAAAAAGGCTTCATTCAAAATGGGAAACAATGCAAACTTTAGCCATAGCAAAGTGCCATATTGCCTTTTAAAACATCACGGGGAAATTTTTAAAATTTAAAAGATTTAAAGAAAATCAAAATGGTGGATCTCGGGCCTCTTCCGGACCACCACCAATTTCAAAATATGCATAAACAATGTCGTCCTACCAAGATGATCGGGTAATCAGGATTGGCGTAGAAGTCCAATTGTACTGTTGTTCTCCAGGATCATCATCGCGAATACCAACTAGCTCGACCTCGTCCTCTATGACAACATCGATCTCTTTGAAAAGGTCACAGATTCCTTCCACAAGGCCATCACATTCGAAATATTCTCAGACTGGAAATGATTGATACAAATGTGGAATCGTCTTCGCCAATGCTTGATCACTCTTCCTCTTCATCTTTATATCATCATCTGTGGGGATGTACCCTAAACCATATTTCGTTCCTCTGACGGGGACTAGAATAGGCTCATAATTCCTTGGTAATTCCTTCCCAATCCGAAATTTGGTTCGAACCCATTCTGCAGCATCACAGTGGCAATCATCTTGTACACACAAGGCACAGGAGGTTGTGGGGCCAAACCCTCACCGGTGGTATTTACTAGCTCCACCGTGTAGAATTTGGTACCTCGTGAGACTTCATCAATAAAAGGTGTTTGCTTGCCAGAGTTACTCCCTTTGCCATGAATAACCAATTTTTCATTCTTCCACACGATCATCATCATCTAATGAAGAGTAGAAGACACAGATCCAACCGTATGGATGAAAGACTTTCCCAGAAGAAGGTTATAGCTGGTGTGAATGTCCATGACTTGAAACTGTGTACTAAACTCTGACGGACCCATTTGGATGACCAAATTCACCCCTCCCAATGTATTTCTCTGTATTCCATCGAAGGCTCTTACATTGACTTAGTTTTATTCTAGCTTCCTCAAGTCAAACCTTAATTTCCTTAGAGTCGACAATTAACAAATGTTGAGACCATACCCATCATCCACCAGGACATGATTTATGACCTTTTCGCGGCATATGACAGTGATATGCAACACCTTATTGTGCGACCTCCCTTCAAAGGGAAACTCTTAGTCACAGAAGCTAATCCGATGTCCTTGGATGACATGGTTGATCATAGCCGCAACACTATCGCTGCTTGTGCCCAGGGCACATACGTATCATCAAGGCCTCTCTATGCAATTGGGAGCTCATAAGCAGGGCCCACACAGAAATCTGGGCCACTATTTTCTCCAAATGCTTAACAATTGAATAGTCCTTTGGCTGCATCTTTCTCCAGAATTCCTCTGTTTCTCCTTCACTTATCGGCCTTTTCTCTTAATCTTTCTTCTATCCTCCCAAAGCCAACACTTCGGGAGTATAACACCTCCCAGATCGGGTCATCCCTGAGGGGTAACGGTTTCGATCACAAACTTCAGCCTAGAAAGAGCTTCAAATGGCACCAAGGCAACAACCATTGCGGGTGTCAGGATCACAAACTCTTTTTTTTAACGCTCAGCGAAGCCATATCCCTTTTATAACTCATCATGGGAAATCGGAGTTATCACTTTGGTCACACACCAGTCATCATGCGTCTCTATCATATTGACACCTCCATGATTTGACAAAAAATTAGTGTTGACTTGGGCATGGCTGTTTGAAAAGAAACCACTTCCTGGTCGATCAGATCTTGAATCTTGTATTTGAGGTTTATACAGTCCTCAGTATCATGTCCAACATTATTGGAGTGATACTCATACCTAATTAGGTTTGTAGAATTTTTAACTAGTATCAATCGGATTGGGCCCCACATGGTGAATGTATCCAGTTGCGGCCAGTCACTCATACAACTTTGTTTGGCTTTTAGTGAGCGCGATAAAATTTCTGATGGGCTTCTTCTCTAATCTGGATTGAGGGGGATCTTAGTTTCCTTGTTAGGGAGGAGGCATTTATTGATAATTTCAGGTATTTAGACGAGGAGTTTGGTTTCTTGGATAAGGATTTGTTTGGTTATTTAGTGATGAAGCTTGGTAGTTTCTCGGGGCATTTTGGTCTACTAGAGCTTAGACTTGATATACTGGTGGGGGTGGTCTGTAGCTTGACTGCACATTAGAGCAGTTAGGAGCATTATTTTGGTAAATGGGGGATGGAATTTTGTAAAGTGGAGTAGAATTTTGTAAACATGAGATGGAGTTTGGTAATTTGGAGAGGGTCATTTTGGTATGTGGAGGTAGCATTTTGGTAGACACGAGGAGAAGTATTTTAATAACTAGCTTGCGTGTAGCAAGCTGGTAAGATTTTGGAGGGTCGAGGATAACCTTGGTAGATTGACGATATTCTAGGGGTCTTCCTCCCCTCGTAAGAGACAGTAGAAATGTCTTCTCTTTTCTTCTTCAACAAACCCGACTATCCGTGTGATGCACCAACACAGACAAACTTCTCGATTTTCAACCCATCTTCAAAAGTCTCACCAACCTTGACTATCTGAGAAAATTTTGCTCTAACGAGCATTATGATTCTGTCGTAGTATTCGGGCTCTTGCACCTGCACAAACACTTTAACTTTTCTTTTTTTGGATATCAGAGGCCGAACCCTAGCTGCTTATTTTCTCCACCTGTATGCAAACTATATGTTGCTCTAAGTGGATTTTCGCTTCATCTTTTCAAACGAACAAATATCGAGAATGATTTCAACGTTATAAGCAAATCGATCGGTAAAATCCTTGTCCAAGACATTCCGATTGGCTATTGTCTGGTCTTATAGGAAGATAACCATTCTAGAGCCTCCTCGCATAGACTTCGGCTAAAGAGTCGCATTAGCAAATATTCATATCTACCAACACCGACAAGCTGGTCACAATAGGCTCTTAGATGGGCCATAGGATTCCCTATTCCTCCGAAAGTGTCAAATTTAGGAATCTTGAACCCTTATGGGAGGTCTAGATTCGTATGAATGCACAAATCCTCATAGTTCATACCATCAACGTCGGGAATGCATTGGAACTCCTTCACTACTTTCTTAATCTCTTCATTTATATCCATCTTTGCCTCTTCATTTGCCCTTCTCTCTCTTTCCTACTTCTCGTAATGGTCTAGCTCAGAAACGTGCACATCGTGCTCAGTCGGGATGGGTATTTGGAAAGTTGTTCTTTTAGGTAGGGGTGTAGCTACAGAAGAAATTTGGTCATTCTTGGCAGTTTGGTAGTTTTGCCGATAGGTTTAGGGATTAATATTTTGGTTTTGGTGGTGGTGAGGAGTTTGGAAGTGGAATGTTCTCTGGTTTTGGTTTTGATTCTAGTTTTACGGTGGTGGAGCGATTTGATGGTTGGTATTTTGAGGATGAGGTGGCATTTGAGAATGGTCGTTTTGAGGAAGTGGTTGAGTCTGGTAGGAGGCAGAGGCGTACTGAGGATTTTGGGTAGTCAAATCGATGATCGAGAGACTTTGAGCAGGAGTAGGCGATAGATTCTAAGATAGATCCATGTCTGAATAGGGGATGTAGAGAGGAGGTCTCCCATCTGTAGTAGCATTGACAGTAAAGCCTGGTTGAGGTTGATCCTTTCTCCTTTGCATTTTCACTCTCATTTCTGCAATCTGTTGCATTAACTGCATAATCAGTTCATTCTGATTTGCTATGGTGGGTTGAGCCACTACAACGTCCGTAAGACTGGCCTCGTCGTTGTTGTCTCCCATTACCGCTTTTCCTTTGTCTAAATTTCAGTCGAGGAAGGAATCTGCAGGATCTTTGGATCTAGTGAAGTATGGATGATCAGCTAGTTTAATCGACACATACTAGTTTCAAAGTACCTGAGGAGGAAAACAAATTAAAGGCATATTTGTCAGTTTAAGTTTAGAATACAAAATGCAGGATATCACATAGAGTGCAGATAAAAACACAAAATTGCTTTGTTTGAGGACATCTTAATCCATGAGTAAAGGGAAATTATCTTTTGAACAACCAGGAGTTTGCTTGTTTTAGTTTGACACTATCTCAGAAAGGGTAGATCACGTTGAGCCAAGGTATTCTTGCTGCATCTCTTTGACATCCGTTGATCTGAGCCTCACATTTCCTTATAGCATAAAAAGAGGAGAATGAAAATTTTGAAGAATAGTGGTCGGGCCTTAAAATACTGCCTACGTATCTCACAAGCAGAATTCAAGCCCTACGTAATTCGGGTAAAGGCAATACTTATTTTTCATTCATTCATTCACAAATACAAAGAAATTAAAAAATAACAACAAAATTTTTAAGATAAATGGTGCCCCATCTCAGTTGTTCTTCTTCTCGTTGTAGAATTAGCCACGAGGAACAAACTCGACTTGAATCTTTCCTATGCTGATATGATATTCCACATTTTGGCGGAAGGAAAGACACTTTTCAATGCTGTGGTCTGTGGCATTATGATAGGGGTAACATTTTTGAACTTCAAACCAAAGGGAATACAACATGCCCACGTCTTTGTATAAAGGGGTAAAGACTTCATTTCGAACCAATTCTGAATAGACCTCCTACATCGTTTTCTTGAAAGGTGTGAATGAACAACGATACAATATAGTCCTCTCATTGACTGGTATGTTGAGCCGCGGTTCATCACATGCAATGATGATGCCTTCACCCCAACTATTCAGAGTATTGTCCATATCGAGCAAACGACGAACCGCCTTCTTAAACTCTATGAACTCCTCTGTCGTGTGCCCTTTCTGGTTGGGATGACACTCATAAGTCTTGTGGAAATATCCTGATCCCACTTGGGAAGATGCTCTTTCAATGGGCCTCAACATATGCCTAGGCCAATAATGCTAAAAATGAGGCGCACGAGATGACTTCCACCCTCGTTTGGCGTTCTTATGGATATGCTTCGAGAGTGATTTTTCGGTCCCCTTCTGCCAAATGTCCTTTGGGAGAAGGTTTGCGGACAAGCGCTTCCTCATAACTTTCTTCAATGTTCTCCACCTCAGGGGTCTCCAGAGGGAATAGTAAGTCATGTAGGCGCTTTTTGCGCTGCTTTCATATGTCGATCATCTCTTCTTCAGTTGGTTCAGTCTGGATACTCTTTCCTTTGTCCATAGTTGTGATATCACCTTTCCTGAGATGGTAGAGTAGTATTTTAAGATTTGGTGATAAGATTTTACTTTTGTTTTGGAAACTAAAGACTCGGGAAATTTGGTTGGACCTTGTAGTAGTGACTTGTATATTTCTGGGAATTTCTAATAGGGAGTGGGTTTGAGATGTTCTCATCCAAACAAACATATCACATAAGCAGTTAAAAACACATATATCGCGTCCTAAACATGCAGGGGACCCTTTTGTTCCAAGGGTAGGTCTACCTCATTTGAACGATGTACGCGTGGAATTAAACCAGTTATTAACCCCCCCCCCCCCAAACAAATTTCACAAAATGAATAATTAATGTTCACAAGGGTTTTAAAGGAACAAGATACAAAAGGACAGACCCACGCAAGGGCCATTTAAATGTACGAAAATTCAATAAAGGCAGGCCCACACAGAGGCAAAAAATGACAGAAATACATATAGAAAAACCCGCACATGGGCAAAATCCGCTACCCTATCCCTGATGGCCTTGCTCCTCGTTGCTCTCTTGAATGTTGTACTTCTGAAACATGCATGATAGTATTAAGAGGTAACCCTCGCTCAGGCTTCCTTTTTCTTCCCAATCCTCATATTGAATCCCTTCTATCTTCTCTTTGACCCATGAGTCAAAATCATCGAAATTGTGTCTCATCCTTTCTAATTCTTGAGTTTCCTTCTTACGAGCATCTTGATTTTCCACGAACTTGGTGTAAATTTCCTAGGCTTCCCGTTTTACTTCTCTTAATTCGATCACTACTTTGGCCTCTTTGTCTTCCACGCTGCGACAACTGTTCGGGACTGGAGAGGAGATACTTCGTATGTTAGTTTTTAGTCAATCCTTGTAAGTTTCATCTTACCCAACGTAGAACCGATTTGGAGCAATGGTGTCTTTCTGCATCCGTTGTGCCCCTTTCCATTCCCTCAGTAGTTCTAAAGCATCATCCCTAATGTCATACACATAGGCTCCATAGTACGCCTCTCAAGGTGTGGTTTGTTTCCTCCCAAACTATCGTAGGATTCGGAAGGGTGCGTAAAGACGGATTCCCCGAATACCTGGAAAGTGAAGTACGAGTTATCTGCAGCCTACGACGATGACCTTCTTCGAGATGAAGCAATTGAGCATCCATTAGAGATCTTCATATCTTAGCTCGGAAAAAATATGAGCCCATCTTTCTCTAGTCCTTCGATTCTCAAGATTTTCCCAAAACAAGATGTCATTCAAATCTCTGAGAGTGTTCTTATTATCAAGGATATGCAATTCTAGAGTCTCAAGCCCTTTTACTAGATGACTCAAAATCCACCATTGAAGAAGCAACTACATCCTTGAAAGTAACGATGTCCCTATTTACACCTTCTTAGGGCTCGATGCATTTCGAACAATATGACTGGAGGCGATGGGATAATATTTCACTTGTCCCTTAAAACCTTTGAACAATGTGTGTGCAAACATTATCACTCGAGTTTTGATACTCAACCTCAAGCCGTGTGGAAAGACCATTGTTCCCAATAATGCGACGACAAATACCAAGGGTGAGATCTCGTTCCATTCTCTATATGTAATTTTGAACTCTTGGTTATAATTTGCATAGAAACTCGCGTGTCCAAATTTGACATAGAGATCTATGAACGCTGTGCTAGATTCTCGGCACTAGTAAGTGTAATATTTTCCTAACCTTAACCAGTCTGCGATATCTTCGACAGAAGGCTTGTTTGGGATCCGGATGTCCTCTTGCTTTCTCACTCTTCTTTCTAGCCCTGTACCCAAGGTGTCAATTTAGTCCCGAAGTTCTTCAATTATCGGGGTGATTTCCACAGTTCTGAATTGGAACACCATTTTTTTGTTGTCCCAATAACCTGTGAGGACTTCGATCAACTCAGGTCAACCCTTACCGTTGATCAACTCGGTTAAGGAGCCCACATACTTGTTGAGGGCTCTTCTATTATTACCGTCAATATCGTTAAACCACATTTTGAGTAGAAGTGATGCTTCTACGACCATGTCAAATGTTGGAAACAGTTTCATACCTACAAAACAAAATCTGGTTAAGTTTACCCACCCCAAATTTGGTTTCCACATGTACATCATTCAAATATCAAGCAAAATGGTATGCCGTGAGGTCGGAGACGTTGGACATGACTTTGGCAGTTTCAACAAATGAAATTCATACGCCTTGGTTATTAAGCCGTGTTAGACTAATGCTTAGGTTTGGTTTTGCTTTCGCTCTATCTTAGGCTGACTAGAATTTGTTTCAAAGCGACGGTTACTCGAGTTGGACTGAAAACGGGGTGTAGCTAAAAAACGACGTTGGATGACCGCAAGTCAACTATTCGTTTGTTACTTCCAAATGAAGACTTTGGGTGTTTCTGAAAAGAGTCGTTGTAAGCCACGTAACTCTCTTTATCCTAATGTCACTATTTGCCCTTTAACGGATATATGCCATGAAAAATGAAATAGATTTAATAACAAGATAAAGGAATACATAAATATAATTTCACGTAGCCAAACAAAATTATTTGAAGGTTATAATCCTCAAATTCCCCAGCAGAGTCGTCATTTCTGTTTTATTAGTTTTTTGGGGAAAATATATTTTATAAGTTTTTGGACCTTTTAAGAGTCCCACTTAATTTTTGAGAAAATCAAGAAAAACTTAATTTTCAAAAAGATTTAAACATAAAAACCTTAAAAAAACTTTTAAGGGGTTCGAGAAATCCTATTTATATTTTAGGAAAGTTTTTAAGACACCTTAAATATTCGCTAACTTACGATTTTCTGATAACTAGCTTTGTTTGCCTAAATGATCTAACATAATTTTGAGATACAAGATTATTTAGAGTTTCTTTGAAAGTGAAGTATTAATTACGATCTAAGCGAGATTTGACTTGCAAAATTTACTTTTTATGTTTTTTTATATTTGGTTGATTTAATTAAATTGTTAAAAAGAGATGACGTCTCTTAGGTATTTATAGTTTCTGACCCTAAAGTTAAACATAAATAATAACAAACATATAAGCGATAAACTAAAAGGGATAGAAAGAGAAAGAGAGAGTTGGGTCGAAATCCGATTTTTGTCCGCCCGGACCGGTATTTGGACCCATTTCTTTGCAAGCCTTTGGCCCATCTCATTTCGAGCCTTTGGCCCATCTCAACGGTACCTGGCCTAAATTCTAGCAATACAATAATGATAACGATACAAGGGGTTAGGCCCAAAAAACAAAATACAAAAATTTAAAATAAAAGATAGGCCTTTGGCCCAACTTTCTCAATTTTCTGTTTCTGCATTTTCTAACTCCAACACTTGTGCATCGATTTGTGCGGACCTACTCTTTATCTTACCACTTGACCAGATCAACTCAAGAATTCATAATGAATTCGAACGGATTTCAAATGCCACAAGAATGATGATAAGGATTGTTGTTTAATAACATCATCTTAAAAAAATCATAACTCGACACGATAGCAAAAAGTTTCTTATTATGCCATAATTTTACTGAAAGGGACACAATTAAACATGTTTCCTGCAAAACAATAAAATAAGAGGGAATAATAAGACATCCCAATTACCGTAGCCACTTTACCTATGGTCCTAAAGGGCAAGGAAATCCACCACAAATATAATAAGATATTTCAAGAATTTTGTCGACTTTATACAATTTTATCATGCTTGAAAATTACGACACATATGATATGACATAACGATAATGGTCAGGCGTGAATTCTAGAGAATCGATGATTGACACTCTTGGATGTGACATACTTAGCACATGCCCAAGATAGTGGAAAATATATGTTAAACTTAATAGTAACATCAAACTTAAAGTATAATTTTTGCCATAGAAATAGGCAGTCTCAAAATTGAAAGACTAATATGATTTAGCACTAAGCTTGCGACATAAGAGTCCCATCTCGAAGGCGAAAGAAAATCAAAAGATAAATATCATAAAAATAGAAGGATTTACCTTTCCGAGAGCAGCAACCTGGAACAAACACAAATAGGGGAGGCAGTGACTTCACTACGTGACTCAAAATACAAACAAACGGACGGAAATGCAAAAGTCAAATCCTAAGCCTCGAGCCGAACTAGACCACTTTATATATATGTTCTTGTATGTATTTTCTTTTAAGATGTTGTGAGTATTTTTTCACGCAAGGGCAATTCTCTCAGCCAAAACAAGAATCTCGCTCAAAAGAAACAAAAAAAAAATTCTCCCTACTTTCTTTCCCAAAAAATTTCGACCTCCAAATTTTTTCCTCTTTTTTTTTTTGTGAAATCTATCTCTCACTGTAGACTCTTGCCAAAGTAAAGAAGAACTTCGACTAAAAAACCTTCCAATTTTAAATTCCTTTCTAATTTCTCACCCCCCAAAAATTCCAAACAACAATAAACCAATAACGAATATATATAGTAGGGTCAAGGGTTTTTGAAAAATTGGATGATAGGAGGCCCACTTCGAATTTTGAAATCCCACACACTTTCACCAAAATGGGATGAACAACTTTCCTTGAAGTTCTGAATCCATTCCCAAAAGGAAAGGAGAACGGACGGATTGGATGAATTTATTCATCCTTCAGCGCGACGTATCAAACATCCGCACGCAAGGATAAAAGGACGACCTGCCTCACACTGCTACAGTTGTATAAGTCAAAGAAACGTGAAGAAGAGACAAAATACCCGCACTCCGCATGCATGCGACGGTGTCGTTCACGCGTATCGTTGCTGGGGATCTCTTGTTCGCTGGGAATCTGCACGTTGCGCGTGGAATTCGGAAAAATTCTGGGAGTGGTTACGTTGCTCCGGATTCCTCCTTGTGAAGGGGAGAATGGGCCGGGTCTGGCGGCTAGAAGTGGGCTGCAGAAAGTGTGGGATGGAAGATTAGTAAATAGGGTGCTGGGTCAATTTATAAAAACATGGAATTGGGCCTATAAAAAATGGTTGGGTAGTAGGGTTGCGTGGAAAAATCGGCTAAAAGGGCCAAATGGTCTTCTAATGGTTTTTTAAACACTTGGTAATTTAGGTGAGATGAATTAATAATAATTAATTAAATAAGCTTCTTAGTATTAACGAAAATAAATAACTGATTTAGTTATAGGATAAAAAAATAAAAAAATAAAATATTATACGACTAAATTAATTAGTAAAAATATTTAAACAAAAATAAAATCTTCGGAAAAGGGCCTAAAATACCCTTAAACTATTAAAAATGGTACAAAATTACCCTTCATCCACCTATTAGTCCTAAAATACCCTTGCTGTCTACCTTTAGGTCCTATATTACCCTTTATTTTTAACGGTCACTTTTTAAATCCAATTAATAAATTAATTAATGACGTGGCAATTTTCTATTGGCTAGATTTTAAATAACCTAAATTAATTTAAAAACCCACCCATTCCCAAATTAGACCCGCCCCAAATTCAATTAACCCATCTACCATCATCCCTTTCATCTTCCTTGAAAGATTACACAATTTGCAAGATCAATTCAAATGCTTAAGAAATGTCACAAAATTAAAATGGTATTGAACTAGGACCATCAAACTGCTCTCCATCTACCATCATCCCCATAGGACCATCAAACTGCTCTCCATCGTTGAGCAAAAGCATATGTCAGATATCTCTTATTCGCCGGCCACCGTGGTCTTCCCGGAAAGAAGGAGTAGTGAGCTACGGTGTGCATCGTCGGAGAACCTGCCGGCGGCTTGCCGGAGTTCATAGTACTAGTACCATTAACTACAGGCGTTTCCACATCTGGGTTTTATGAGATGCTGAATGGTGGACGCATCGAGCACACCGGTGGTGTTGAGGTTGAAGTTAAGCTGGTAGGTCTTGAGAGCAGATTCAAGAGCATCATCAAATTGTGTAATCTTAGGAAAATTCTGCTAGTTCAATGGTTTGATTTAATTCAGCTAGTTTAATGGTTTAATCTTAAGAAAATTTAGCTAGTTCTATACCATTTTAATTTTGTGACATTTCTTAAGCATTTGAATTGATCTTGCAAATTGTGTAATCTTTCAAGGAAGATGAAAGGGATGATGGTAGATGGGTTAATTGAATTTGGGGAGGGTCTAATTTTGGAATGGGTGGGTTTTTAAATTAATTTAGGTTATTTAAAATTTGGCCAATAGAAAATTGCCACGTCATTAATAAATTTATTAATTGGATTTTAAAAGTGACCGTTAAAAATAAAGGGTAATATAGGACCTAAAGGTAGACAGCAAGGGTATTTTAGGACTAATAGGTGGATGGAGGGTAATTTTATACCATTTTTAATAGTTCAAGGGTATTTTAGGCCCTTTTCCGTAAAATCTTTTTCAAACGACTTTCGATTGATCATACAATATACTAGTCGTAGCATAATTATGCGAAACAAATATATTATCTAAAAAATCATATATATATATATATATATATATATATATATATATATATAATATATATATATATATATATATATATATATGTCACTTACCGCATGAAGAGGAGTTGGTCCAAACTCTCATCAGATCACTTGAGGGTATATACTACAAAACCCTGTTCTTCGCTGGTATTCAAAGTTTCGACAGTCTAATTCGAATTGGAAAAGAGTTAGATCAACGGTTGTGATTAAATCTTTTATTTTCTCAACACCAACAGACCAAAACCTCTCTTCTTCATTCTTCTTCCTCCCCTCTCCATGCCAGCCGCCATTCTTTCCCCTCATCCTCTCCTCTCTCCAACCGCCCCCTTTTCTTCTCTCCTTCCCCTTTCCCTACGTCCTCTCCATTTTTCCAGCGAGAAGCAGCAACTTCAGCGCCACCTTCTTCTCTCTCCTCTTCTCCGTCATCTTTCCTCTATTCCTTTCTTCTTCGCCTTCTTTTCTCCATCGCTGCAGCACTCAGGCGAGCTGCCAGGCAACAGAGAAGCAGCAACAAGAGAAGCGCATGGCGATGGCCACCACCAGCTCTATATATATATATATATATATATATATATATATATATATATATATATATATATATATATATATATATATATATATATATATATATATATATATAATTTTAAAACACTTTAAACTTTATAAAATCAATTGTTTCAAATCGTTTAGAGTTAGTAAGCTCGTTAATTAATATATATCGGAGAGAGTTAAAAAATGGGTGTGAACATCATGTTTATAGTGTTTCATGAGAGTAGTCTTTCAATCAACACAAACACATTATCATACTCATAGACAATTCATGCATTAATATTGTGTAAGAGTATAGAGGAGAAGGATCTTGCATCAATACCATCAATATACAATAGTCATAGGATTATCACTATTTAAGTAAATCATGAGTTCATATTCAATCCTCATCAACACATACAAAACCTAATAAGTTTCCATTCAAGACTATGAATAAAGAACAACCCTAACTTCTAAAATTACAACCCTAGATAGAGAGATATCATGATTCAAAAACTTAATAATTGTAAATGTAGTCAATTTTGAAGCTTTCATAATCAATAAAGTCACACCTTAGTTCACAATTTAGAAAGACGGGGGAATCATGTGTCCAACGGATATTTTCATCATAATTCAACAATACTCCATTATTCCAACCACAATTCATCATAATCAACCATAATAAATGATAGTTAAACAATTTAAATTCTTTTGGAAGAAGACCCATGACACCAATTGAAACCTTAAATTTTTGGGGGGAATTCAAAGTCTTAAAAACATACTTTGAAAGGGATCTTTGGGTGATAGCTACCCAAAGATGAAAAGAATTCATACCTTAGGTTGATTTCCATTAGAAATTAGAGAATAGAACTACTCCTTGAACCCTAACTTGAACTTGGTTATGCTTCTTCTATGGAGTTCTTAGAGAGAGAATATTTGGAGCGGAGAGTTGGTTTCTAGTTTGAGTCTTGTGAGTTATAAGGTTTTAAAGAGGTGGTTAATGGTTTATTACTACTTATATATGTATGATTAAATGAATTAAAATGATCTCACGCTAATATAATAACTCTTGGAGTTAATGGCTTTGGCTAAGCATTGGACGAGACTTTAACAGCTTTTGCAGGAAATGACTCACCACCTAGGACCATAGGTGCTGACGCCTCATTATGCAAGTCTGTGGTTTGGGTTTGCACCCATTCTCTTGGCCAACTCAAGCCACTCACTCACGAGACCCCATTCATGGGGCGTGAGTGGGTCTACGAACCGTACTACAAGGGTGTGGTTCGGTACTGAAACTTGG